>VZTJ01001360.1:44198-84916 GCA_013397795.1 Orthonyx spaldingii
TTTTTTTTTTTTTTTTTTTCTTAATATGGGGCAGATTTATGGAACCTGCACTGGTAGGATTGAGGGGGATGAACATTTGCTAACTTTTTTTTGTGGGGACTAGAGAGTGAGAAGTGAAAACCAATAAATAAGATATCAGATTGTAGTAGTGACCTTTTTCATATGGGTGGAGGCATATTTGGCAGGTGTGCCATGGGCTCAGTCTGTAAATGTATTTAGAAGTGACTGAAAGAAGCAGTGTTGCTATCTGCTTCCCTTGCATGACACAGACCCAGCAGAACACCATTCCATGTCATACCCTTGCAGAGACAGCATTTTGATCTCTCACATTAAGCACTTATTCTCTGGTTTGTGTCTGCAGGCTCCATGAAATCTTTTATGAAATGCAAGTATTGGGGGGGCTTGGGAGGGGGTGAGCAAATGCCGTGAAGGAGAAATTTCTTGCATCTTTGTCTTGATTTGCTCATTTTGTCTTTCTGATTATAGGAGGCTTATGTGCAGAAAATGGTAAAAGTATGCAATGATTCAGACCGATGGAGTCTTATCTCCCTGTCCAACAACAGTGGCAAAAATGTGGAGCTGAAATTTGTGGACTCTCTGAGGCGGCAGTTTGAATTCAGTGTCGATTCCTTTCAAATCAAGCTGGACTCCCTGCTGCTTTTTTATGAGTGCTCAGAGAACCCGATGACTGAAACTTTTCACCCAACTATCATTGGCGAGAGCGTTTATGGGGATTTCCAGGAAGCCTTTGATCACCTCTGCAACAAGATAATTGCCACCAGAAACCCAGAAGAAATCAGAGGAGGTGGTCTTCTGAAGTACTGCAACCTTTTGGTAAGGGGCTTTAGGGCAGCCTCTGAATCTGAGATAAAATCCCTGCAGAGATACATGTGTTCGAGGTTTTTCATTGACTTCTCAGACATTGGCGAACAGCAGAGAAAGCTGGAGTCCTACTTGCAGAACCACTTTGTGGGATTAGAAGACCGCAAGTATGACTATCTCATGACCCTTCACGGTGTGGTGAATGAGAGCACAGTGTGCCTGATGGGACATGAGAGGAGACAGACTCTGAATCTGATCACCATGCTGGCCATCCGGGTCCTAGCTGAGCAAAATATTATCCCCAATGTGGCCAATGTCACCTGCTATTACCAGCCAGCCCCATACGTAGCAGATGCCAACTTCAGCAATTACTA
Source organism: Orthonyx spaldingii (assembly GCA_013397795.1). Lineage (NCBI taxonomy): Eukaryota > Metazoa > Chordata > Aves > Passeriformes > Orthonychidae > Orthonyx > Orthonyx spaldingii. Next base: position 45,395 of record VZTJ01001360.1, read on the forward strand.
TATTGCCCAGGTTCAGACGGTGTTCCCTTGCCAGCAGCACACATACTCTACTTGGCTGCCCTGTAATTAAGGACCGAAATTGGTAGACCCGGTGGAGAGAATGTTTTCTAAGATGTAGGAAGGGGCGACGGGTCCCTCTGAAATGGGGTGTTTTGTGCAATGATGATCTGCTCTAGTCTTCAAGCTTGGGACAAGCTTGTGGTTCTTCTAATAAATAATGGGAGCATGATCAAGAAAGAACCCCAAAATAATTGGATCCTACCCCAGAGCACAAGAGGCCTGTCATTGAAAGCAACCAGCTTCCCCTGAAATAAGCGAGGGAGGAATGCTTGATGACAATATGGGTTGGCAATATCTGCTCCCATAGCTTTGGCATAGAGAAGGTGGGAAAGCCTTATTTTCTTTTATTTTTATTCTTACTCTAGAATGGGATCTGCAAAAGGGAGAATATGAAAGAAACAAAAAAAAAAAACAACAAAAGGAAAAAAACTTCACAAAAAACAATTCTATATATATTCAGGAGTTAAAAGTTAGAGGCATAAAGCAGAGATAAGCTGAATAAAATTGTATATTGGAATTACTGCATTTGGGGCTTGCAGCAAGTGCCGTCTATGGATTGACCGTGTAGAATGTATTGCTTGCTTGACTAGAATGCTTTACCAGAAACAGCTTGCTCCAAATGAACAGTAGTGGATTGGTACAGTTATAAAAACAGAAACACGTACGATGACAAAGTCCATTATTTCCAGCTGTGTGCATGCCTCACATTTTAAAAATGTGAGAATGCTGGAAAACCAGCTGTGGCAAGAAGTATATACTTAAGGACCAAAGATTTCACAAATAAGTTATCCAAGCAAAGAAGATACAGTAGAGTATATATATATAAATATATATATATGTAAAAGGAAGAAAGATGTTCCTATATTTGTACACACCAATAGTAATCAAAAGTGCCTGATGCCTTCATAAAATTTGAAGTGAGAAAAAAAATATAGTTTTGTGGTTTAACCATGCATTTTGTTTTATCAGGGACACAAGGATAAAAAAAAAAGCAAACCAACCCATAAGCTTGTGAATAAGTGGTGGAGGAAATGCCCTATTTTTTTTCTTGGCAAATACCTGTATAGAGTTAATGTTTTGTCGGTGTGCTATTATCCTAGGTACGTGTGTGTATGTGTGTATATATGTTTGTGTGTGTATATATGTACATGTTATTGGTGTATATCTATATATATACACACACAATATATATTAATGTGGTCTAGGAAAATGTAGCAATTAAGGAATGTTTAAATAAAGTACTACTTGTTTTCCAGTTTGCAACAGGATGTCATAGGACAGTGGGCACCTTGCAGTGAAATTTTAACCCACACCTGAGAAATTTGGAGTAAATGAACCAGTCAGGATTAAGGTGGGATTCCGATAATGTCTTTAGTTGCAAGAACAAGGATTACAGTAATTCAGTGGGTTGCTTGTGAGCCATAATAATTCCACAGATGGAGAAACATATGACTAGCTGATTTTTTTTAACTGTTTTGTACTGTAATGCCATTTTGACATTTAACCCACTAATGTTGTGACTGCATACCTCCATGATGTGTAATTCAGTGGAACGTGGATCAAAGATAGGTTTATTTAAACCCCCTGACAGCTAAAGAATATTGTATTAGTTGGTAATTTGAACACTAATTGTTAATATTTAAAGGAGTATTTTTAATAGAATGCATTATGCATTCCAGGACCACTAGAATTTAGCAAATGTGAAATGAACCCTTTTTAAGAGTGTTGCACGATTGCTTAAAATTATATTTTATATATATATTATATATATATATTTTTATGCAAATATTAAACATCTTTGATCTGGTTGTCACACTGCATTTACAATTTTAGTACTGTACTTTATTTAAATGGAATCACTTTACATTGGAACAATAACTATTCACTTTCATTTCCTCTCCCGAAAGACCAGCAGGGGGAAAAAAAACAACCTCTGCTGCTTTTTTCACTTCAGTGCCGTCTCTGAAGGTGTTAAATTCTTTGTTGGGCTTTGAAAACCTAATGACTAAGTGACACTTGACTCTGATATTTTGCTTTTTCTTACTGAGGGGAAAAAAAAAAAAAAAGGGAATTCAGGCTTTTGAAGGAAATCCGTCTGTGCCCTGCCTGGTCACAGGCACGGTCTGGCGTTGGAGTCAGGGCCAGAGAGAGGCAGAGGACTCGTGTCCTGGCAGTGTATTTTCCCCATGGAGTGAGTGAGGTACATCTATTTTTGTCACGCTTTGTACTTTTCACTCTGCAGGCACTTTAATAGGAACCCGATTTGTTTACCGAAGCACCTTCCCTGTGAGTCCTTCAGGAAACTTAAAAGCTGGTCCATTGCCATTCCTGGCATTGACGTGCAGACCTTGTCCCCACCTTCCCTTCCTTTGGTGCTGGCTGCAGCCTCCCACTGGCTTCTGGTCCCAGCCAGGTTCCCTCCAGCTCCCTGGAGGGTCCGGGCTGGGTGCTCCTGGCCCACTGGCTCCCCTTACCTCCTGCTCCTGATACGCAAGCTGAAGCAAGGGGAGGACTGGGGAAATAGGATCAGCTGGTAATGTGGTATGTCTTCTCTCCCGCAACTATTTGCAGCAAATAAATGAGTCATCCTCTCTTTAAAAGGGTTTGAGAATCTATAGCTGTGCCACAACCACAGAACTCTGATAATACATGACACAGTGCTGTTTTCCTTTGAAGGACCCTTTTTTTTTTGCCATTGCTTGAAAGAAAGTTTTGAATTACTTCCTCTCAGCTCAAGTTTTATTGTGGATTTATTTTTTTTTTTGATTGACAGCAGCTAGTTACCTTATAGTGCATACAGCAGGGCTCTGAGCTAAACTTCACCTTTTGGCATTTGCAGTTTGATACATATATAATATGTTTTTATATATATTATATAGGTATTCCAGATCTGTTGTACATATGTTAATGATCAAGTGGTGGAACTGGTGGAGCTTTGTTTTATTTGTGACTGGTAGCTTAAAATGTGCCTGGTGTTAGAGGTGGGAAGAAGAAGCATTAGTCCAGGCCAAGAGTAAAATAAGAACCCCTTTTCAAAGCTGATTTTTTTCTGTGGTTTGCACACCTTTCCCTCCATAAAGTCTGACTTCTTTTTAACTGTTTTTTCCCCTCCTCTTCAGCACACTGGTACTTTTAAAGTTAATAACCGCATTCTTGCTTTGTCGACTTGATCTATCCCATCCAATCAGCTGTAAGGTTAGAGCTTGAGCTACAGGAGACAGTGCCCCTTTTAAAGAGCTGAACTGATTAAAGACATTGACCTGATTACAGTAAAACTGTTTGTGCCACAGCTGAATTTCCTGCTAACCAACAGGGCACTAAACTTGGTTAAACGTAGCGATCGTGAAACAACCAAGAGCTTTTAAATGGGATTTTTTCTTTTTTTTCTTTTTTCCTTAGATGTAGCTGTCCTCCCAAATGCAAGAACATTTCTCCTAAAAATAGAAGGGCAATTAGAAGACCAAAAAGATGATATTTTTCTAGTTTCTTGTATTGCACTTAAAATATTTTTTATCTTGCACAAAGGCCTTCACACAAATCCTCTAAACAGTTCTTATTAAATGCGTGGTTTGCATCACATCAGAAGCTCCTACCGGTTCAAAAAAGGCGCTTTTTTAAATTGAGAAAATGAAGTGTGTTAGATAAAACTGCACAGAAAAGGAAAAATTGTATTTACATATTCAGCTCCTCTTTGAATATATTCTTTTGTATGGTTTTCTTTATGCAGAGAATTTCCCTTGCAAGAAAGAAAATCAGTGTACAGTTTTGCTGTTGTAATAGTGGTTTGCTAACAAAATAAATAGTAAAAAAAAAAAAAAAAGCCTGCAAATTTCAAGACAGCTTGGCTAAAGGCACTGCAGGCTCCTGCAGTCTGTAGGAGTCTGTGCAGATTTGCTTTCCCTCAAATTTCCTTACAACTGTTGCCTTCTGCAAGGCATCCTGTTGCAGCAAACTGCTCCTTGGATTGCTCTTTTGGAACATTTTGACTATAGGCTTTGTCACAGACAGAAAAAGAGCTGATGGAAAACAGACTCTAGAGGGAACAGATTGTGAATTTTGTTTACAGCATCCAATATTTGGATTTTTTTTGTAAATAAAAAGAAGTTATTTTTTTCTATTGATTTGTGTCTGCTGTCTTCCGTGTCTGAAATAGCTCTGGCCTGCTCCTACTGAATACCAAGTTCGCTTTCATTAAAAAAGGACAAGGGCAGCACTTTTCTGAGAAGAGTAGCATTCGGCTGCTTTCCGATTGGAGCACAGAACATTTTCAAAAGCCCTGCCTCGTGCCAGCCAGAGTTTGGCTGGCTGTACTCAGCTGCAGAGGAACCTCCCCAGCCACTGCCAAAAATACGCACTCCAGCACCAGCCGGGCTGTGCAAATGGTCCGAGACACGAAAAGTGGAACGGCGCCATGGCAACCCCACACCCTCGCTGCCCTCCCAGTTTAGATTGTGGGACTGGGACTTTGTGAGGGCTGTGATCAGAGCACCACAAACCACCATGCTGGCAGGAACGTGGGGGTCCTGGTGCCCCTGAGATATATTTGGTAGGGGCTGATGTCTCCACATTGCCATTTTTGTGGGTCCAAGGGGCAACGATGTGCTGCTGCCTGCGTGTAAACGTGGTTCCAGCTGTAGCTGGTGGAGTGCTGCAGGTCCTGAAGCCTGGGGAGCTGCTGGGGAGAAGGGATGCACATGCCTGATTGATTCAGCTGCTGAATCAGTCCAGTTCTTCCTGCAGATTCAATGTTTACTCTTCTTCCCTGCCCTACAATGCTGTCCTTGTCAGCAGAGGTATTTTCTGTTTTCTATGTTTACAGGAGAGATGCCTCAGTAATGAAGGCTAATTTCCTCAAACAGCACTTCAAGGGAATATAAAATATTAATTTACAATGCTCATGGCAATACTTTTTCAGACTGACACAAATTTGAAAAACATTGGCTGAGACTGAAGTATGTAGCTCTTACTAGGCTCATTCATACACCGTGCTGGTCTTGGACGTCTCAAACTAGCTCAGTGGGAGCGTGAATATACTTATTGTAATGATGAGTGAGCCTGTATTCCTGTGTAAAAAACCCAAAAAAACAAGCTGGTGGGACTACTCATTTTTCCAGACACAGGAGCAGCCCCCTTGCTGAATACTGGGTGCCTTCTGCACAGTAGAAGGCATTTACTTCTTATTTTTACTACTTTACTTACTTTACTACTTATATGATTACGTCTTTTGAAATCAGCCTGGCCAGGAGGGGGGGATGCACTCAGCATCCCTGCCCGTACAGCATCGCCTCTCCTCCCATGTTACTGCCAGAAAAGGGAGGGAGGGGCATGTGGCCCAACCTTTCCTCCTGTTAACTTGCTCAGTTAGGAAATACTGCAGGCAGTTTGACAAAGGCAACTACCCAAAGACACAGATGGAAACTGGAGGATTGGAAATCATCTAAATCCAAATGCCTTTGCTTGTATCTCAAAATCAAAGCCCACATGGATGCTCTTATACTTTGGAGTGAGTAAATTCCCATTTCTCTGCTTAAATTTGGGGGGATTTTTTTGAGACCCAGTTGAGTGTCTGGAGAGTTGCAAGTCCTCTTTCCCAAACTGAGGAGTGTGATGCGGACACAGCCAACTGAATGCTCACTTTAGAATGATGGAGGGAGGAAGCGTTCAGTACTGAAGAGGAGGGAGGGCAAAAGCAAAGTGGGGCAATGGGAATCACCTGAACAACAACACTGGAAAGCTGGAGGACGTGCTGATAGATGACAGTAGAAAAGGAGAAGTACCTCAAGTTTTAACTTCTGCTCACCCTGCTAAAATAAGTCAGATCAGAGTAGCTGTAGCTTAGCAAGATAAGTTACAGGCTGTGGTTTTCCTTGGCTGCAGCAGCACATATTTATTCTGTTGCCATTAAAAAAAATATGCAGGAACCCCTTTAGCCAGGAATGAAGCTGAGTGTCTTTTTATAGAATTACTTCGGTTGGAAAGACCTTTAAGATCATGAAGTCCAACCGTTTACCTGTCACCACCAAGTCCACCACTAAACCACGTTCCTAAGTACTACATCTACATATCTTTAAATACCTCCAGAGATGGTGACTCCACCGCTTCCTTGGACAGTGTGTTCCAATGCTTGACAGCTTTTTTGGTGGAGGAATTTCTTCCTAATATACAACCTAAACCTCCCCCGGTGCAACTTGAGACCATTTGCTCTAGTCTGTGAAACCTCTGCAGAGTTTTGTAGAAGTTGCATGCACCCTGTTCCCAAGTGTTTGTGTGGATCTAGTCATGCCTTCCTGAAGCTGCCACCAGACAACCTCCTCCCTTTTATTTATGTGTTTTTAGTAAAATTCAGTGCATGTGGCTATATGTACTTAGGTAAAGCACAGCTATATGGTGTTGCATTGTAGCTGTAGGTGTAGTTTTGCAGCAACGCCTTGACTATCTATAAATGTGTGTCAGAAGCAACTCCGCAGTGGGACTCCAGTCTGCATGTAAGGATCAAGAGCACAAAATCAAAATCTACTTTAGAGAAGAAATACTCACCCTTCAAAAGCCTGGTAAGCCATTGTGAACAGACTCATCTCCTACATACTTACATAGCCTTAGGCTGTCCAGAGAGTGTGTTTTGTGGATGCAAAATTTCACTGTTTCATGTGACTGTTGCAGCCAGGTATGCAATGACAGTACTTGCCAGAAAAATTTCTTTTTTGCATTGTTTGGGAAAAAAACCTATGTCCTAAATACACAAAATACCTATATATTGTGTGCACAATATGGATATTCTCCATGGTGGAAATATCCCTTAGATTCCCATAATGGCTTTGAGGGCATAAATTGTTGTTTTTCAAGAGGACATTATTCTTAAACATACTTCTCCTTCTATTGGACTTGGGGGTGAACAAATTTTATGAGTGAACAACTCTTCTGAGTTAAATTTTTCTTCTTGAGAAAGGAGAAATCCAGAACAGTCAGCAGTTTTAAAAAGTGAAACTCTAACTAACACAGGGTGTTTCCTCTAGAGTTCCTCTCTTGGGGGGTGTAGAACAGAGTCCCTTCTAAAGTCACAGCTAAAGACAGTAGACAATGAATGTGCTCTGGAGATGTCCAGTTCATCCTAGTCTGTGTGTGCATGTGGTCACCTCTCTGCAGTTTGAACAAAGGTGATGAGGGGCGCCTGGAGCAGGAAGACAGGCATTCCTGAGGGAGATGCACATGGCTCTGCAATGATTTTCTCTCAAGGAATATGTTCCTTAGTGAATGTGTGCTTGAAGAAGATTCACGTGTCTGCAGTGACTGCATGGCCTTCATTTTAACCGCGACTCCCTTCCTTGGCTTATTCCCTCAATCTAAGACATCTGTGGAGTTCCTGCAGTACATTCTGATGTGTAAAAGTAATTGCAAGGAAATCCTTCTGTAATCACATCCAATTTTAATTTAACAAATGCTTTGAGGAAAAGATAAATCCATAGTCCTTTTGGTTTTTAATCTTTTGTCCTTGAGTAATTTCTCACAATTTCACTTCTGCATTGCTGTTCTGTGCTTGCTTTTCTGCTGCCTTCTCATCCTGATTCTTGCAGCAGAAGGAGGGACCAGCACCACATGCTTCTCTCTAGGCTGTCAGTGATTCTGCTTGTCACTAGTGTTTGAGAGCCACTGATGTAAGGTCGGTGCTAGGTGGGTCATTAGGTGAGGCTCAGCAAGAAGACTGGAACATCTCTGTGCAACCAGGCGTCCTGGGTGTCCTGTGAAATGCTCTTCAGAAATATTTCAAACCAAGCTGTCCACTAGCAGTTCTTCATGACAGAGGAATTATTCATACAGCATTATACAGTTACTTGAGCATCTCAAGAAGTGCAGAATAACAGTTAAATGAATTCAAAATTTAGCAAAACAACAATTATGATTAAATCAGGGAGAAAATGCACTACAAGGTACTTATTAAAAATGTCAGCCTGCAAACTAGTAAGAGAAGATCTTCCTCAGCTTGAAGTCTTTTCTTTGGGTTTCAGCAGGCTGTTCATACACTTTGCAAACCAGGCACTTGGATTTGGGTTAAATTACCCACTGAAGAAGGATTTGCATCTCTTGTTCCTCACCTCAGTCTTCGTCGTTTAGGAAGCAACAAATACTTGATTGTTGTCTGCTTTGCAATAGTGGTGTAAATTATGACTTGACTGATTTATATAAGTGCTGTTTATAAGTAAAACCCTATAAATGTCAACCAATAGCGGAAGTGAAACAAAGAGTTTGAGCTTCCTTCTCACCAGCTGTGAACGGTTCTTTTGCATTTTTTATGGAACTATAAAATTGAATAGCGCATTTTCTGTAGATTGAGCTTTCCAACATGCTTTTCATTTCTTCCCAGTTCTCTGCCACCAATAATGTCAAATATTTGAGTCTGTATTTTCTAGTCTGGCAAAACCATTCTTGCCTGTTTTTGCTAAAGTCATGGACCCCTTTGGGGGTCACACAGAGGCATTTGTGCTGTGTGCTAGATGCTTTGGAAGCAGCATCTCCTCTGTTGCAGCCATCATAACTCTTTACACATACCACATTTCATAAAGTTATTAAAGAGTCACAGAAGTTCCAAGAATTTGAAACTAATCAGTTTTCCTCCAAACCCAAACCCAGACAGTCTCAAGTTTGTCACTAGGGTCTTACAGACACAGCTTGCCATGTGCCATTCTCTGCCCCCAGGAAGAATATCTGTATCTGATGATTACAGCATCTACCTTGGATCAGGCTATTGCTGTTGCTCTTACGAAGACAATGCATTTGGCAGCAGACTCTGCAGGGCTGCACTGATGGCCATCCCAAAGGTAATCTACTAAGAAGTTAGAAAAAGGCTTCCAGTGATGGTAGGAACTACTGTCAGTCTTTCTGAGAAATGCACACAGGCTCTATTGGCTCAACACTGAACATTATACATTTGTTTTGTGGAGTTCTGTGGGCAGACATATTCACCAGAGATCAGCTGTGCATTACTTGCATTTTAGTTGTCATGGGTGCAAGTTATTGACAAATGCACATGGAAGTGCTCTTTAAACTCTGCTCTTTGACTGCTCAGAGGGTATTCTCTATAGCAGAAAGGTGCCCAGCAGATATTGTCCACTGCTGAAAGCTCCATCTTGGTGTCTGAAGACATTTTCATGATAGTCTTTCCTGTGGGATAAAGATTTTTCATCATCACAGAAATGCCCTCCCACAGCAATTGGAACATCCATAAGTGACAGGGAGCATCTGATGAAATTCCAGCCAATGCATCGGACACCTGAGCAGAAGCTGTGGGGTGAATAGACTTTTCCTCTGGCATTAGCCAGTCTTTGTATGCAGCAGCAGCAGCTGCCTCAGAGCTTGAGGAGGCATGCAGGGAACATACAATGCAGATTTGGTAGCTGAGCTTGACCTGAGCATTACTTGCTAGTTCTTTGTTGTCGAATGTTTGCTCTGCAGTAACAATCAAAGGGCATGACCAGGTTAGGACCCATTGTACCAGGCACTGTGCAAACACCCCTGTCCAAGTCCTGTCCCTTAGAGCTTCTCTGTGTGGAGATTTCAATGAGCTTATTTTTTTCCTTTAGATGCCTCACAGTAAGTCAACTCATTTGCTTAAGGCAGGCTCTTGCTTTCTTAAGAAATGGATTATAACTTGCAAAAACTCTTCCCAAAGAGGCAACTTTCATGAAATATTTTGGAATTCTGTAAATTTGTTCACCTGCTAAGCCTGTCATGTAATAATCTCAGCTTGCCTTCATTAATAACTGAACTCAGTTGCTCTCTTAAAAAAGCTATGTACTTGATGTGATACTGTTTTGTCAGAGACATGAAATCATTTCTATAGTCAATGCAGACACAGGTGCATTTCTCTTCCCTCCATCTTTAATTGCAATCACTTCAGGAGGTGGAATGAAACAACCGTGGAGTAGCATGCAGCAACACTAAATGACTGCAGAGCCACAGGCAGCAAACTTGCTGAAGAAACTGAGCCCATAATTTGGATCTCTTGAAACTGAGCTTCCCCCAAATGAGTGGGTGTCCTGACGGGGCTTGTTACTTTTTAATTCTATAAAGGTGATACCATTTTTTGTTTTCATTTAGGCTGGCTACCAGACAAATGCATGAGGTACAGGAATTTCCTTAACAAGCAAAAATTGATCACTTTGCAGGGCTGCCTGTACTGGTCAACTGGTGAATCCACCTCTCCATAATACTCACTATCGTAAATCTACAATGTCCCAGCCCTAAACCAATAGAAGGGAATCATTATCCTGGGGCACACCGTCTCACTGCATATGTATTGCTGCCTGAATATATCAAATAGCAGTGTTTGAAAAATTTTGATATGCTAAGCAGTTTATGGACAAAAGTTGTTAGAAAGAAGGTTTTATGATGGCAAATCATTGTATATAATGAGCTGAAGGGGAAGGGAGCTTAATAATAACTTTTTCTGTAATTCAATAGAGTATTTGAAACTCAGCTGTAAGTCTGTGACTATGGCAGTTCCCATGAGAGCCATGGGCTGTGGTCATGGTGTAGTCTGCATTTTCATCATCATTCCCTGTTTTCAGGGTTTCTATTTCAGCTGTAAAACACCCATCAAAAATTAGGTGAGCCCACATATGGCTTAAACCCACAAAAGGCAAGAAATTCAGATTTAGGGCTGGAACTCCCTGTCCTGCCCCCCTGCCAGGCTATTGCAGTGTGTCGTGCTGCCAGTTGGGAGAGTTGGTAGCTTGTGGGCAACCTCCTCCATGCAGGTCTTCACAGTAAAACTGCTGCCTAATATGAGCTATTTCTGAATATATAATTCCACCCCTTATATCCCAAAGTATAATGCAGTTCATTGCCAGAAGTTTGGCTCATGTCTCTGATGTTGTGATAAACATTAGTGGGCATTTTCCCTGGAAGCTTGGCATCAAATATAGGAACGTATTCAAATATAAACTATATTTACTTTCTGAAAGGCATATGGATTTCTAAACGAATCCATTTGTTAGGCATAGTTTAAATAACATGCCAAGAAAGACCAGAAGGATAACCTTTTTCTGAAAAAGTATTTTAAATATTGCTCATTTTGGTTGTGCAATAGACAGAAGCATTCTTGTTTGGAAAGGTTAGGCTCGGACCTATTTATTTTGCACCAATAATTTTAGATCCAGCTTCTCCTAGACATAGTGAAAGCAAAAATTTGGAAATCTAAACAAAACCCCCACTGATTTTTTTGGAAAGCAACTGCATGACTAATCAGAGGTATGGACAGTCCTATAGAGAATGTCCTTCTCATACTGGTCCAAGCTGACTTTCCCAAAGACCAGTGATAGCTCATGGGTCAGACTCCCTACATAGTAGGAGGCTGATGTCATTTCTACTCTCTTCTTTGGACAGATGAGGGCAAAAATCACATGGGCTGGAGAAGGCCTTCTGCCCTGTCCCCTTGAATTTGAAGGAGGCTTACAATTCAAAGTACAACTTGCTAATTTCTTCTTTAGTTCTCATCACCCCCAAGCTTTGTGGGCAGAATCCATCCTCAGTGTCTACAGCCCTTGCAGGATGCTGGCAAGAAGAGCTTGGAATGAGCATGGTCCGGCAAAGGGTCACCATGCAGTTGGCTTTGACCTGTGCAGTAGCCATGATGTACACCTGATTTGCTGGATGTGAACCAGGGGGAAAGTGACTTATGAAATCCTTTTTCAATAGATCTGGATTATGCCAACTTTTCCCTTACAAAGAAGAGCTGGATCTTGATGGAACTGCAGGAAGAAACCATGTGTTACTTGAGGGGAATCCAGGATATGGGATTTCGTATACTGCTTATAATGGGACCCAAGGTGGCCAGGGTTTTCAGGCAGGCCTGCCTAGGCTCTTTTCTTATACTGAACATACAAGAGACTCCACTCTCATGTCTGGCCCACACTGCACTCCGGTAGCTGCCCCCACGGCAGGTCATGTTTCTTTCAGGCTGCCCTGATTTTGGATATAGTGACTGGAGCAATTCAAACACACCTCCTCCCATCTTTGCACCCAGTTAGGGAGTTGAAATAAAAAAGAACACCCCCTAGTGTTCAGGGAGACCAAGGGAAATGGTGGTGGGCTGCCATGCTGCAGAGCTGAGGGTCTTGGATATCATGCGGAGCACCCATGGTTATGGCTGACCTGTGTCAGGAGTGGAGATGGTAGGTTGAGAGCTTGATCAGGAAAGAACTTTTTGGCTTTGGGACAAAACCTCAGAAACCAGATGTGGACAGAAAATGGCTTAGGTTAACATTGAAATGAAAATGAATAGAAGGGATAGAATCTGGGGAAAATTGGTACTGAAACAGGGGATTTAATGATAATTAAACAATTAATTTTGTCTATCTTAGCTTCATTTGAGACATTTTGTTCCATCTGAAACAGAACAAATAATTTTATTATAATTTATTTTATTATTTTATAATACACTTTTTATGCTATTTTAAAAAGCAAAGTCAATATAGAAATAAAAAAATGTGATTTCCAAACTATAATTATATTAATTCTTATGACATTTTGTAGTCTAAATATTTATCTCGAGTTGTGGGCTAAATTTACTTTGAAATAGCCAATTTTTTCTGACAGCAAGTGCATTTGTGTATGTGTGCACACATGTGGCAGTGACAATATAAAGGCTGGATAATGCCTTTTAGAGTTTTGTTGCTGCTTTTAATTACATGATTTAAAAAAAAACTTAACTAAGGCCTATTCAGCTGCAACTCAGTGACTTCTGTGCAAAACCAAGGGCTTTGCACTGGTTGTCTTGTGCTCGAAAGAAGGAAGCATGTGTCAACAAAGCTTTCTGTAGGGCTTCCTCTGCTCATCACCAAAAAGTGCAGAGTTAGCATATATAGCCTTTCCCACCTCTGAGGGGAAGAGTCCCAGGAGGACTATGAGTGAAAACTCTCTGTAAAGTTTCTTCGCTGTTCAGTCACTTTCAATTTACCTTGAAAGCCATGAAATACAATTTAGTTCATACATCTGGGGGTAAAGTTAGAGCAAGTGTATGTTCCTCATTAATCTCTTACGGTCTAAACTTCTTCCTTATTTAGTCCTCATATATTATTTCTATTTATTTCCTCATTAATCTTCAGTGGCCTTCCTTTTTGCAGCAGGATAACTGCATGAAATACCTTTCTTCCTTCTGTGTTAAATGCAGGGGTTTTGACACTGAAATTTAATTTTATGAGTCAAGTTTATTTTTTCCCAATGTATCTTTCATTCATAAACCTTTGGTTATCTTTTTTTAATGGGAAAAACCCTCAAACAAACCTCAAGGAGGAAAAATAAACCTCCAATAAATAATCTGGCAGTGCTGCTGTAAGAGAAAGTTAATCCTCACAGCCATTATTATGTCTTCAGATTTTTTCTCTGACATTTATTAACTTCTCATGAAAGGCAGGGGGGATTTCTTTCCCCAGCGGACACTTTCCAGCTTTCTTTACAGGCCTCTGAGTTTTGGCAATAATCCACAAAAGGATGTCTGCTGTCACAAAGACCACATGGGGATTTGTAGCTTCCTAGCCAGAAATCATTATGTCTGTGGAAGTGTTACCAAGGAAGTGGCAAAGATTTTTGGCTCCCTCTCTCATGATGCTGCAGACCTGCTGTGGACCAGCTTTTTTTCCCACTGATGAGCCATGTGGTTTGGGGAGTGTGCAGAAAGCACATCAAACCCTGAGAATACCTGGCAGGACTGTTGGAGAGCTGAGCTTCTCCCAGGGGTCACAGCCAGTTTTTGGGAATCTGCTGGAGTGCAGCAGGATGGTGGGGAGGTAAAACAGCAAAGGACCTTTATATACTCTGTTTCTACACCTGGGGGGTGCTTCTCTAAAACTGTCAGTCCATGTGATCACCTTAGCAGAGAAAATCATAGAGTTAAAGAATCATGGAATGGCCTGTATTGGAAGGGGCTTGAAAGTTCCTCTCATTTCAACCCCCCTGCCACAGGCAGGGACATTTTCCACTTGACCAGGTGTCTCAATGCTCCATCCAACCCGGTCTTGAACGTTTCCAGGGATAGGGCATTCACAGCTTCTCTGGACAACCTGTTCCAGTGCCTCACCACCCTCACAATAATGAATTTCTTCCCAAGATCTACTCTAAACTTACCCATAGTTTGAAGCTGTTCCCCCTTGTCCTGTTGCTACATGCCTTTGTAAAATATTTATCTCCATCTTTCTTGTAGGCTGCCTTCAGGAACTGAAAGGTCTGAAGGTCACCCTGAAGCCTTCTTTTCTCCGGGCTGAACAATTCCAATTCTTTCAGGCTTTCCCCATAGGAGAGGTGCCCTCTAATCACCTTGGTGGCCTTCCTCTGGACCTGCTCCAACAGGTCAATGTTCTTCCTGTGCTGGGGGCCTCAGAGACTCCAGGTGGGGTCTCACCAAAGCAGAGGCAGAATCCCCTCCCTCACCCTGCTGACCATGCTGCTTTTGATGCAGCCTAGGACACAATTGGCTTTCTGGGCTGCAAGTGCATATGGCTGGCTCATGTCCAGCCTCTCACCCACCAGCACTCCCAAGTCCTTCTTGGCAGGGCTGCTCTTGATCTGTCCATCCTCCAGCTTGTATTGATACTGAGGGTTGCTCTGACCCAGGTGCTGCACTTTGCACTTGTTATTGTTAAATGACATGAGATCCTTGTGGGGTGGGAAGAGCCAGCAAGGGCGTTTTGCAATGTCCCCTTGCCCAAAGGCAGGATCAGCTGTCCTTAAACTCTTCTTTATTGTGTGCTCACAGCCAGAGCAAACAAACATGTAACATATTTTCTTGTAGCAAACCCTTCAAGCTGGATAGGAGAAAATTGCTTCATGTTAGCTCCTTCACCCTTATAATCCTCTGCCCTCCCTGGCTGGCAGCTGTAAGCAAATGTCCCACACTGCCTTGCCAGGGCTAGGAAGAAGGAGATTGTGCTGGTTTTGGCTGAGATAATTTTCTTCAGAGTAGCTGGTATGGACTATGTTTAGGATTTGTGCTGAAAACAGTATTGATAACTCAGGGAAGATTTTGTTATTGCTGAGCAGTGCTTGCACAGAAAGGCGTTTTTCTGCTTTTCACCCCATGCCACCGGAGAGGATGCTGGGGGTGCACAAGAAGTTTGGGAGGCAACACAGACAGGACAGCTGACCTCAAGTGACCAAAAGAACATTCTATACTGTATGGTCCTGCTCAGCGTATAAAGCTGGGGGAAGAATGAAAGAGGAAAATGTTTGGAGTGACAGCTTTAGTCTGCCCAAGTCACTGTTATTTATGATGGAACCCTACTTTCCTTGGGATGGCTGAACACCTGCCTTCCAATGGGAATGAATTCCTGGGTTTGCTTTTCTTGTGTGCATGGCTTGTACTTTCACTATTAAACTGTCTTTATCTCAACTCATGAGTTTCCTCATTTTTATCCTTCTGATTTCTCCCTAATCCAGCTAAGGAAAATGAGTGAGCAGCTACATGGGGCTGAGTTGCTGACCAGGGTTAAACCATGAGAGAGATCCATCATATTCCAAAGCTGTCAGATAATTAACATTTCATATCTCAGACTAGCAGGAAGCAAGGTGTGCTGAGGATGGGTACAGGCAAGGCATCAGTATAACTCATCAGGACCTGCCCAGGAGGTGAGGAGTGGAAAGATTTCTGTTTAAGAAGTTTGTGAAGCAGACGCAGAGAGAAAGGATCAGCAGAGTGAAAATTTCAAGCCAGCAGGTCTGTTTGCCCCACGGAATTGCAGCACTCCTGAGTGTTTGAGCTGTCTCAGCACTGAATCCGGAAGAAGCTGGTTTAAGGTATAGGCCTTTTGCTTAAGGCACTGAGAAAAAGTAATAGGAGAAGTGACATCAAATGTTATTGCTGAATTTTGTTTTTCTGACACCCCTGCTGTGTGACTCTCGGTGTGCAGCTGTCTGCTTGGCGGGGCTGCAGCAGTCACTGTCCAGCTGCTGGGGGAGGCTGTGCACCTGGGCAGGGCTGCAGCACCCACCACCTTGAGCTCACTCTTGTCCAGGAGAAGACAAAGAGATGATGTAAAATCCAAAAGCAGAGGATTGAGCAAGAGAGACAGGTTCTGGGGAAGACTGCAGGGGTGAGACTTGGACTGATAACATCAAATTATTGGGTTTTTTCCTTCTCTGTGTTTTTCCTCTTTTGAACTATGCCAGTGTGAGAATTGGCATGTCAAATGTAAATCCTGCAGAATTGCTTCATGCATACAGTTATTGGAGATGGATACAGAGGATTTGCTTCCTGCATTGTATCCTGCTTTTGAAATTGCTTTGCAATATCCTCTACATGGCTTTCCAAATATTGCACTGTAGACCCTTTTTTAAAAGAGTAGCTCCTTAGATATATCCCAGATCTAGTACTGATCATTATCTCCTCCAAAATGATGCAATAAATTCCCATTCCTCCCTTCCTTTTGAACACTTTGCACTTTTTGTTGTTTGTCTGCCTTGAAATAAATTTTTATCCTTTTCTCATTTCTCCCATGCTGCTCAGCACAGCTGAATAACAAGCCCTTTTCCTCCAGCTCTTTGCCATGTCCTGCATAGTGTTTCCTGATGGTTTTGGTGTGCTTGGAAGCTAAATGTTCCTCTCACATTTATACTGGATGGCTGCTGCTGCCCCAAACAGAATTTGAGGGTTTTTTGGTTTTTTTCCCCCACTTCTGCAGTGTTGTTCTCTGGTTAGGGGTCTCTTCCTGAAAAAGATTGTAATGAAAGAAAAATTATTAGTAGCCTGTGAACAACAAAGTCTGGCTGCTACACTGAGAAGTGAGTGCAGTTTATGAGGTGCTGCAGAGGCTCATCTATGATATGCATTTCCCATTATATTTTAACTTCAAGCGATAATGGGAGCCCCAGATATGCAATGGATTTTGTTTGCCTTCTCCTTAGCTGCTTGAGTAGAGTTTGAAAGCATTTCTTGGAGCAGAATTAGTTCATTTCTGATGTGCAAAATGCACATTTAAGCTGTCATTCCATGCAGAGATTTTGACCCCAAGAACCAATTAACGAACTACCTATTGAAAGATAACAGGTCTGTGGAGTCCAATGACCTCACCAAACAGGACTAAAGGATGGAAACTGTTGAAAAGACATCTCACTCTCATAAAATCTCTTTTCTAGATCTGGGCATTCTCTGCAGATGGTGCTGGCTTTACCAGGGATAGTAGAAAACAGGATGAAAGAATAGCCAGGTTTTTATTGACACAAGTCTAATAATTTTGAGAGTGTGTTCTGGTCACATGACATCTGTAGTCTTGTCCCTTTTTACAAAAAGCTTGATGGAGACTGTTTCAAGTGTCCCCATTTCTTTGGCATGGTTAATGGGTGGCAGTTCAGATTTTACCTGAACGGGCTCTGTTCCCAGTCACTCTTCTCCTGTTCACCTCTGGGGTCAGATTACCCTCTTGCTACTTTTAACTCCTCAGAGATTTGTTCTCATCTGTAGGCCTTGGCTGCAAACAGTGCAGGTTATACATAAATTGTAATGAGAACCACAGAAGTTTGCTCAGGGTAATACAAATGCAAAATTCAATAGGTCATGAGACACCAAAAACCCTCACAAAAAACCTTTGAGAGTTGCCCACTTGTCTGGAGTTTCTACCAATAAAGGATGTCTTAAATCCCCTATTTCTTTTCAAGCTGACTACTCAGTAAAATCTATTAACACTTTGCTGTACTTCACATCAGGAAGCTGGAGAGCCAGACTTTGTCATATCTGGAACTTCCAGAATGTGCTGTCCAGCAAATTCTTTTCTTCACAGTGAAAACTGAGCTGAAAATTTCCTTTAGACAGCTGAGTGTACTGGAAAGTATGATATAATCCTGAGGTCTTAATGGAAAACTGATAATGGCAGCAGGTGGCATTGCATAGAAAAACGTGAAAAACTGAGCATCACTAAAATCTCTAAGTAAAATTAGTGAGAAATCTGAAAAATAATAAGCAGAAAACTGAAAGTTGCACAAAGACCTATATTTGATTCTGTAAATTGATTCATACATGTTTATAGAATTGCCTAGAAATAACAAGTAAGAGGAGTATGTTGATGAGAAAATAGAATATTACTAAAAGCAATCTCTAATTTTCAAAAAAGCAAGGAGAACTTAATAGAAAGAAAAGAAAATCTGACCAATGATTTGCCATTAGTTTGAATGGGACCTAGAGTTGTTTCTTGTTCTGTAATTGCAGCAGTTAAAAACAATTGTGCTAACAACACACTGCTCTCAGCTTCCTCTGCTTCCTCAGCCCCAGTGATGGGTGTCCAGCATTCCAGGGCAGGGTTACTTGCATTAATCCTGGTCATCTCAACTCCTCCAAGATGCCCATAGTTTCTTTTGGATTAAAAAAAAAAAAGTCATCTGTGAGCAGCCCTGCATTCCAGATGTCAGTGTGTTTGGTGCACAATTATTTCTCTTTAGTTGTTGCAATAACATTGTGATCCTCTAGCCCCCTGATAAATATACTTTTAATTTCTACACTCTTGCTAACCAGGGCTTCTTGCTAAACAGGCTTCGAATATTTGACTCAAAAACCTACTGAACACAATTGATTTTGACTGTTGGTTACTCTAAGTAGGATTGCTGGTTGAACTGCTGCTTACTTACAATGTTCATGCAATATAAGCACATACTCCCTTATGTAAGATCAGAACATCTGGCATTTCTTCTCGGACTGTAGGGAAATAAAATCAAAGCACTATGTGATTCTGTGGCCTTTCTCCTGGTGATTTGTTGGGTGAAATACTGACCATCAACTGCCTCATGGATGGATATGAGAATGTTTGGTCTAATTTGCCATCTCAAAATCTGGATCTTTAACTAGGGCTGATCTAAATATCTGAATCTTAACCATATGAAAAAACCTCTGTCTTGTTTCTCATTCCTTGTGATCTCAATGAACTTAAAATACTGCTAAGAAAAAAGGAAAAAAAAATGCATGCAGATTTTATATGTTTCCCTAGGATAGTGTCTTTAAACAGTAGCATTTCTAGGCTGAATTTTCTAGCCACGAGCTCCACTGCAGTACCTTAAGTTCCACGTTCTGAGAAACTGAAATCAAAAGTTGAAGACTGCTCATATAGACATTATTTTTACCCGTTAAGTCACTGATTTTTCCACATTAATGACAGGATAAAAGATATCAGGCTTCAATTCAGATTATGACACTATCTAATGTCTTTTCCACATACAACTTCAAACTAGGAGAAGATTTCCTCTCTTGTTTTCATGGGAATTTTGTGAATTCCAGTATGTATATTTTTCCAGCTGTAGTATTTTATTTGAAATTGGAAATTGCCAATTGAAATATCACCTTTCCTATGGAAAAGCTGCTAGTAATAAATCTTAGCAACATAAATTTATTTGAAGTACTCAGGTTAGATGGTCTGTACGCATAAAGCAGTGTCCTGTAACAATCTGAAATCATTCTTCATGGGTGTCAACACCTGGATCTTGGCTTGTTTCCTCATATAGAAATCTACTACTAAAAAGCTGAAGGAGAGAGGGGAGTGCGCTACATCTTTAGTCTAAGGTCAGTTGAGGTAAACCTTTCCTTTGCAAATCTATCTTCTGAAAAAAAATAGCCCTGTTGAAGCATCCACCTGGTTTTCTTGGGAAGAACTGAATAAAAGCAGCTACTGCTGTATTAATGGAGTTGAATTTTTATCAAAAAAGTAATGCTGTCTGGAAACTGCATCTGGGAAAACAGTTGACAAGGGAAAATCATGGCCTATATGATACACTATATACTATATAGACTACATGCACTAACTTTCCTGTTACATAAAAAGTTTGTTATTACCTTCAAAACGTTACCTACCTAGCATTTTTCTACTCAAGTGAATTTGTAAGTGTGAAATTCTTGAGACATGGTCTCTCCTGTGCTTCTGTCATGGGGTGTCCTAGGTTGCAATATAAGATATATTCTATTACCATCTCCACAAGCTGTTAAAACAGGTGGGGCACTGTTCGTTATCTCCTGTCATGACTCACACCCTGATAACTCCCTCAGAGTGTTATCTCTGTTAATGGGCCATCAAGAAACCACCACACGACTCATGGAATTACCTCATTGGCATTACCTCACTGGAATTACCTCCTCCCATTGTGAGATGCTCTGCCCAGGGGGGAGGAGCCAAGCATTCCCAACTGAATATAACCTGGACCTTGGAACTGCAAAAGTCAGCCCTGCCTACTGGATTCCCAGAGGGCAAGAGCTACCACTGGACCTTCAGGTGGCGATCAGACTTTTCTACAGGATCACAACTTCAACAGAGCCACTTTACTTGGACTGCTACCACCACCCTGACTAACAGGGTGTCAGGTTGTATCCAACTTTGTCAGTGTTTTTCCTTGTACTATTTCGTTTCTTTATTTTTTTCTATTAAATTATAATTCTGACTTGCAATCTCCCACTGGTTTGTTTTCAAACTAGCACATGGGGTTATCTCCTTCTCCAGCTTTTGTCCCACAACAGTAGCTCAGGCTTGCCTTCTGTTATTGCCTGAAGCCTGTGTCTAGGCTGGAAAAGAAATGATGTTTCTTTCCACTTGCCAGGCTGCCTGGCTGGTCCAGCCTTGGCTCCCTGCAACTTTGAAGTCTGGCAGGTTTCAGGGGTTAGCTAGTGCTGCCCACCATGACATGGGGTATTGTCCCCAGCAGCAGGAGTCTCAGGCCAAAAGCAGTTCAGCTTCTAAGTGGCTTGATGCAGAGATCCAGTCTCTCACCAGGGTGAAAATGGACTGTGTGCACTACACTGCCACCATGGGAATTGTACTTCTGCCAAAACCATGGCAGTCAGATTGAATGGAACCATGTTTCACCTCCTAAGTTAAGCAGTGAAGGATGCAGTGCAGAGGTGCTGCTGTATAAGACTTACTGCATGGTTTTAAGCATTGATGTGATCCTGGTAAACATTAAAAGGTGATGTGCACAATAAAGTGGAAGAACAGTCTTGGTTAAACCAGAGGAAGTGGTCTGAGGGTTTGGTGACTGCTCAGGAGCAGTGCGGTTTTTCTTCGTGTTCAGGCTGAGATATTTGGCTGCATTCAGCACAGCAGACGCTCTCAGATGGGCTCTGCCTTCATCTGAGAGTCAATAACTTCAAGAAGTTGAGGTCTTTGAAGGTTGAGTGTCTTGACACTGACATGCATTGCCAAAGAAGAACACATTGAGTAACTCTAGTGACAAAGGTAGGAAAAATAATGTCAGATTTACTGTTTTATGGCTGTTCCAGCACAGTTTTTATCTCTGACTTCTCTAGATGGCAAATGTTTCTTGCTTATTCAGTGCAGCATGTATGTGCAGCATATCTATGCATATGCTGCATATACATCTATGTATACATGCATATACATATATAGAGGCAGCAGTTTTTATTCTGACTGACCACATCTCTAATTGTTGAAGCTTCATGTTTTGTAAGCATGCACAGCACATACTCTCCAAATATTCTTTTGCTTTTTCCTGAAGTTCTGCTGATTGTGCATACAGACCAGAGCAATCTGACAGAATTTTGCCACCACCATCTGTAGCTGCTATATGCAACATTACATTGAGTTAGTAATTTGTACCTATCAGTTTTCATTCTGATTGCTACACAAACTTCCTGAACAGAAAAATATGGATACATCTTTGAAGACTGTACATTACTTGGTTTTCTCCCTCTCAGTTTCATTGCTAAAGAGCTATTTACCATTTAAGTTGCAGTTTCACCAGTTGCCCTCTGCAAGGAAGATCAACTTTTCTTTCCCCTTCTAATTGTGCCCACACTAGAAAAAGAAATACCCAAATGAGCACTTCATTTTGCCCATAAAGCTGACTAGTCATGTTTTGTTTATTAATCTTTGTGCTGCTGCTGGTCTCTATTTAAATATTTTGGAATTTTACATGATCAGCAACTTGGACAAGATCTAATGGACTCCAAAAGAATTATATTAAATGCTAAGAATAAGATAATGTGCCATTTAAATAAACAAAGACCATTTTAGGGGCCTTTTGCTATGACATAAAGCATCTTTGAATATTTTGGAAAGAAAGCAATCCCTAAATATAGGACTTCAAAAACAGATAAAATAAAACTCCAAAATAAACTCACCCCTCCTTTTGGAAACAGTATCCCTCTTTACTCAAGCTAGACAATTTCATAAGTCATCTTCATTTTTTGAAAAAGACATCCTAGAATGGCTGGCAAACCCAGTGATCCGATGGAAAGAATTTCTGGATGTTCAGCCAGTCTGATCCATGTTTTGACATTTTGTGCAAGGGAATAAAAACTGGTTTCCCCCCCATTACTACAGGCTGCTATTACAATCATTTCATGCAGATCTGGTTACACACTCACAGAAAAATCATCAATGTATTGGAAGAAACTAATAAGGAAAAATATTTCTGTTTATGCAAAACTTCTGGAGGCACAATGCAGGTGATTTGGTGTTTTTTTGTGCAGCTTGCCATGGAACCAAATCAGCAGCCAAGCACTGTGCAGCAAAACCTTCAGTGATGGCTGTTACTGGAAGGCCAAATAACACCATTTGTATCTAACTTGTCCATAGAAGATCAGCAAAGCACATCCCCACACTAGACAGCTCAGGGAATGGTGGATGTGTTGAATGGTCTAACTAAAAAGTAGAAAGACAGCACATGTCCTCCTAGAGACATTTCAGGAACTGCTTTTTTTAGGGTAAATTTCAGATGTGTTGAGTGTGAGACATAGGGTGGGAAGAAGGTTTCATTTAAGCAGAGTTTCATTGTGTTCTCACCTCTGGAAATAGACACATTTTGGGCTTCTTTTCAGAAGCTTTGATACCAGCAGGACCTATGACTCAACATGCTAACCTGCAATTTCTGGCACCATCATGGTTAGTGACTCTCCTTCTGATGTCCTCTCTGTTAGTTTCTGACTTACCTTGCTGAAAGATCTGTGAGCCGGCTGCAGTGTAGTGTGGAAAAATCCAATCATGCACTTTATAAACTGCACAGTGTCTTGGGGAAAATAACCATATTCTCTCGACTTTTCTCCTCCAACGTTCTGAAGTTTATTTGTATGAGTTGGAGGTAGCTGATGCTGTCAAACTCAAGACAGACTCAGTCACAACTTGAGTGTCACACCAAGGCCACAAAAACCAGCTTGACCATTTTGGCAGACAAAGGTGATGAGGAGAAATAGATGGAGAAAATGAAGATATTCCTTGATCCCCAACCCTGCCTCCTCCTGGTAGCTGATGGAAAATCCATGATGCTGAGAACATTGGCAAGGTGGATACCTTGAGTGTACCACCCCTTAGCCACATTGTCACTGCCCAATGAAGGTAGTGGATGGATGCAAATATTTGCATGTCCAATCTCCATTACATTGTGTGGCCTTCCTGCTCTGTGCCTGCAGCTTTCTCCTCCTCAAGATTAAAATGCTGCTGACTCTCCACTTCCAACTTATTTTCCATTTGGCCTCCTAAAAACTCTAGTTAAAGATCTTTCCTCCAGGTCATGCACATTGGATTATATTTTAGAAAACAATAATGTCAGGGTGATGACCAATCCCAAATCTCAAAACCAACCCCCACATGAGTCCTGTCTTACTACTGAGCATAATTATTGCTCCAGCACTCCAATCAAGTTCTCAGCTTTTAAATTAGTCTTTTCCTGTTCAACAGAAAGGGTGCCAGTAGCACACACCACGTGCAACCCTGTAGTTCTTCCTGAGGGACCAGGTGGAGACCATGACAAAGTGGGATGACGGAACCTACATGGAGACTAGAAGCTTGGATTCAGGAACTGCAAGGAAAAACAACAGCCAAAAAGCATACGTCCAGGAAAATTACTTCTCCAGTGTCTGTTGAGCAGAGCTGATGGTACTTTTGACCCTGAATAAGGGACTTTTGTTTTGCAGTTGCAACCAGGAGGCAATGAAGGATCTGATGAGGGCTAGTGGGGCTCTGACTTCAGCCAGGTAGAGGAAATGGACAGCCTGGTTTACTGAATTGTGTGGATCCAATGGCCTGACATATCAGTCCTACAGAAAGATAAAGCTCTTGTGGACACTGGTGCATAATGTACCCCAGTGACATTAGACTGCAAAAAGGCAGAGTCTACCTGTATTTCTGGGGTGATGGGAGGATCCCAAGACCTGTCTGTGTTGGAAACTGAGGCAAGCCTAAATAAGAATGGATGGAAAAGCACCCCATTGTGACTGGCCCAGAGGCTTTGTACATCTTTGGCATAGACCCAAGAGAGGTACTTCAAAGACCAAGAAGTGTTCCAGATACCCCACTTGGCATACTGTGTCCAGCTCTGATGTCCTCAGCAGATTAAAGTCATGGGTCTTTTGGAGAAGGTCCAGAGGAGGGCCATGAAGGTTGATCAGAGGCCTGGAACACCTCTCCTATAAAGGCAAAGTCAGTTGGGATACCACAGTGGGCTATGGGAGTAGTACAGAGGACTGCAATGAGACAGGGTTGACTTACTGCTCCTGTGTATGCTATCAGTGCATCTGCGGTAAATCTGAGATATGCAGAACCTTGTGTTAACTGCAGTGATCTGTGCAGATGCGTGGGACTAAAGTCCACAGGCCTCTCCTTCAATATAGAAGAGATTTCTAGTTGATGCAAAAGACATGAGACGGAAAATCCAAACAAGCACTTGTCTGAGGAAGACAGTTGTCTGTATAAAGTTCCTGCACAGCAGTGAAAGGATAAACTTGTGGATTTTAATTTTTGCACAGATGGACTCTGAAGTTGAACACTTGTCACCACCTATTTTGGGAGATAATTGTCTACTAGACAAACCTCTTTAACAACAACCTTGTTGATGGGTAAACAACTTTCCAGTAGTTTCTTTTCCAGTCTTACTTTTTAGCTCAGTAGCAAGATGCTTTTGCAGAGTTTCTTGATTTCCCCTGCTTCACGCATCTTTGCCAGGGATTCCAGAGTGAGTTCGGAAACTCAAACAGTGCTTGTTTGGAAACAAGAAAAAAAATGTAGAAATTCAAACTCCCTTCCAATTATTCTCTCGTCCCATTGAATGCCTGTGTACCTTCATGCTTCATTTGTAGTCCTCTGTGTCCCCAGGCAACAGGAGTGTGAGCAGGGATGCAGATGTCACGTTGCTTGTTTTGCTGATGGACTCCTCTTGCCAGCTGTGAGCCTGCAATGGGGATTCCCTGTGTATCTTCAGTGGGAAGCACATGGACCAGTGAGGCCGTGACCACAGCATGTATTTGAGAGCAAGAATCATGATGAGAGCACTGAATGACACACTGTCAAAGCTCTGCAGCAGTACTGTTCACTGTCACTGCAGTGAAATGGGTCTTGGAGGAAAAAACTCAAGCCCCTCAGATATTATCAATCACTGAAATGTGCTACCTCCTGGCATTTTCAGTTATCTCCTTGAAGTTTGCAAAGTATCATCCAATTAGCTGCAACATAACTATGATGAGAATTAAAGTGTAGTTCTGCCCCTGGGCTTCTTGACTGGTGTGACTCCAAAAAGACACATTGAGTAGAGCCACCGAGTAACACGTGTAGGATGTGTTGTGCCAGTGGCATAACTTCTTTGCAGACACCAGCCTTGGGTTACTTGCATACATACATACCCACCTCCAGCCTTATTCTGACAGCTCTAATGACATTTGAGTTTACATACTAATGTTCTGCTAAATAGGGATGAATTTCTGAACTGGAATAGAGAGAAAGAGGAGTGTGCAATGGATGCAATGAGCATTTGATCCTGTTGGGTAATCGTTGAAAGAATGGTGCAGATCAGGAGTCAGGCTACCAGACTGCAGCCACTGCATAGTATGTTAACTTTCCTCCCCCTACACTGCTTGAATCAGCCCTTGTCAGCCTCCTCTGGCAGTCTGCAGGTGTATCTGTGCTGGGGGAGAGAAGCTGTGTCTGCCTGCCTGAGCTCTGGAAGAAGAGGTCCAGGGGAGCTGGGCATTGTGAGAGTGGGCATGTGGTCACGCTGTGGGGTGCAGCTGAACAGCTCCAGGAGCTCTGCTCTGCACTCCCATTGCAGCGTGTGTGTGCAGACACCACTCTGCATTATGGTACTTTGTAACCACAACAAGCATTTAAAAAATGTCTTTTTTTTTTTTTTTTTTTTTTTTTTTTTTTTTTTTTTTTTTTTTTTTTTTTTTTTTTTAAGTGTGTCTGGTGCAATTCCCAACTGAATAATGGGTCCACTGAGCATGGTAAAAAAATACCACCTTCTGAGGGTGCCAGAAGAGCCAGTGCCTGTCAGCTACTGCTGTTCACTGGAGTGGCATGCACAAAAATAGAAATGACAGTCATATCATACTTGCATGCAGTGGCCTTGGATTTCCTCCACAAGCCCACAGATTCAGGAAGTTCTTAGGTTATGGTAATATAATTATTCTAATATTGATTTTCTTTGACATAGATATATTAGTAACACAAGTATCTCCAATTTCTTCCCTGGTTAGAAGTCAATTTAGTGTCTGGTCAAAAAACATCAGGGAAAATTACAGTTTAATATAGATATCAGTTAAAACTTAGGATCTAGGCAATCTAGGAAATGCTAATTGTGCAAGGAGCCTGGAAGCAGGGTTATATATACAGCCAAACTGAAATGGAAACAGAGCAGAAGTGAGGCTTAGCAAGTAATCAGTAAAGGGAGATGAGTAAAGGGAGATGTTTTAAAAGACTTGTGGAATACAAACAGTACAGTAGGAGAATACCAGAAGAGGGAAGACCACAATAAATGAGACAAATCTGTATGTCTGTGGATGTGGAACATCCTGTCAAGCAGGGAAAACATCATTTGTCTTTTAGTTATAGGAAATAGCATTTTGCTACAGTGGAAGGGTTGAATGAAATTGAAAGAACAGGACATAATAAAAACAGATTTTGGTTGTCCCAGCCCATAGACATTGACTCAAATTCAGGTATGGTCCACTGACTTTTGTTAAAGGTTCTAGTTTTTCATAAAGAAACCCAACAATATGTACTTCTCCAGCAGTAGCTCATTCCTTGAAGAGTGAGATGCTTTGTCAGAGCACAATTGTTTTTGTTTCTCTTGGCCTCCATAGATCTTGGTGGGATGGTGCCATCTGTGAGTCAGAAAGCTCAAAGATATAGTTTGGAGTTAATGTCTGTGTCTATACATGTATTTATACTGTATAGATAAATATGTATATATATACAATGTATATAATACTATAACTGATTCAATTTTTTAAAAACAGTTTCTTACACTTCCTGTAGTCTCTGTGGTGTGACTAAGATAACTAAATATATTGAATGGGAGTTTGTACATATATGCTGGGATGTGTTGCAATATCTTGAAAAAGTCCCCTTCTTCTGCAGGGCACAGCCTGCCTCTTGAGCCCAGAGAAGAACACTGTTTGGAAGAGATTGCCTAAGGGTAGGACAGGGTCTGTGCCAAAGAGGAAGAAGCTGGTCCAGAAGGTTCTTGCATGGTGCACTGGGGCTGGGGCTGGTCCCACAGCAGCAGACAGCAGTGGGAAAGAAAGCTGGAGTGCAGGATCCTGAGAACACAGCCAGTGAATCCTGCCCAGGGGACCAACAGCAGACCCTCCGCAGCCAAACCTAACAGACCATGGGACTGCAGATTGTCTTGACAACAGATGGATATACATGTTTGCTCTCTGTCTGAAGTCTGGTCACAGTCCTTGTCAAATCCCCAAAAATGCTGCCTGCTGCCAGCAAGCATTACTACTGTTTTATCTGGATCGAACCAAGAGTATGACTTTCATCCAGACACTGGGGGCCACTCTGGATTTACACTGGAATAACACCAATGTTACTGAGGTCAGAGTCTGGCAGTGGGTGAACAGAAACAGAAATAGCTGCATATCATGCAAAGAAGACAAAGAAATTTGTCATGAATTGTGATGTGACAGAAAATATCAGAAGGTTCATGAGAGTAGACAGACTCAAAATATATTTTGTCTTTTTTTAAAATACTTTTATGACCTATATAATTTAATACACAAAATATGTATTTGTGTTTATTATTTGAGCTTTTATATATAATGAAAAGAGGCAGCCCAAGCTTTCCAGATTAAAAGCCTGCATAAATCAAGCATGCACACTAAATGTTTTTGAAGAATGTTTCAACACCCATGTCTGTCTTCTACTTCCCTGAAGGTCTACAGGGTAAAAAGATGGTAGGGTCAAGCTAATAAAAAATAAGTATGTCAGAATAGAACCCATGGATTAAATATCTCAAGGTCTGCATAATTCAAGTCAGGACAAGAAATACATTATTTATATTTCTGCAAGGTAAATGCAAATAAAACTACATATTGGCAAGTATTTCTAGTTTAACTATAGGCCTTTCAGAGTAAGACATCTTCCCCCCTGCAAGCAGAAATTAGAAATGAAGATAAAAATAGGGCTTAAAGTTTATTTTAAGAAAGAAAAATAGCACATAGAAGGATAAGTGAAAGCTCTCAAACACAGAGAGACAGTTTTTGAAATTAATCCAAAAATAAGAGCAGATTAGATTGTATTACTCTGCCAAAGAGACAAGTTCATCTGTTGTTAGACAAAAGACTCAGTTCATTAAAAATTACTTAGGTGGATACTGATATTTTTGATATTTCACCCTCTACGCTAGAGTCAAGATGGTGATTTCTACCTGATTTAAAACTGAAAAAGGCACTCTTGTGGCATAGAAGATACATGAGAAAGCTAAATTAAAATGCAGACTACAAACTCCCTGTTCGCCGGCCACTCCTCTGCCTTTGAGTTTCTCAGGACCCAGAGTAGTTTTTAAGTCAGATCCTCAATAGGAATGCCATCATGAGTCCAAATTGAAGGTATTCAAATATAGCACTTGTTTGTGACCTCAATGTAGAGACATAAACTTTTCAAAGGTCAGTGTTTTCACCATGTTCTTTACACGTTGGAATTTGTTGGGGATATGAAGTCTAAGAGTTGTACTAATAGGCTTGAAAGTTCCTGCCCAACTACACATGACTAGTTAGTTCCCTGTCCTAAACAGAGATTCTCAGAACACACCTAGAGAGAAAGTCTACTCATAAAAAGCCGGAGACAGAAGTAGCACCATTAGAAGTGTCACAGATGCATCCCTGAAGTGTAAGTCATATTCAATTGTCTAAACATAACTATAATACAAATAATAATAATAATAATAAAAGATCATAGTGAAGGTAAGCTTAACCAAATCAACCTACAGAATATACTGCTGTGTCTCCTGTTCATTTTCATAAACCCTGAGAATCAGTACTACCCCTTTTTTAGAATGTGTAATGACATTTAGACATAGTTTTGCACTTTTCTTTCCTCTGATTGCCATTTCTTCCTATTTTAGTTCATACTAATCGATTAATATAAAATGAGTGTCTTTCAGAAGCATTCCTACAACAGGGTGTGTCTTGCGCTAGCCCTTTAAATTTAGTGATAACACCTGGAGACACCCTCAAAACACCTAATTACAGTTTACTCCCATTACCTGGTTCCCCTCTTTGCTCTTAGGTCCTCCCCATTTGCTTCCTGGATCTCTGGGGTTGAAGCTTGCTCTTGTAAGCCTTTCTGTAATGACATCCTATAATATGTGTTTTGGTTGTTAATGCTGTGTCCATTTAGGGAGCTCTCTCTACATATATAGATCATATATAATATATATATATATATATACATATATATATATACATGGTCTACATAACTACAGGTGCAAAGGTATGTGTATTAAAAACCTTTCCTCAGCTTGTCGTGATGTAAAGTGAATTAACTCCTGAACTCTGTAAACTGACCATGTCATTCGCTCGTAGGCAGAGAAATAGAAATAGTCTATGAAAGGGAAAGATGTGAGTAAGTTGAAGTTGAGCTGCTGGTAAAGGTTTGTGTAGATGTGGAAGGAAGGTAGAGGTTTTTCTTCAGGTCGGGTAGGGGACAGCGGTTCAAGGTTAATGCAGAAGACCTACAGAGTCTGTAAGGTTTTGTGGTATGTGCTCTTGCAGGTGTGGAAAAATATAACCCGTCTTTGCAGTTGAACATTTGAGGAAGGCAATGAAAGACAAGAAATAATTACATGAAGAAAATAACCTTGTAAGCAACCAAAATTCTGCTGAAGTGAGTGTTTCAAGGGAAAAAAAAAAAAAGAAAAGCCTTTACTAAATGTATTGAACAGATCAGTGATTGGAAAACTACCAATATGGTGAAAAGAACACCTCTGGTGGGCAAGAAGCTAAGGAATGAGGAAAAAATCTGTCTTATTTTCCAGTCAGTGTTCTTAAATTTCTCTAATGAGCAGTATGTATATATGCTGATCCAGATTGTCTATGAAATAATAAGGATAGTTTTTGGTTGCTAGAAAAAATTCCTGATGAGACTTTGGCAGCAGGAGTTGGGGCTCAATAAGAATCCCTGCTCAGTGATGAAAAGAGGTTTATGCAATACAAACACTGAAATGGATGATCTGGCTGGTAAAAGACATGCACGATCACAAGTAAAACTTCAAGCCCTAATATGCCAAGTATAGACCCTTCTTGGTTTCCTCAGGGTTAGTCTCTCACCTTGCAGAAATCCATCATTGCTTCACAGGATCAGACTCTTAAGTGTTCTCGTGGTAGGTAAAACTGTAGCTGAAAATGAAGTTCCTGTTTGATGAAAAATAAATGCCATCCTGCCGAGAGCAGCTACAGCCTTGGAGTCAGCAGCACTTGGAAAGGATGAATTACCCTTATAGCTCTCTTGAAATATCAAGCAATTTAGGAGCTCCTGGGGATTAATTTAGAACGGAAGCTGCTCTGAGCCACTGGCACTTTCTCTGTCTCGGCTCTACCTGTTATACCAAAACTCAACCAGTGCCATTAGTTTTATGTCTGGAAAATATTTTTCTGGCCATTCATGTGATCTGCAAGGTTGTTTTGTGCCTAAGTAGATGAAAGAGCTGGACTGAGGTATTCAGAAGAAAAAAATGGATTGCATTAAGTAAACTGTGCCCAAAATTTTTGTGTTCTATCCATTAATTGCTAAGTAATAATAACATCTGTGGTAAGGATATATTATTTTACCCAGTTTCCAGTTGCAGAGCTCAAACTTTTTCCTAATTCTCAGTGCTAACTTCTGCCATTTGGATTATTAGACAGTACACTGAAAAATGAATTCTCAAGTATTATGCATCTGCATTTCATAACATGACAATAAAAAAGTCAAGAGTGGCTTTATTGTAGGTGCCAACAGAAAGATGTCTACATGGAAGCTTTTGCCTCTCAACTTCATAGTCTGTGGGGGTGAGGAGCATTCGTCAAGTCCAGCCTGAGTCTCCAGTGTATTCAGTGTGTTAGATCAATGACTTTGGTTGTTGCTTTTGCTTTTTTTTTTTTTCTTCCCTCTCTCCTTCTTTTATGTATTTCTCCTTCTGTTGAACCAGACTGCTGCTTTGGGACACAGGTTTTCCATTTGTTGCATCATAGCTGGTGCTTCTTCAAGAGGTTTTGATAATTCAGGGGTGCTAGAGAGACAAACATCAGCAAGTTTGTAAACTTTCTGTATGGTCTCCCTTGAGAGTTCAGTAACAGATGAAATCTGTGGAGCGCGGGTTGCACAACAGCAATGTACAATCCTGAGATGCTTTTGTGAATGGGGGAATACTAGACTTTTGGAAGATTTCTCCCAGTAAAGAATTCAGGGCATGCAGTTCAGTTCCCATGTGAGCTGGTATATGGGCATGTCTTATCCAGGAGATTGGAACAGACAATTAGAATTCTTTGTCTTGGCTGAGGGGTACAGCTGTGTCAAGATACAGCTAAAGGGGATGGCTGAAGAGCTGAGAGGAAATGAGCCTGCTGGGACATCTGAGTCTAAAATAATGATCAACTGTTAAATTTCAGCTTCATGAATATTTTGAGGCAGAGACAAGTTTTAGATACCTGAAAGTTGTGCAGTGATCCAGCTGACTGTCATTTCAAGCTTTTTGTGAAGCTGGCATCATGTGGAGCTGGGTTTATTCTAGATAAAGTGAGATTATTAATACTCAGTAGTGAACTCTGTTCCATGATGTTTAATTTGACACCTCTTCTCCTGCAGGTATGTTTTAAACCTGTAAATTTCACAGGGTATTTTCCTGCTGACTGAAATTCTCTAAATTAACCTTGTTTCTGGTTGCACTAAAGTCAAAGATTTTCACTACTCTTTCCTCTGTGTATGACCTAGTGCTGTTTAGATATTTAAATTTTGTGCTTTGGTTTAGTTTTCAAGCCGCACAGTTCCTTTCTCAGGCTTTCTTCAATCTTTCAAAAATAACTTTATTTATTTATATTTGCCAAGAAAGTGAGGTGTGGTGAGGACTTAGTGAGACAGGGAAGAC
This sequence comes from Orthonyx spaldingii, assembly GCA_013397795.1. Classification (NCBI taxonomy): domain Eukaryota; kingdom Metazoa; phylum Chordata; class Aves; order Passeriformes; family Orthonychidae; genus Orthonyx; species Orthonyx spaldingii. The sequence continues at coordinate 77,768 of VZTJ01001360.1, forward strand.
TGAGTCAGGCTTGCCCTGTTAAAAGAAACATTTAAAATTGCTTTGTAAAGTGAGTTCTTTCAAACCAGGCCTCTGTCTCTGTGCTCAGAGACAGTAGGTGTTGAAATAAATTTTCACTTCCATTTTATTTCAAAATAATTTCACTGAAGCAACTACAGAGTATATTTATTATTTTGTTGCCCTTTTACCTTATGTTAAATCCATAGTGGTTAGATAGTTCTGTGCGTGGAGTACATTCCCATCTCTCACTAGATTGGTATGTATGAACTGGAGAGAAAGCTGGGAAATTCTCATTTTCTTTGTGTATAGGGATACTATTTTACATATAATAATTTTCCTCCTCTGGGAAAAACCTTTCTCATCTCTGTGCATTTTAATTCCTTGATATTTCTTAAGCTGGTGCTATTGGCAGTCAAATGCAGAGAAGAAAAAATTAATATCTAGAGGTGGGAGTAAGGATTTAGCTCGATTCAATTGACTTTCCTATTCCTTGCTTCCATATTCAATCCTAAAGGAAGCTATTACTAGAAAAATAGGGAAGGAGAGAGGTGTCTTAAAAACATTTATTATTAGATATAGAAGCTGAACCCACATAATACAATTCTGAGATCTTCTAGTGCTCCTGTCCTTGTTTTCTGTAATATTAAGTGAAAATTCTGTCAGTATTTGAAAATGAGCAGTTACTAACACAGCACCGGCTAAGAGGCAGCAGACCAAGTATGGATAGAGGCTATATTAATTTTCACTTTCAGTGAACTTCTTTCCTAAGTTTGACATCTATTATTCCAGATCTGAGACACTCCTTACAGCAAAAGCTAGGATTCTATAAGCAGTACTATTTAAATCAAGATTATTTTTGTTTTTTGTATTTGATCCAAGATTGGAGGGGGGAGGGGAACATCTTCTAGAAACTCGAATGCCAAGCTGGTGATTATTCTATTTCTCCTTGAAAAGGATGCCAAATTCTTTCATCACACAAACTTTCTGTACTGTTTTTTCTACACCACTGCTTACAGTCCATATATGTTATGGCAGAGATCCAAGTGACTTCAGTAAAAGCAGGACCAAGAGGGAGAGGGTGGAGTGAAAGGTTACAAGTTCACCAAGAAGCAATTCAAATCAAATTGAATCATAGCAACTTAAAGTAGTTATTTAACAAAACCATATTATTTTAAATCATCCTGAGTAATAATCCATTGATTGCCAGGCTGCCTTTTTATTCCTTGCCTTGATAAGCACTTTGATGTCTTAAAATTTGTTATGTAAATCACACGAAAAGTTTCATCTGAATAGTGTCACTGAGAGAGCTTGGTGGAAAATGAGGGGAAGGACTATGTTCATGCCATAGAGGATCTTGCAGTAGGTCCTGGAAAAGAGGACAAAATACATAATTTATCTCCCTTGAGTACTTCCTGCACCATCTCCCTGTCTAATATCTAGGCATATGGTGTGATTCTTGGGGCTGTCCTGTTCAGGGCCAGGACCCGGACTTTGTTGATCCTTGAGTCCCTTCCATATCAGGATATTCTATGATATAGCTTTCACAGAGGTCTGTTCATTGTCTATCCATATCTTTCAAAAGAGGCAAGGTTCACCCAGGGTTCCTGCATCTGCCATCTGCTGCCTTCCTCCATCCTCCATGGATAGATTGAGTGCCTTTGCAAAAATAACCCAAACAGTCTTTTAAATATAAGATAAATAAAAAGTTGCACCACAGAAAAAAAATAAGAGGAAAATTTGGACTTGTAAATCTCATACATTAAGCATTATATCTGTTTCTGAAAGCATATGAACTAGTCTCTCTTTTTTAGTAGTATTTTAAATAATAAGCGTTATGACTTTGCTATTTTATCCCTTATTAAAATACAAGGAACTCTGACTTGGAAGAAAGCATTTTCAATGAGCAAGCTGTCCCTGCCAAGCTCTTGCTGTTCACAGCCTTCATTGTGGGTCAGTGGGTTGTACTGTAACAGCACCTCTTGCCGTGGGCTGTGTCTGCTGCTCACTGGAGTGGAGTGTTTTCCCTCAGGGGCAAATTGCTTCACTTGTCTTTTGTTCATTTGTACAGCAACTTTCTCTACCCAGCCCACTCCCTCCTCTCAGGGAAGCTGCAGGGAAAACTTGAAAGAATATCTCTGTGTGTTTCGTAATGCTTTCTTGTTTTGCTGGCTGGGATCATATCCAGATAGCATGTCATAGGTACACATTAGACCTTCTCAGACAGCAGTGTGCCCAGGTGGCCATGAAGGCCAAAGACATCCTGGCTTACATTGGAAACAGTGTGGCCAGCAGGACCAGGAAAGGGGTTGTCCCCTTATAGTCACCAATGTGGAGGATGTGCCTCGAGTGCTGTGTCCAGTTCTGGGCCTCTCACCACAAGAAAGACAAAAAAGAGGTGTTGAAGCCTGGCCAGAGAAGGGAAACATAATTGTTGAGGGGTCTGGAGCACAAGTCTTAGGAGGAGTGTCTGATGGAGTTGGGTTTGTTTAACCTGGAGAACAGGAGGCCCAGGGAAAACTTTATCACTCTGTACAACTCCTTGAAAGGAGGGTGTAGCTGCGTGGGGGTTTGTCTCTTCTCCCTGGCAGGAAGAGATAGAGCAAGAGCAAATGGCCTCAAATTGCACCAGGGAAGGTTTAGATTGGATATTAGGAAAAATTCCTTCACTGAAAGGGTTGTTAAACATTGGAACAAGCTGCCCAGGAAAGTGGAGTCACCATCTCTGGAAGTATTTAAAAGACATGTAGGTGTGGCACCTGGGGACATGTTTTAGTGGTGGACTTGGCAGTGCTGGATTAATGGTTGGACTTGATCTTAGAGGTCTCGCCCAACCTTAATGATTCTAAGATTCTGTGAAGTGAAATCCCAACATCTTTATGACTGTTGAGAAAGTCAAGCATTAAGATGTTCAACAGGAGATCTGAGCTGCTCATTGCTGTTTTTAACTTTGAAGCTATGGCAGGCAAGCTGAATGTGCCTTATGAACCTGTAGCCACATTCCTACTGGTGTTGCTGGCTGTCAAGCTTGGCTATCGTGCACTGACTGACTAAAGAAAGCTGATTTTTTTTTTTTTTCTGACAACTTTGGCCAGCTAAAACTGTAATGTTGATTTTGTGCTTATTCCTGGAAGAAATACAGCAAATGCAAGGTGCAAACCTTTGGGGACAGACTGATTTAGAAGTGGATAAAGCTATACATTTGTGCAGCTCTTAGTGCTGGGACACTGTGGCCTATTCAAACATTGTCAGTGTGACTGCAATGTTCATGGACAATGACAGTGGAGACAGTGAAGGTTGTGGCCATATCCTATTGACATGATCTAGTGCAGGTTTCAGCGAGGGATAGAAAGATCAAAAAAATTGTCCCAGTCAATTAATGTCAGGATCAATTATAGGACTGGTTACAGCTGGGATGATGGGAGAAGGAGAGAGAAGAATAAGAGGGTTGACAGTCTCGTGTGGTTTTCTAAAATCAGCAGATATAAAACATGTGCTATTAAGATGTGAAAGGTCTGATATTAACACTGGAACCGAGACAGGCAGTGAAAAATTAATTATGATTTGGAGAGAAACTGGGATCCTGCCCAATATGACTTGCTGTAGGCTATAACCAGGAGTTCTATTCCAGGCCCTATCCTTCCCAGCCTTCCCTAAAATATTATACAAGAGCTAAACTTCACTACCAGTAAGGAATCTACCTCTGGCAGTGTCAGGTGTGAGCAGATGTTGGTGTCTGCTGCCTGTGTGATCTGATGCCGGAGCTTTTCATGAAAATGTTTATTCTGAAGCATACCATAGTAAAAGGACAACATTTGTTCAAGTTAGAATATGCGAGCACTGCTGCCAAGAAGGAATTAAACTTAGAAATTTGTGAAGAGACTCAATCATCCTTTTCTTTTTTTTTTTTTTTTTTTCCCAATGTTCTTGCCTAAAGCTTGTTTTAGTCTCTGTATGTTTGCACAAATGTTTAGGTTAGTATCTTAAGATGCCCTATTACTTTGAGTTCTGCTTGCATCTCTTGGTATAAAGAGGGTCTTTGAGTTGAGGCAGACAGCTCATTCTTGTGCTCTTGTAACTGGCCTTTCATCAAAATGTAATTAAGAGCCTACTAATAGTAATTTAGTAAAACTGTTTCTGCTTTGAAGCAAAACCAAGTCACAATGGGACTGTCAGTCTTCACTATTACAGAGCTTCAAACCTTTTTAAAATCTTAGGCAAATTCTACTGATGTTAACTCGAAGTCTTAGAGGGTCTGATTGATGGGGATCTCTGTTATCATTTTACTTCTTATTAATGAATTCTATTTAAAATTGTAAACATTATATATAAAAAAGGTGTTAGTAGCCTACAGAAGTTTGCACAAAGAAAATAGATTTTAGAGTTATTCTTCCAATAGAAATATCTGGATGCATTCCTTAATCATAAATTAGAGCCAAAAAATTAGAGCAATTTTTTTCAATTTTTCAAAAAAACCATTTCTGATGATGATAGACATATATGAAATAGGTTATGATACTATATTTGAAGACTATTTTTTTCATGACTAGGACTCATCTGTTATTTCATTTTTATTACTAAGCCTGTTTCTCTGAATCTGGACCTGCAGTTACTTGTTATTTCCTATTTCCCCATCAGTCTACAGAATATTTATTTTGTCAAGTTGTTCTGAGATGACAAACCTTATGTCATTTAAATATCAAATTGATGAAGATGTTAGGATTGTCATTGGTAATGCTAACCCCAAACAGATCTTTATTACTTCTTTTTCAACTGTTTCTTTTATATTTTCCAGTGTTATTATGTCTGTTGTTTTGATTCTTAGTGAGGAAAAATTAAATCCATCTCTTTTTCTCAAGTAAGCATTTAGGGATTCCCATAGTATATTTGGCAAGATTTTAGGGGATTTGTTTTTATCCATGGATTTCTTGATCTCTTCACTTATAAACTCACCAGATTTGAAGTCTTAAATCCTTGGAAAGGAGTTTTGCCAGAAAATGTCAATATTAATAAAGAGTGAAACAGACAGTGGAGCAAATTTATGAATTCTGCTGGTACCAGCAACTATTATCTGTGTTGTTGGAAATGAGAAAATTAGGAGCATATCCGTCCTAGACAATTACTCTTGAAACAACAAAAAAAAGATATCTTTTCTCTCTGCCAGATTCCAGTAATGCCAAATATCTGATTAGGTGAAGCCAGTTTCGGATTTTGATACCTACTGTGAGGCTTGATTTTTCAGAGGTTAAACATCTTGTGATTTCTGGTGGCTTTGCACTGCAAGCAAACATGTGTGTCCTTGTATATTACCCTGTTAAGGCTAGGATGTAATAGTGAAGGCTTTTTTGATGATACTTTCTTGAACTGTCATTCATGCTGGTTGCATGTCTAGACCCTCACTTTGTAGACGGCAGCAGGGGCTGGAGTTCAGTGCACCTTCACTAGGCAAAGCTTGTATGTGGGACAACATCTTTTATAAGAAAGAAAGTTTTGAAGTTTGAATCTAGTTTTATCAGGCAATAGAGAAAAGACATTTCTTCTCAGCAGTTGTAATTTTAACAGTAACAGGTAAAAAAAAAAACCTCAGAGTAAACCCCATAGTGGCTGTGCTCAGTGGAGGCCTTTGGAGGCCTTTGGAGAAGGTTCAGGATTCGTATTTAAGGTGTTGGAGGCAGATGAATGTGGAATGTGGCAGTTAGGTCTGGAGAACCACTCAGGACTGCAGCACTGCTTGATCCTCACTAATTCTGTTGGCTGGAGTTCACAGACAGGTGTCTGATACATTTTGCTTCTCTAGAAGTACCCAGAAGTCTCTTGGTTAGGCAGCTCAGCCAGGAGGTAGAGCTTTTAAAAGGTTTGGTTTCTAGGATTACATATGCATTCTTCACAAGACAAGTAAAACCAAAGTCAAAAACCTTGAAAGTTTAAGGAAGTAGAGTTTGGGTTTACCCTTTTCCAGTGGGCATTTTAACCTCTATGAAGCAGAGCCTACCACTTATATTGCATTGCAGCCTTCTGGTGGAGTGAACCTCAAGTCCAGGGTTGAGCTCTGGCTGATTTTTTGAAAAAAGGATCAGAAAATGCATCAGCCATCAAAAGTAGGCCCTAGGAAGGTCTGCTGAGAAGCAGGTGTTATGGGTCTGAATCTCTTCAGGTTAACAGAATTTGAAGCCAGTGTTTCCATTTCATTTCTGGATTAAGGCTCGTTTTGTATCATCTGGGATAGCTGGGTGTAATGGTTTGAGTTCGTTCACCTGAGTTACTGGCTAAATGCCAGCACATTTACTAGATTTTATTCGATTTCGCTGTGAGATAAGGATTAGGAGTAAGTAAAACAGGCTCAAATTTTAAAGAATATAAAGAAAGTTTATTAACAGACTTAAAAGGAAGGGAAAAAAAAATTAAGAACCAGAACAAAACCTTTAGAACACCTTTGCTTCTCCCACCTCTCCATTTTTTCCCAATGACAATACAAAAAACAACACTTCAACTTTCAGTCAGTTTACCACTTCTAAATTAGTCTTTCCTCAGTTCATTTAGGGAGAGAAGTTTCCTCCTGCTTTCATGTTGACTTCTCCACAAGAAATACAGTTCTTATGGTTTTCAGCCTCACAACTAGCAGCTGCCCAGGAGAAAAAAATCTGCTTGTTGTGGAAAGTCCCTCCCATACTAGTAGCCTTCCCATAGCCACTACGGTGGGTTAGGATGGTTCATGGGGTATTCTTTTAAGGATGAGTGGCTCTGCTACAGCAGTAAAGAAATCTCCTTCTTCCATGACTGGCAACGTAAGTACTCTTTGATCATTCCCTGGGGCAAGGGATCTGGATTATAGCTTCTTCTCTGTCTCTACTCAAACTTCTCATCAGGCTGCAATTACATCAGTATCTACTTATCTCTACACAGGTGTCTTAGTTCACTGGCTCCACTGGCTGCAAGTAGAACATTACATCCCCCCTTTGGACCATTTCCTCATATATTACAGGGAATATTTTAGCTTAGTCTCAACCATGGTTTCACAGAAGAATTTTCAACTTCCACATCGAAGCACTCCTCATACTCCTCCCTCTAAGCATCGGCTCTGCTTCTCTCACTGATTTTGAGTCTCTATGGTGTGTTTCTGTAGGTGTCTTCACTCTTTCTCTATCTGTGCAG
>VZTJ01001360.1:85306-114659 GCA_013397795.1 Orthonyx spaldingii
GAGGGGAGGGCAAGGGCCCAGTCTTACCAAAGAGAGAAGCGGAGAACCTGCTTCTCTGGCAGCAACAGGACAAGAAAAAAGGGTTTTTTCTCAGGTGTCTCTCTCTTAAATATGGTTTTTTTCCTGGAGGCGGAACAACTTTTAATTGGATTATATACCTATCAATACTCAAAACTAGTTGGTCACTGGCTCTGTTTCTCAGGAAGCAAGGGCTACTGCTTCCGGCAGTAAAGGTCACTTGCAAGACTGACCCTTCGTGGGCAAACCCAGGACACTGGGATAACCCAAGTTTCAGGTGGATGAAAATTTTTGTGGACCTGATTTTGCCTCGTGGCAGTTCTGATGCTGTTGAAATATCTGCAGTTTGCCTCCTGGATGTACTTAGGTAGTGCTCTCCATGTCAAAACATTTGTGAATATCCTTCAGACAGCACAGAGATCCTGTATGTTTTTGCACAGACTAGGGAACATGTTTTAAGTACTGCAATAAGCACTTTTTTTAAAGCGTTTCTGAATATTGCCCCTTGGGACATGTTTAGCTTTCCAAAAGTGGTCAGAGAAGATCCCTTCTGTATAAGATGACAACTTCGGTGTGATGCCTCTGGTATTCATTGCTTCCAGTAACATGCAGGTGCTGTCTCAGGCACATCTAATTCTGTCAGTATTTGTCAGTAGTGAAAGTTTGCCTTAGTAAGGCTGGGGAAAAAAAGTAAAATACATATGTATATTTAACACCAGGGCTTTGGTTATGTTGGAAGAGGAGTTTGTGTTTTGGTTGGTTCAAGAATTTTTTTTTACCAAGCAGAATGAATTTCCATGCTCTCTGAGGCTGATGTTTTGTTCAAGGACTTTACAGGCTTTTCTGGAACTCTGAGCTGAAAGGTGCTGGTAGCAAAACTGTTGTTTATTTCTTAGGAAGACTGCAGTTTTATCTTTGTTTTTGTTTGCTGAGACAATAAAAATTCTGCATAAGTGCCCTAGGCCATGCAGGCATAATCCTTGAGCCAGGACATACAAGCTGACTTGCATATTCCCTAGAATCCACACTGGTTTGTCAGCAATGTGCACAGGTCACTTAGCTTGTGACTAAGCTGTAGCAACATTTAGGTATGGGGTATGAAAGCAGAAGCCCAGGGATGTAATGTAAGCAGTGAATCTACGGGTAAGAAAAATTAAATTAATTATTGTACTGCTTGAGTGTTCTTCTATCCAGGATATAATATGTCTTTATGATATCTGTGCTATGCACATAAATCCTAGCACAATCAGGGAAAACATATAGGCAGTTTAAAAACAGCATATGGGAGTTTATGGTAAAAACAACTTCTTGTTATCTAAAAGGATCTTGTGATTGAAGAATGTATATTTTTCTAAGCCTCTTATGTTACTTCAGTTGCTCTGACTTATGGCTTTCTCCTTTCAATATTTCCAGGAGTGTCAGCCAATGTACTTTCACTTCTAAAGATGAAATGCAACATTGCCATGCCTATGCAGGTTTTACAGAGGAAAAGCAATAAATTTTTGGAAGCAAGAATTGGAATTAAAAAGTGTAACTGAATAATGCCCTTTTATTATAAATAACACCCTTGAAAAACAGAGGTAATTGTTGCTGTGGCAGGGACATATCTCTGTAACCTGTTGGAAATATAACAAAGCTATGACACCTTTGTGAACTTCCTTGAGAAAAACTTTCAGGCACAGGTTAATTCTGTGCCTTTTCCAATTCATGAAATGGGATTGTTTTGTATACAGCTTGACAAATATGACTAGTTTTTAGCCTTTTCCATGAGATCCTAACAAAGACTTGACATCTGCCATGTCAGAATGATATGCCACTTCAGAAATATTTAAATTACCTACAAGTCATGCATGTTGTGTCAGCAAAGAATTGGCTTTCAGAGAAGCAGTGTGACCAAGCATAGTACTCTTTATTGTCCAGTATTATAGTTGTGGTTTTTCTTGTTTGTGTTTTTTTAAACATGTTATGTGAATCCCAACTTTCTTATTTGATATCATTTTCCTCATTGCTTTCTCTGTCTGACAATGAATTGTTTAATAGCATGAAATTGGAGGATGGGAACAGTGGATTAATCTACTGAGATAATTGAATAATGGGACAACCTCCTTTCAAGAGAAGAATTTTCTCAAATACAGACTGTCAGATTAGCCTATCTGCCCTCAAGCTGGGGGCACACTCTCCTGGTACTGTGTGCTACAGGAATATTAGTTTGTACTCAGACTCTGTTGGGATGTGAACAGAGTGACTGCACTGATGGTAAAATGGTCTCAGGGTATAGATTGTAAGAGAGGCAGAACCTCCATATAGGATCTTTATCCCTAAGACAGCACAATCTGAAGCAAAAAATGTTCCCTTGCCTTAACTGGATATAGGTGTTGGAAGATAACTCTATCATTCACCATTATTTTTACTGTCCCTTTGCATCATTTCTTCTTTATTTTCTTCTGCAGTGTTACAGGCTTTAGTAGTACATGTAGTTCCATGCAGTAATTTATGAAGGCAATGGTGAAAGTGACAGCTGAGACATATCCTTTATTCATTACAGACTTCAGGTAATACAGAGCTCAAAGCAACAGGGAGAACTCAGAAGGAAGAATTGTGAGCTATGGACCACAAAACTGCAGACTGTAAGTACCTATGCAGCTGAGCTCGTGCTGTCAATAAGGACACCTCTCAGACTTTGGGTTGTGTTGTAGCTCGCTGTTATAATTTCTTTTTGCTCTTTGAGACTTTAGCATCCGTTTTCCTTAGTAACAGAGACTATGTGGCTGGGTGAGCCTAGGCTGTGCTGTGGCCCCATATGTTTCTGTGGTCGTTCCATAAAGCAGGTATGGAGAAAAAAGTTAAGTTTCGGTAGTGCAGATATGAAAATCAGAGGGGTTAGTTTTCAATAGTTTTTGAATGCTTAAGAATGAACAGGAGAAAGAAGAGGTAGAGAAGTTTTATGCAGCTGTCCATTTTTCCACTGACATCAGGAAAGATTTGTCCTTGAGGCACCATCCTGTTGTGGAACAAATATCATTACTTCAGGATCAGGTTGGTGCCAACTCCCTGTTCAACTTAGCTGAACAGGATACTTTTTTTTTTTTAATATGTGTCTGTGTAGGGTATTTATCATAAAGCATTTGTGGCTTCCTTCCTTGAAACTTATTTTAGCCCATGACTCAGGTGCCATAAACACTGGTACTTGTTGCATAGCTCCTGCATTGTCTGCTGCACCAGCCTGTATTTAAATTATCTTAATGAATAGCTTGTGATGTTGTGGGAAGCCAATTACCTCATCCAGTTCACAAGTGCAGAAAGCAGGGGAAACAAGAAACAAAGATGAAATTTTTGCTGTACTCCTCTGGCAGTACACTGTGATTTGGGAATGGTACTGCAGCTACCTTCCTTGAAAGAAGAACGGTGCTTGATTAGCCTGACAGATGCTGTGCTTCACCCCTTGTGGTAGGAAACAGGTCTCCTAAGAGGATCAGTGGGCAAGAAAGTATATGTAAATACAAAGATCTAGGAGACTTGATGAAATGTGTTTCTTTCCATTTATTTATCCTCTCTAGGATCCTCCAAGCCTTCTGTGCTGACATGGGGAGTTCCCTCAAGTGCTGCCTTCATACTTAAACACTAAACACTAATGTGTTTCCTCAGACAAAACTAGGGTGTGAAGAAAGGTTCTGTGTTACTCTTAAAGAGTTAATGAAGCTAAACCTTATGTTCCAGGCTTGCTCCTCTTAGGGCATGACAAGCAGCACGTTTTATTTGTGGTTCACCTTGCAGAGACGATCAGGGAATGGAGGGCTTATGGCAGCTGCAGGAGGAAGTGGGGACTGTGGTCATGTGTGACTTCTGAGTGAGCTAGGTTTAGTAGCCATAGTGGGGATGCTCCAAGTATGGTAGTCATGCTGCTTATAACAGAGTTACAGATGTTCTGGAGGTGGCATTTTGCCCCTGTATATCTGACATAGTGACTTCATTAGCGTGAATTCGTGCTGCCTGCTGATGCACTGCTGCTCTGATATTGCCTAAGCATTTTATCTCACAGGGCTGTTGCTTGCTGCAGGTCACTATTCTTCTTAATGCCTAGACTTTTGAATTATTTCTCTATTTTAAAGTTGAATGACAGCATGCACAAGATTTTTTTTTTTTTTTTCTGTACATGTGTTTCTTTGCCTTTTAGTTTGGTAGTCATCTTGTTGCCAAGGGGATGTCTTAACATTATGCTGCTTTGCTAGTGCATGATTCTCTGATCGATTCTTTGGGAAACTGCAAGTTCAACTTGCCATATCATTTGCACAGCTAACAATGCAGTCTAAAAATAAGCTGGTTTCCTGATAGATTGAGGTCACCCTTTAGAGTGGTTGCCTCTTTCCACCTGGATCAAAAGTGCTGGCAAAGATGTTCCGAGTAAAAATTAACAGTAATTGAGAAACAAAATTTCCATTTCAGCACAGCAGCTAAAGTTACTAAAACAGACATACAGAACTCATTAGCAAAATAAAAGGCCTTGACATACTTTGTCACAAGACGGTGAAATTGCTCTGCATTGAGCTGTGCCAACGTGGGCTCAGGGGTGAGGGAGTGCTTCCAGTGCATCTGAAGGAGTTTGCTTTTTGCCAGGTGTGCTCCTGGAAGGATCCTTGCTGGCTGATGCTCTTGCAGAGATGTGCTGAATTTGTGCTCCCTGCAGTCCCCAGCTCTTTTGCCTCTCAGGCTGTTTAACCCTTTGTTTTTTCTGGTTGTGCTAAATCTGCAGGGCAAGATATTGTCTGCCACAGTTCTCTAGCAGAGGCCCTGAAGATATTGGCAAAATCTAGTGGAACAGTTAATGAGTTTAGTCCAATTAATGAATTTACACAAATAAGAGGTTTTCTTTCCCCTCCTTTTTCTTTTTTTTCCCCACCCCCCCGCATAGTGCCCTGTTAACAGCTGGGTTAACTGACGCAGGCTTGGATAATCCCTAACTTTTGGCTGCCACTACCAGGTCATGAAATATGGTGAAAGCTTATCTTAACCACCAAGAAAAAGCATTTTTCTCTTACACTGCATATCTTCCATATACATGGACTCCATAGTAGTAGCAACAAGCTCTTTTGCTTCTTTCCTACGTTTTTTTTCCTTTCCTTGATAAGAGCAATACTGTATAATGCAATGAGCTCCTGATGGTAAGCGGAGGGTGAATGTTTTCCTTTCTTTTTGAATAGTGCCTTCTGTTTCACATCTAACAATTAGAAGCTATGGAAATCAGTATTATTAAATAGTCTGAAAGTCAGCATGAAGGAGTGAAGTACAGAGGAGACTGAATAGCAATAAAAGCAAGGCAGGCAGAAATGCAACAGCAGCAAGAGCAAGGAACCCTGTATTCTGTATTGCCTGATGCTAGATGTGTCTTCTGTGCAAACAACCATAACGTCTGGGGCTTGTCAGAGTTTGCCACTCATAGTCACGTTTTTCCATGAATGAGATTTCCTTTATTTAATGTTTAGTACTGGAAGGAATTTGGAGTTTTGCCTTCTTCAATAGTTTTTCTTGCTGAGACACTCCTTTGCTGTAAGTTAGGAAGCTTAACTGATTGAATAGATTTTGGTCATGATTTCAAATCTTGAAGTTATGGTTTTATTGATATTAAAAATTTTACTTTGTACGTAGGGCTGGTTTATGTAGTTGTGCACATATAGAAAATTTTATGGTTTGGGGACACAAAACTACAGCAGCTCAATAAATGTAATAGAAAATGTTTCATAGCATATTTAGAGGATGAACTATGCTTTGCATTTATGACATTCTAATAAGAAAGTGCTTTCTCTGAGGTGCGTAGGGCATCAATTATACAAAAATAAATAAATCTAGGTCATCATCACTTTTGAAAATAATTATGCAGTAATTACTGGCATACGTGACTTAACTTTTGTATCCCAGCACCATTAATTGGAAATTGAACATTTCTGCCCATTGTGGGAACTTTAAAATGTACATAGTACTTGTAACCTATAAGCAATTTCTAGAAAAGTATAAATTACCATTTCTCAGAACTATTGTAGAATTTCTCTTGAGTACATTATAGAATTACCACACTGAGCAGAAACTACTTATTTGACTTTGGTCAGCTTCTGCTACACTGAATCTGGACTATTGGACTATTGGAATTTGACAGATGCAAGAAAAAAAGAGCTAACAGAATGTAAAATTTAATAATTTTGGGGGATTTCCCCCTTTAATTTCAAATCAATTTCATATCTATAGTTGCTTATCATTTCAACTGATTTCCAATATAATCATTTCATGAATTTGGCTACTGATGGATATATGAGCTATTCTGACTTTGATGTCTTCAGTGGACAGTTTACAATTTCTACATTATTAAGTTTTACTAAAACTTAATGCTAGTAAAACCGTATTCTACACAGACTCTTGCAGGTGTGTTTTTCATTTCCTCCATACTCCTGGAAAACCACTCTTCATGGTTACTTTCAGTCCCTGTAACAGTGACATGTAACTTGAAGAAGAACATATCTTTTTCAGACATCTACATAAGCATCTATGTACCCTCCTTGACGAATACATACTCTTCTGTCATTTGAATTCAGTGAGCAGATTGGTTATGTAGAATTTCTCGGTTTAAAAATACTGCATTAAATCTGCTGCCAGATGTTTCATTTCTGCTTCATGTAGCAAGCAGTTAGTGTATAACTAACAACACCTAAGGTGGATTGATAGTAAAGGAAGAAGATAGAAAGATTGGAAAACCTATTATCACTCATTTCAGTGACATTATATTGTGTTTTGACCTAAGCACCTGAAGGAAATAAAAGCAACTAGTGATGTGGGGTGAGAAAGAACAGTGCCAAATTCTCTTCTGCAGAATGCAAGCAGTAGAAGTCTGCTGAGGACAGACTAATTATCACGCCAGTGATTTGTATGTAATATATTTCACTGGCTTCTACTAGGAATAAAGAAGGCTACTAAGGAACACATTTCAGGATGAGTAACTTCTCAAAAGTAGGTCAGCCAAGTTTACATTTCATGTTTTGACTTGTGCAGAAAACAACTGGTGTGATGCTCTCTTAGTAGAGATAAAAACACTTCACTCTGGGACATAAAGCCACATCAGTCTTCGTTTTTGGGACTTACATAGAACTGTGACCACTTTTTTGAAAGTGCATTCTTCTTATTTATATGTAAAAAATCTTTTTCACAAAAGAAATTCCAGTTGAGGCCTTTTTAAAAAAATCAGAGGAACAAAATATTATGGATTGCATATAGGATGAATAGCCCTTATTCGGTGCTAGTCAGCCTTCCAGTCACGCAATGAGGGGGATTCTTAACATGATCATTTTTCAGTCTCTGATTCCCAGTTTGCTTGTATGCACCTTTTATTTTGATTGAGTTTTTGTTTCCAAACTATAATTTTGTTAGCAACCTGATGACTGTATTTAAATATCATTGTCATCAAGGAAGCCAAGAAAAACTGATTCCAACTTATTCTTCTTTCTTGAAAAATTATCTCAGTGGTGCCTTGTCTTTTGTTTGTTATTATGTCAATCACATACTCATTTTACATTATTGAGACTTTATTTATAAGAAGCCATCAGCAGCAATCAAAGCTGTGAATGAGTTTTTGTATCTTTGTGTTGATATGGGACTGGAAATACAAAATGAAGACAAAATGAAGATAACTGCAGCATGAGAACTGCTCATTCAGTCAAACACCTTACATGGACCGGCTGCCAATATCTTGTCACTTTCATTATATTCACACCAATTAAACTGCTATTTTTGTACGACTCTCTGACCAAACTGATGAATTCAAAAAACATTTAATTTTTGGCAGAGAAAAGTCTAGGTTCAATTTATATTGCTGAAAGTTCTCTCTTTCTGTGAGCAGGCTACTAGTAAAAGGCAAAAGTGGTATTTGTAAACAGAACATTCATACGCTTGGACTTCTTTAAAGAATTTATAGCAGAAGTTATGAACATACAAAGGAGACTTGGCTAATATATTATATGTGGTTTTCTTAATGCTGTTGACAAACTACTGAAAATCGAAAAGTCTAAGTTTCTGCAATACAAGAGATAATGCCCTTATAAGGATAAAAATGTTTTAAAAGCTGAAAAACTATAAAAAATTCAGTTTTATGGGAATCTTTCAAGAATATGTGCTGGGATTTGCAGTGCTCAACATCTTAGTAACCAGTTCGAGTAGTAGTGGACCATCAAAATTTGCTGGTGACACCCAAGGATTTAGCATCTTCAGGGCTGAGTGAAGAGAGTCACAGAAGTACTTGCTGATACCAAAGAATAAAATAGAAGCTGAAGTTTGATCCACGCAAATTTAAAATAAAGGGGATGAAGAAACTGTCTAAATCCTGAGTACTCTGTGCTCACCTCTAGGCCAATCTGTTTTGGTGCCTGGGAATTGGATTTGTGCCAAAAATAGGCTACAAAAGCATTACTTCACTGCTTCTCAGTGAGGTCTGGAGAAAAGCAAACAAAGGCTAGTAGACTTATAGTGAGAGTACAAAATGTTCTATATATCAATGTTTCGTCTAATTAGGAAATACTTTTTTTTTTTAAATATACATTTCATATTGTTTAGTTCAAAACTATTTGTTATGACTGCAAAAGAAAGAGGGAAACAAGGGTGGCTCAGGACTAGAACCCAGGACTTCATCCTGGAGAGAAACGACAGAAGGCCACAGAGGTGTAAGCACTATGAGGAGGATGATCTGGGAACAACTGTTCAGGGGCTTGCTCACTAGAGGAGTTCGGGAGTACTGAATGAGCTTTACAGCTAAGGTAATAATTCACCAAGTGAACAATAACTCTGCCAAACTCCTTACCAAGGAGCATTGTAGACTTCATTTTGTGTCACAAATTTGGTCAAGGTAATTTATGGAAGAAAATTCATCTTAGCACTTAAATTCAAAGAAAGCAATACAATTTCAGGAAGCTTTTGTGCCTGAAAGTATCAAAGACTGGAAGGCAGTTCTGGGAGTGTGATGTAATTCTTGCCCCATCAAGGTCTTTCTCAGCTATCTGCAGTTTGTCCTAGTTAATCATAGGGCCCTTGGGCCTAAACTGGTATATTTATAAGTAAAGGTGAAGAGCAACAGTTTTGTTTTTCTTTTGCTTAAAGATTTGCATTTTTGTAGCTTTCACTGTATTTTGTGATATAACAGGACAACAAGATATTTGCCAATATGCCTTACTCTTACATCCAAAAGCATATGTATTTCTCTCGTCTGTCAACCAGAATGTACTTCACCAAATGTCTCAGGAAAAGTGAAGCAGCTGTGGGGGAACAAGGGTTTTTTTTTTAGTGGTCTTTATATCTTCATAAAATAATGTTTTTCTTTAAAAGGAAAAAAAAATGGAGTAAGGCAATTGATTTCTTATGTATTTTACAGATGATTCCCAGAAGATTCTTTTAAAGTGCTCTGACCATTCATTCCTTTTGGGTCCAAGAAATAGAATTTTGTTTTGTTCTTAAGGATCTTGGGAAATGGGGAGAAAAGAGTGGTAAGTTAATGTTATGGACCTGGTGTTCTGGCTCCTAAATTTCCTTTTCTGCTTCACTAGTCTGAAAAGCTGTTGATAGCAACGGGAGCTCAAGGAGACCATGGAACAGAAGGAAATGTTCTGTGAAGCAACATGAAACCTCTGTATAACAAAGAACGACCTCTTCGTTCTTCTGGAGATCATTCACATGAATAATCTGCATTAGGACAGTGACCTATTGACTGAAAAAATAGTGAGCTTGTTTGAAAGAGCAAACATCCCAAGTAATGCTCATCAAAACAGTGGACTTTAGGCTAATTTTACTTCCCTCTTCCTGCTCGTGTGCTGTCATATGGAAGGGGAATAACAGATGACTGTGAATGAAGTGGTGGCTTGGACCTTTCTGTGAACTGGAAAAAATGGGAATACATGTAATTTTGGGTATATAACACTGATTATCCATGCACAAAGGAGCAGTAAATGAATAGCCTACCCTAATAATAACTCATAGGAGTGAGTAGCTTTTCAGAGGGCATGTGTTTTTATTCCACTGAGGAAAGCCAGAAAACCTTTATGGCTGTTAAAAAAAATAGAACAAGGGAAAAAAGGGTTGTTCTATTGGGTTTTTTTTCTAGAATTCTTGGGCTCTTTTTTTTTTTTTTTTTTGCCATCAGATATGTCTAAAAGTGAAATTTTTAGTGTTTAAATAGTGTAAAATTAGTATTTCTGTAGAAAATCTGTTTTAAGGTTGCTTGTTGACACAGGTTACCTAAAACTGAAAGCTACTAAAGAGAGAGCAATACCAGCTTATGTTCAAATCAGGTTGTGCCACATTAGTTGCTCTTCACAAGATCTACAGTCTGATTTGATTGTCTGGAATGTCCCTACTATGAGGGAGAAGATAAAAGGCAAAGGGCCAGAATTTCTGGTCAACATCTGCAAGCAGGGAGGTCAATATAATAACTATTCCATGTGATCCCACAGTAAATACATAGAGAATCAAGTTCAGACTTGGAGTGAGATTATGTTAACTCCTACCAAAGTGTAAGCTAGCCAATAAATCATTTGTGTGAAGACTCTGCTTCTGCTGGGGAGCAGTGATTTCGTTGTCCAGAAGCTTGGAATTAAATATATGTATAAAAATGGCCAGGCTTGTGGTGAGCATTGACCATAAAACCTTCTCAATTTAATGTATAACTCCTATTGGAATGTATTGTACTTCTATTACTGATCTTGTACAACCATATAGCAGGATATTTAAACCACTTAAGTCAGTTCAAATGAGTTACTAATAAACTATCACATTTCCATGTGACACAAAAGGAAAAATGTAATCTTCAGCAAACATATTCTTTAATATAAAGTGCACTATACTAACATGCTTGGGATACATTTGTAAGATACCTTACATGAATACAAGGGATATATGGCTTAGAGTTTGTTTGGAATAAGAATCCAGAAATGTCACTATCTAGTTTTAACACAGAAACACAATTAAAATTTGTATGTTGCCTGCTCATCAGTTCACAAGCCCAAAACTATATCTTCCATCTACCTGAGTTTAAACTGGTCCTTTCTTCATTCTTTTGGTATTCTACCTGGTAGTTCCCCCTGCTGCTGGCCTGATGAAACATTCAACTTCTGCGTTTCCAGGGATTACTGATTAGATACCTTCTGATGATTTCCAGTCATCAGAAAAAATCACCAACGTGCACCTCAGTGACAGATTTGTTAAAACAGATTTTCAGTTGATTACGAGATGTGTATCCAGATGTTTAGATAATGAGTGACTTGGGAGCAATTATCTACAGCTTAAAATTTCACCACATTAGTCTTTGTGTGTTACCTCATGCACATTACAATGCACAGCTCATTAATGCTGATATGTTTTGCTCTGGAGCTCAATAATTTGAAATCCACTTCAGTTCTGAAAAACCATGCCAAACTCCATATTTTGTATTTAATTCATGAACCTGGTAGACATTTGGGATTTTTTTTTTCTGTAAGATTCAGTATCCAACTACTGTCAGATACAAATGACTTAATAGAGGAAAATACCCCCCACCAACCTCTAGCAAAGTCCCCATTATATACTCAAACCTCTCTATCCGGGACGAATCCTTTTTAACTTTTTTTTTTTAAGTTGCTCTGCTTGAATGCTATTGTTAGCACTGATAAAACACAATACAATTGCCTAAAGTGTTTCTGTAAAAAACCAGTCTCCCTATTCTACCCTTCAAAATTTGTGATCTGAATGAAATGATAAGACATCTACAAAATAAAAACCTGTTTCTCTATTTTAATGTAACTTTTAAAAATTTAAAATTAGAAGATGATATTTTTTAATTTGAGAACTGAGTTTCAATATTCAGGTAGTTCCTTAAAAATTATTTACTAAATATTTCAAAAAGTATAAAGTATTCTAATACCTTTTGACCCTGTTCTTTTGCACAGTAGATTTATTATCTTAATTTATATTCTTGGTGAAAGTGGAATGTTAAAAGACCTGAAAAAGTAAAGGTATCTGTAAAATGTTAATTTTATAACTCTTAGTCTTTTGGAGGAAAAGCCTATTTCTTTACTCATTCCTTGGAGCTGTAGAAGTTTACCACCAATTAATGTAATATGTGTCAGGTATCTTTCTGTCTAACAAAGGAAAAGGAACCTATCATTACTGATTGTTATTTTGCAAGAAATATTTTTTTAATAGTGTGAAGAAGCAAAAGATATCATAAGTCCGGTTTAAAGAAATGAATGACTTTTTGAGATACCTTAAAATCATTCAAAGGAACATTGATTTTCTAGGACAATGCCACTTTCCAGGATTGTCTCTGAAGTTATCTTCGGCAGTACACTTCAATGTGATGAAAAATGTCTTTTATGCTTATATTCTCATCCAAAAAGGTTGAGCAGAGGGATGTGTAGGCATTAGGACTGTGCACAGCTGTCAGTTGCAGAGGTGAGAGGAGGAACAAATATTTAAAATTCTTTTTATGTTATTCTGTAGCCAAAACAATGCATTGTAGCAGCATACATGTTGTGCTGCACTAATGCAAAGTGAGCTAGATGTAAACTCAAGAAAAGGATGCTTGAGGGGAAGAGTGCATTTATGTTCACATATGACAGAAATTTTTTACAGTGAGAACAGCCTCTGGAACAACCTCCCCAGAGATGTGACAGAGTCATCTTTGCTGGAGATTTTCAATATGCTATTGAGCAGGTACTTGATAATTTCATCTAGGCACACTTTCCCACAGAAGGTCGATGAGGTGATATTTCAAGGGCCTTTTCAACCTGGGATATTCTAAGGTTCTATAATTCTCCAGCACAACTTTTCTCTGCTAAATACAGAGGTAAGAAAAGATGTTAATTTGCTGGTACTGGTGATGGTGTCAAAAGTATGGGAAGTAATTTTTGAAAAGTCAACGAGTTTTATACATTCTACCAACAACAGCAAATTTCTTCTATATATTTCTTCTTTATCAAAGTCTGGTTAGCTCCCCCAGACTTAGTCATGTAAATAGGCAGGAAAAGGAAAGTGTACTAGCACTCTAACTAGAATAATGTTCTTCTCAAACAACAATATTTAAATTAACTTATGTAAATAACATATGAACATAGAGGAAATATAGATTTATCCTGACTTAACTGGCTGCCAATTGAGGAAGAGTAATTAATCACATGCATGGTTTTAGCCCCTGGCAAATGGAAGCAAAAAGCTTAACTTCAGTTTAAGCAAATCATTTTATTTCACTTCACGTTTTTGATAGGTGGTGTGTATACTTGGCTCATTTCCATCTGTCAGCTGATGCACAGCAATTTGTTAAGAGATGATATATGTTCACATGATTAAAAGTAATCATCATAACTTAATATATTGCTTTTTATCATTTTGGTGTCTGACTGTGAATGGTCCTGCTTTGCTATGGCTGTGTAATATTGTGCTGTGTAGATTAACAAAAATCTCATTGTAAAGTGATTGTCTGAAGAGGCTATAAACCCTCCATTCTTGGTGGTCTTTTAAAAACAGGATAGATAAACATCTGTCAGGGATGATGTGAGATGAGCTGATCCTGGACTAGACCTCTTGAGACCTCTTCCAGTCCAAGGAGTCTATGATTGTAGTTTAACTCAATGAAATGCCACACAGGGATTTGTGTTAATTTAATTAAGTTGACTGCTAAGCAAGTTAGCAGATGTTTATGCTTATAGATGTAACCTTTTAAGATCTAGAATGTGTATTCTATTCCATTACTTCACTGTGTTTTTAATTAGGAAACTTTTCCCTAAATGTAACTGCAACATGTATGAATCCATGATATGATTGTGTGTCATTTATTCAACTTTTATTCTGTTCACCATTAGCATATTTGTTGTAGGGTTTTTTTATTTACTTGCAGTCATGTGCTGTCTTTCCCACTTTGGTCTTTTCTAGATAGGTTTAGCAGCATGCATTTTGGACTCAGAGGGGTTTTACCCTGCTGAATATTTTTCTCGTTTTCCCCTCCAGAGACTTGGCAGTTGACTTTGATTTTGTGGGGGTTTTTTGGGGGGTTTTTGTTTTGGGGAGGGGAGAGGGGGTTTGATTTTTTTTTGTTGTGGTTGTTTTGGTTTTGGGTTTGGTTGGTTGGTTGGTTGGTTGGTTGGTTTGGCTTGCTTTTTTTTATCTGTGACTTCCCAAACTGCATCACCTGTTAGGCTGAATCATTATCAATATTGATAAAGCAGAAATATATTTTCATGGGCAGCATTCTTGGTGGTAAATACCAGAAATTTTAAACTGTTTTCTAATGTATTAGAAGGATCTCAATGAAGACTGCTTGCAAATAATTAAAAGTTTGAAATCATACTCTTCATCTCCTGTGAGTTTGTTGTAGATAAAAGGATTTTGTGTCCTGATTTTTATTTTTCGGTGAGACCAAGGACATTGTGAGGCCTGGACTCTTGAATATGTTGATATGCTCTTCAAGGGTGTGGGGTTTTTTGTTTGTTTGGGGTTGTTTGTTTGAATTAAAATGAAGCATCTGCAAATTTTCAGTGGAATGTCTTGAATGTTTGTTGTTATGGCCTAAATTACAGATTAAAACAGTGTTTCTCACTTCTTAGGAGTTATTTAGATTCAGAGAAAGGATCACTGAATCTAGAGAAGGGTAAGATTGATTGAATTTCTGCCCCACCAGCCATATGTCCATTTATATAGGCTTTAAATTATGAATAATAATCATATAGCATCAGTAGTACTAGGTGGTTGCTCTTGACATGGAGGGAATTGTATGAACATTTAATGCAATTTTCCATAGTCAACTCCATAACTCACTTAAGTCTTTAGGTGTTTGGATTTATTCATGCCATCAGGGGAGGCATGGAAATAGATTTAATATTATTCATGATTTAATAGTATGTTATTTGCCAACAAACACTGACACTTGGTTTCCAGTAGCCATATACAAGGGCCGTTCTTCCTGCCCTCTTTGCTTATTTCTTACATAGGGATATTTTCTTTTTTGCTTCCTTTTCAGTCTCAGATGATTCAGTGATATGTCTTTCTCACATACCCAGAGTTAAACTAATGGTTACAAAAATTTTTCTGTCAAACTGACAAGAATTGTTGCTTGGGGTTGTTTTGTTTTATATTGTTTTGTTTTGTTCTGTTCTGGTTTTGACCACTTTCTGGTGCTTGCAGTTACTTGGGTCTCTGGTCCAGCTGGTGGTCTCCCAGTCAGCCTATCATCTTTTTCTGGTAGAAACATGGTCTGAAAACATCAGCCTAAGTGCTGCAGTTGTAATGATGGAGCTCTAGGCACCCTCTTGATCTCTAGACATTTTCACCAAAGTAATTGCCTGCTATTGTAGGAATCTTTCCGCTTTCTGTGACATAATTGCTTTTCTTGAGGTTTCTTATTTTGTATGTGAAACACTTTAAGCTTACTATAGGGTGGATGGTTGGTTTTGGTGAAGTTGTGGGATGGTCTAAAACTCTACTGTATGGTTACATTGTGTGCTGGGGAACTAGATTTGGTAGCCCTGATCAGATTAGTGGGAGTCATGATCTCATTATTGTTATTTGTAGTGCTGCAGCACCTTCCCTAATGGCACTGCAAAAGAAATAAATGGTCTCAGTCATGAACTAAAGCATTATAAAACATAGAAATGAAAAGTTCATGTAATCCTGATTAAACAGAACCAACTGTTCCTAAATTCCTCTGTGTTGTACGGTGCTAGGCAATATAGTGTTTCCCAAACACTAAAAATTTAAATAAGCTATAGTGTTAATTCAATTTTAGTACTCTTTTTTTTCAATCTGTTCCTGAAATACTTTGGTTTATGATTCTTTTCTGTTGTACTCTTTTGTGCGTGAATAAAACAAAGACTTCTGTGATTAGTCTTTTACTTGTGAAATTTCCTCTTTTGTCGGCCTTTAATCCCTGACCTCACAGGGCAGTCTCTAAGAGATCTCTGACCCCAAGCAGAACTCAACTGATTTAATGGCCAACTGGAAACAGGGACATGCAAGAACTATATTTTGATGAAAGTTTTGATTTGACACTGCTTCTGCATCCCTGTTTATTTATTTATTTATCATAATCCTGCCCTGGCCATCCATTTCTGCCTCAGGCTTGACTGTTCTGTTGTGCTGGAATTGTTATTTAATCTCTTTCATTCCAAAGAGAATTCAGCTCACTAAAGCAGCAAGAAAGATTTTGAGCAGAGGATTACAGGCTCAGGAGCCGTCTGGGGGTGTATATATACTGTGCATATGTGTGTGTCTGTTGGTGAGAAAGAGGGAAGAGGAAGTGACCAAAATAAGGAAGCTCCCTTATGTCTTCTCACATAGAAAGTGGTATGGTTTTGTGTTTTGTTTTCTTTCTTCAGTTACCACTTCTCAGAGTCTCTGTCTTTCTCAGGAAATGGCAAACCCAGTCTTAAAATTTTGACTCAAAAAGTCAAAATGTTTTAAGTTTCACTCCAATTTCAACCACTAGTTGGATCTTTTTGAACTAGTCATGAAATCAACAATAATAAACAACTGGCACTGGTTTAAAATTATGATGACTAACCAGGTCCATGTTTTCTACCTCTTTCCACAGAACCGCAGAAAGAGATCTGGAAATGGATAGTTTAAAACACTGCTGTTTGTATCAGTAATTTGTTTTAATATTTTATTTATTTAAATTTAAAAAGGTTCCTATTTAATGAAAGTTGCTTCCTCCCACAACATGCCTTTTTTATTTTAGCCAGTTAGGTTAGTTGAAGGGAAGTAGGACATGGGAACAGATTAGTGTGTTCAATTAGCTATAATTGATTAACCTTGCTATAGTAGGTCTGTACTGGAACTAAGATTGGAATAATTTCTCCTTCCACTTTTGCCATTGTTGCTCTGTAAAAATGGTATAGCTATAAATCTGAGGATGTCAAACATCCATCTTGCCTTGCATTTGCTTGCAACACTGACTCATTGGTCCTTTTGAAAACTCAAGTAAGCAGTGATGACTTTGTATGGAATTTGAATATCCTTGTACAGAGAAGCATAAAAAATTCTGTGAGTTGAAGGAATAGGCAAAGAATGCTGAGAAGATTTGATACAGGCCATTCTGCCCATACCAAGGCCAGTATATTGTCATGCCTAAATCTTGTAGACAGACGTGTCCAACCTGTGATGTAGGCTCTGCAATGTCCCTAGGCAATCCTATTCCTGGTAACTGGGGAGACACGTATAACTTGTGGCTGGAGCCACTAAGTCATCTCCCAGGACATGCTATTGCAAATCCAAAGCAGAGAACTGAGGTTATATACAAAACATCTACTGCAATGCCAACAAAAATGGATATATGCACACGCAACAAATAAATATTTCTTTTAACTAGCATATGGAAAGGAGGCTGAGTGGATTTTTTTCTCTTTTTAATTTGGTTGGTCTCTTTTTAATTGTTACTGTTAACTTATGGGATCATCTTAAAGGAATATTTGTCTGAGAACGGTCTCCTTCTGAAGTAGGGATACACAGAGCATAAATGTATTGCATATGGGACACTCCCTTTGTTACAAGTTTATAACATAGGAAGGAATCATGGAAACAGCTAGTCTGGTGACAGCACTTAAAATTATTCTTTTTGTGGATTGTTTTAAATATGGTCTGTCTATTTGAGAAGAAAATGGAAATCCCAAGAGGATGCATTAATAGGCTCATAAGAAGGGGGGAAAAACCCCCCTGAGGATGTAACTAGAGTGGTAGACCTAAGAGAGGAGGTAGGGGCAGGGGTTTAGGAAGAGGTGCTGCAACGAGACATGAAAAAAAAATAAATTGTATGACTGCAAAAGCTCTGTAAGATCGCAAGGACTCTGAAGAGAAATGTGTGAGAAGGTCATGGCAGTGATGGCACCAGAGAGCAGCCTTAAGTGCTCAGTCTGTGCTATGAGAGTCCATCCGGGTGTCTTCCCTCTCTCTAGAGTGTACTGGTGTGTTGGGGAACCCTGGCTGGGCTGCCCGCCCACACTCTCACGTTGCTTCTGCATCCACATCTCCTTGTGGCAGCCCTTCCCTACCTCTTTCCACAGAGCTGCTCACTGTCATTATATTTCTACCTTTCCATTAGCGATATGGACACTACAGTGCCATCTGCTCTTGGAGCACAAGTCTCATGAGGAGTGGCTGAGGGAGTTGGGTTGTTTATGCTGGAGTAAAGGAGGCCCAGGGGAGACCTTATCACTACAACTGCCTGGAAGGAGAGTGTTACAAGGTGGGGGTGAGCCTCTACTTCCAGGCAACAAGTGGCAGGATGAGATGAAATGGTCTCAAGTTGCAACAAGGGAGGCTTGGATTAGATTTTAGGAAATCTAAATGAATGTTTTCTCCAAAAGAGTTCTAAAGCATTGGAACAGACTGCCCAGGGAAGTGGTAGACTCACCATCCATAGAAGTGTTCAAAACACATGTGGATATGGCACTTGAGGACATGTTTAGTGGTGGTACTGGGTTGACAATGGACTTGATGATCTTAGAGGTCTTTTCCAATCTTTATGGTTCTATGGTCCAGGTCTGGAGAGGGGGCAAAGGAACCCCCAGTGAGCTGTAGCCTTGGAGACTGCCAGATCAGGCTTACAGGGAATGGCTGCATGTAGAGGAAAACACAGTGTGTGTCTCCTGGGTTTGCCTTTGGGACTAGGAATGATATCTTATGCGATGAGTGAATGCAAAGTTGTTCATGCAGTGATTGAAAAAGTGGCTACAGTCAAACTAAAAACATTTTAAAACAAAAATTAGCATAAATCCCAATTTCTTTACGAAATGTTTCTGACAGATCCAGTGAATTACTTAACTTCCTTGCAGTTTCTTTTGCTATTCTGGTGTTGTTTGCAGACACCCTTTTTCACTCAGCTCCAGTAAATGAGCATTGTGTCTGTTATCCTTCTTTGGAGCAGTCATTCACACCATTGGAGCAGATGTGAACTGTTTGGTTAGGATGACAGTCCAGCTGGGTCCCATCAGCCTTTTCTAGTCCGATGGACATGTGTTATGGCTTACAATTTAATCAAATGGTTTCTCAGTTATGCCCTGTAATTTCTAGAGGATCCATCACATGTACGCTGACCTGAAATAAAATATGGCTCATGGCACCATAGTTTGCTCTAAGGTGGCGGGCCAAGACAGGCTGTTGAAATGCTGGGATTGGTTACTTGCCTTGAAGGTGTTCTTACTGAAATAAAACATTGAGTTAGGTATCATCAGGCTATGTTGTAGAGCCACCATTGCTGTATGTGGGTAGAGCAATCATTGCTGCATCTGGTTAGAGGGAAAAGATATGAGAGCATTCCTGAATCTGTTCAGACATTGAGAGAAATATATGGCTGAGGTATACTCAAACAAACTTAAAAAAAACCCCAAACAAACAAACAAGCACCAAAATCCAACAGTTGTGGTTGTTCTCCTTATCCTTCAGTTAGAACTGGGATTTATTTGGAATGCAAAAAACTGGAAATCTTGCCATGCAATCTTGCCTTGGGTTTCACCCCACCCAAAATGGGACAATGGAATTATATATATAGTCACACAAGGTTTTATCTACAGCTGACAGAAGTACTTTCAGAATGACTCCAAAGGCAAATAGTATCCACTGACTAAAAGTAGAGTACTTAGTGCTTTAGGCAAGTGTCTGAAATTAGAGAAGATGAATCCAAACCTTGAGACATCAAAAGATATTTCAGAGGAAATCTTTCAATCACTGTTTTCTACTAGAAGAAAAAAAAAAGAGTTGGTTTAAAATAATAAAAACAATAATTAAAAAGTAATATACAAAGCTTTTACCCTATAACAATCCAATAAAGACTGCATTTTGGCCTTAAGTTATCTTCGATTTGAAGACAGTCATGGAAACAGAGCCAAACCCACAGTTTCTGACATTAGGCCTCTGGCTTCCAGACGCTGCTTCCTTGCTGCCATGTAGAGGAGAAAAACAAGTCTGCTCCTATGCAACTCATGTAAATGAAGGATTTCTGGTTTGTAGCTGGCAAGCAGATGCTGACTTTATTGAAACAAAATAGCATGTCTTTGTTTTTTGATTTCCATTTGCCACTTAAGATGGTTCTCAGCTGAAAATAAGAAACTTCTTGCAGCTGAGGAACCCTCACCCTGAATTCAATGGGTAACATGTCTCTGAGACATCACTTTGATTTCTGATTAGCCATCTGACTATACTCTGCTTTTTTCTTTTTTTTTTCTTTTTTTTTTTTTTTTTGATGTGTGTTACCAAATTTTGGATGTTTGGCTTTGTGATCTTAATGTTTTTTCTGCATTTCAAAAAGTGTTAATAAATCTCTTATCCACTGTCAGGCTATTGAAAACATTATTCTGGAGTTATTGAATAGAAAATTAGCAATTGCTTGCTCATAAATTTTAACTAGAAGTCTTCCTGGGATAAAAATGTTTTAATCCTCTCATTTTAGTTTACTGATAAAAATATTTGCTCACGCCATGTTGCCTTTTGTAATTATTTAAAAAAATAACATTTGATAAATACTGCAATGTTGGAATTAGTTCAGGGACAAGAATTTGATTTTAAGTTCAATTTTTAGGTATATTATGATACCATATATAATATGTGATAATAACAATGTATCCAAAATTACAGTAGTTACTGAGATTTTTATTGTGTACACATATACATAGAAGTTTATGCATGAATGTGTACATATATATGTCTTTTAAAAATATTAATATGTTAGTAGAGATATTTTATATTAAATTTTTCTGTATGTGTGTATATAGATATTTGGGGAATTTTGTTGACTTGGACAATGTCAAGTATATAAATCTCCGTATTTGGGTTCATTCAGCTGCTTTGCACTGATGGCTGTTTTCTCTTCCTGTTTTTCTTTTCTGACCATCCCTGGCAGATATGTTTCAAAGAGGAAGATCACTGGTTCTCCTTCACATCCTCCATGTTTGGAAACAAAAGAATCTTCTGAATGCAGAGAGGCTTTCTATGCCTTGGACTAATAGTCCATAGATGAACATTATTTGTATAGAAATTGGAAGGTGTCCTGCAAAGGCAGGCAGTGCTGTAAATGAGAGCAAATAATTTCATCCTGGTTTGAGAAGTCCTGAATTTGTGGTGAGTTTGTGCATAGCTGCCTGTCTGAGATAGCCTGAGGAGTTACTGCTTCTTTGTTTGTCTGCCCCCTTGTCTCAGCTCTACCCTGTACAGTTCCCTTCAGTGCATGGACGTGGATGAGATCATAGCTAGTTCTGCTTTTTTGTTTCCCTTTCTCTCTTGTCTATGTTTACAATAAAGTGCCTGTATTGAAAATGCAATGAATATGCAGAGTGAAGGAGGAACTTCTTTTGGTGCAATTCTTTTCCTTGGAGAAGTTTTTCAGATAAAGTTGAGCAAGACCCTGAAGGACTTTTTTTTTTTTAATTGCAATTGAGAAAGATAGAAGGAGGTTTCTCAATGCATGTTTTCTTGGTTTCAGCTGGGATAGAATTTATTCTCTTCTTAGTACTTGGTTCAGTGCTGTGTTTTGGATTCAGTATGAGAATAATGTTAACAACACACTAATGTGGAGGACTCCCAGAAATCAGTACGGCCTAGGGTTCACAGGGAATGATGCTGACGTTTCCCTACTGATGCAGTAAACAACTGGCTGCAAGGTTGGGGAGAGGCAGAAGAATATGGGAAAGGTTTCCTCATCTATAAATATTCTACAAATACCAGTGAAGTTCATGGTCCAGCAAGGCTCCTCACCACTTCATAGCACAGATTGCATCCTCTGAGAGGGCTTGTCTTGCAGACATGCTTCTCTTCCACTGGTAAAGATTCCAGCCTTCCCTTCCTCCAAAGCTTTACATTAACATGCCTTTCTGTGGTGGCTGGTGTACATTGATTCAAATATTAGGAAACCTGATCTGTCTTTAATGCAATTTAGCAGTTGGAAATGAGGAGGTCCAGCATCACATAACTAAGCAGTTATTTGTGGATGACAGGCAAGTGCTCCAAAACCACATGGCTGGAGCTTCTTGATTAATGCCTTTCCCAAATGCTGTGCAGCCCATCGTAACTGTGCCTGTCATCTCAGGGTCTCAATGCCTACATCACAGTTATTACAGGCAGCTGAAGCACAAATGGCTCTAGGTAAAAGTACCTGGCAATTTCCATTACAAAATACTGTTTTCAATGACTTCTACCTTTTCCAAAGTTTAATTTGTTTTTAACTTTCCACAGTAAGTGCTTTATTCTTGTGGGCAGAGGAGCAGGAAAGTGCAAAAGAAGAGGGTATGACAGTGGGTAAGGTGAATAAATGGCTAGACCTAAAAACCCCAAAGATCTTGTCTATTTTTCTCTTCCAGAAATATGTAATTTTTTTACCTACCCATTTGGGAGCAAGGACAGTAGAGAGTGTTTGTAGCAAGGAAGATGGTTCCTGTGGTTGTTCCTTTATAAATGTACCCATGGTTATGCATTTGGAAACCTGTTTCAGATGGTCAGACGTGACAGCTGACAGTTAACTTTTCCAATGACAATGATGTGCATGCTCCTAGCCCTTGCCAGAACCTACATCCTGTCAGCAGAGCCAGACTCTGAACCTGTCCCTTCCTGAGTGGCATGGGACACACTGGCCCTCAGCATGGCTGGGAGCTGCCATGGCGTTAGGCCTGGGAACTGTAACTCTGGATTCAAAGCCACAGGTAGGAAACAGAAGATGGAGATCAGACTGCTGGGGGGAAGGAGCCTTGTGCAGATGGCAAGATCGTTTTTGGCATTGTGAGGAAGAAGGAGGCACTGGGACAGGAGGAGAAACAGGATGTTGGAAACAAGATGGATGAAAGGCCCGTGCTGAATGCTGCCATTATACAGCTCTTATACAGGAGTTACACATGCATGTGTGTGCACTGATACACAATTCTGAACTGCAGGGTTACTAATAATTTTTGCCTTTTGTTTCCAAGGGTGTCCAGTGCTCAGAGGGTGAATTTGGGCTGTGTCATAAAGGCAGCTGCTCCATGCCGAATCCCTTCCTTCTTGGTGGCCAATAAAGCTGAAGAACAGAGGATTGCTGAAGAAGAGAAGATGGCTGTTGTGACTTTGTGACTTGGTTTTGAGTTTTAACCCACACATCTATTTTGCTAATTAGCAATTTCTTTTTGTTTTTAACTTATTTAACTCATAACTTTTTACCGTAAAATACCTACTATTCTGATTAACTCCATGGAATTAAGACCTTATGAAACTTACTTTGCCTTCAGAACAGATTGTTGATAACTCCATGTAAATAAACCATAAGATTATATATTTAGATGTTTAAATATTTTGATCTGTTTTCATTAAGTACTTCTTTTTCATTGAGAACAGTCCATCCTGTGCACTAAATGGTCAGAGACTCTCTAGGGGGGTAATAAATGCATGATACTTGAATGAAACTTTGTCTTGGCATGTAGCAAAGAGAAGAAAAATGTAAGGTTTTCTGTGCAAACTCATGTGGACACATTTTAGACTTTGAAAGCTTAACTGTGCTACCCTAGTACTGTATTCAATTAAAATTATTTGTATTTCTTATTTAAGCTAATATGGAAATATTTTCTCCGACTCTTTTCACGTGTGTGTGCTCAAACATCTATGTGTTTATGTAAAGTGTACTTATTTAGTATGCATAGAGATGTGTGAGAGCTGTATGTTGGGCCAGAACTCTCTCATTCCTTATCTGCCTCATGAGACTTTAAAAATTATGGTTTCCTGTTTACTTGTTAATTCATCATTATAAAAATCCAAATGCTATTAGTATTCTCTGTGTTCCTGGTGAGTATCTGGAGTTTTAAACAAATCCTTTATTTTCATAAAATGAGAACAGGACTTTATTTATATCACTTTGATTTTTTTTTTAACAAAGAGAATGCAGACTGTTTTTAAAAACCATTCTCCCATCATCTGAATGGTAATTACTGGAGACATTTTGAAAACACAATGTTTAAGCTGCTCTTGTATTCCTGCTGTTTTCAAATCCTATGTTTAAGAGTAGATTCATGTGTCACTAAGGTGTTGCCACTGATTCTGCAAGGTGACAGGATATGCAGTGAGCTATGTTGCCCAAAGAAGAAAAAGAAAAGGGTTGCCTTGGCATGGTAAAGCTTAAAAACAACGTTAACTCTCTGCCACCCAGTGCACTTTCCCAGCTGATTCTGAGTGCAGCTGTCAGATCTGCAAAGTCAGTTTCCTCCTAAGTTCACTGATCACAATAATAATGATGCAATTAGATGTGGGCATTTCAGTTCTGTTCTCTTGGGATCTTCAGAAAAGTGCAGGTTTGGACAGCTTGACCTTGTTGTAATTCACACAGAGCTTGTTCTGGAAATTCCAGTTTTCTGCCATTGGAACACGCACAGCTCCTATCCTGGAGGAGCCTCTGGCCATTCCCAGACATTGCTTATGGCAAGAGTTCAGGAGGATGTGAGCCAGCTCTCTTAGCTATTTGTACCATTTATCTCCCTGTCCCTCACACGATCTTGACTTTTTCCATGGTTATGAGAAGAAAAGATTTTATAGACATCTTTACAGCACAGTCTCCCCACTGATGTCACCAGCAAGCATAATCTTTTCAGTACAATGTGATAACTCAGTCCTAAGAGGGATTTCAAGTATGTGGTGGGTGACCTGCTTGGCATGTTTCCTCTCCACCTCTTTGATGCCCTCTCTCTGTATTGTACTCAGATTGTAATGATTATTCAGCTGAAGAATGTACATTGGAGTGGGTATTGATCCATACTCCACTTGTAGAGTTTGGCTGCCTATCTCTCCTCTGAAGTTTTCTTACCATGAAAAAGACTGTGTTTGACTGAGGCTTAGACACTCAGCCAGTTATTTTGAGTTACGAAGTCCTTGTCTTTTTCCAAAGCTTCCCATGTAGATGATGGTTATTCTTCAAAATGTTGTGGGATTTTATTTTTGCCTTTTTTGTTTTTTTGGTTTTTTTTTTTTTGGTTTTTTGGTTTTTTACCTTTGTGCAGCTCAAGATTGGTCATTTTTAACTGCATTTTGCATTCTGGGAAATTTTTAACAGATTATTTAGTGGCAATGTCTGTAAACATTTGACAATGTAATTTTTCCCCACCTACAAAGCTGTATATTGTCATGACTCTTTCCCATTCCCCTTACCTTCAGGTTTCATGCCCCAAATTTAGTATCTAGAGATGTTACTGGGCAGCAAGGTATGGCTGTACACTAAAAGCTCTTCATATTTGTTGCAAGGAGAAGTTGGATCTCTGCTAATGCATTTGAATGCTTCTTTTGACATTAACCACACTGTACTTCTTGATGAAAGGAAGAATTTCAGGGATCCAGCTGGAAATCCTCTTTTCTCCTTTGGTCAATGCCAAGTTCTCAGCTGCACATCATGTTCTCGTGTGTGAGCTGAAAGATAAGAACTAACTTTGAGTAACCAAATCTCTCCTATTGTGGTACCTGGAGGCCAATTATTGCTTCAGGTGGTGATGCAATCTATCATTTCCAGATTGTGTATTCCTGTCTTTGGCTGACACTGCTGCTTTTGTGGTGGTTGTCCAAATTGGATCAGGCATGAAGCATCTTGATTCCTTCTTAGGAATCACGCCACAATTTGTATTAATGCTTTTCCTGTGGGACAGTTGCCCATAGACGGATAATGGCTAAATTTGTATGCTTTTGTTAATATTGTGCTAAAATCCTTTAATTATGGGAAATAGTACTCAAAGAACAACTTCTTGAAAGATTTTAAGAACCTCTTCTATGGAATGTTTTAAATTTATGCATAGATCAAAGACAGAAAATAAGAAGGGTTTAAATAGGCTGATAAGGAATACCAGGCTAATAAAGACATAGTAAATAAAATAATTAAAAATAAATCCCTGAAGCTGTTTTAAAAATACCCCAGAAAACAATAAAATCCCTCTAAATCAAAAAGAGAACATACCATTTATACTTTTCTATGAAATTGAAATCCAGAGATTATGATGGTTAAACACTGAGAATCCTTTTGTTCTGGATACCAAGGATTTGCATTGAAAATACAAATACGGGTCAGAACACATGCCATAACCAGACAGGTTTTGAGTCTGTTCCTTGTCTTGGATCCCAGAACTAATAGTATTTCAGTTTAAATAGCTCTGCATCCTGTTTAACTGGACTATTTTTAAAGCAGTAGATACATTTAAATATGAAGAATGAACAAAGCTAATTCATGGCTTCTTTTTCTTAAGCCCCGATGCATGTTTTTAAAGTACATTTTGTCCATTTAATCAGCCAACTGTTATCATTACATGTCTTCAGATGACTGGTTTTTTCCTTCATTTCACTCTTCAGAAATGCTATTTTCTCATATTTTTAACAATATTGTGTAGGTTAATGATGTTAAACTCTTCTGGAAGAATGAGTAGGTTCTGGTACTTCAAAGCCTATCCATGTGAAGTCAGTGGGCATTTTGTACAAGAGCATTCACTGACAACAGGAATACTTATATTTTGCCAGCAGGCATGTCCTTAGCTATTTAAAAATGCAAAACAAACCTCAAGCCCACAGTTTTAAGAGAATCAAAAGCTGTTTAATTAGAAATTAATAGGATGCTAGTGTTTTCTTTTGCTTGAGAATTTGGAGAAAGCAAAGAATACTGGTGGCTAGACTGAGCAACACTGGTAAAACCAAGACACAAATTTTAAATACATGGTGAATGTTTATATTTAGAAGACTTTCTCAAAACATAAATGTGTTCTTAGGCCAACAAAGAACAAAAATTCTCTCACAAGAAGTAAATATATACTTTTTTCTTTTTCGTTTTCTTTTGTGCAAAGAAAATGAAGAATGGCTTATGCAAATACAGAAAATATTCTGCATGTGCTAGTTTACTACTATTATTTTTAAAAAATAACTTCATAAATACATAAATATGTAATATTTTGCCT
Organism: Orthonyx spaldingii; assembly: GCA_013397795.1. Lineage (NCBI taxonomy): Eukaryota > Metazoa > Chordata > Aves > Passeriformes > Orthonychidae > Orthonyx > Orthonyx spaldingii. Next base: position 112,237 of record VZTJ01001360.1, read on the forward strand.
AAAAAAGCCAAGTTTTGGGTTCTAATCCAGTCTATCTGCTCAAGCTGCATATCCTAACTTATGGGAGATTTTCTTGTTGTTGTTGTACTTAAATCAAAGGGACTCTGTTTAGTGCAGAAAATAATGAGGCTTCCTTTGAAATTCTGTAAACTCTGAATTAATATGTAACCAATAGAGCTTAGAAAATAGTTCATCACCTTCATCCCTTTTTGTATCTCTGAAGAGAGAGCCATTTCCCCTTGTCACTTTGTCTAATTTGAATCCAGGCTTCCAACAAACAGATGACAGAAAGAATTTGCAAGTAACTAGAAGCAGAAAGAGCAAGAAAAGGCAAGATGCATTTGGTAAACAGGATTTGTCATTTTGCAGAAGATGCTGTTGTATAAGGTAGAAACTTTTTCTACACCTGATTCAAAATGAAGGTAGAATTTAACAAATTGTGCATGTGTTTTGAGTGAAATAGCTTCTTTTTCTCTGTATATTTTCACAGACATCATTTTTCAATAATCTATGCAAATTGAGTGTAATACTTACTCAGGTTTCCTGCAACTATCTGACATTAAAAATTTTTAAATATTACCCAGGCTTGTAATGGAGTACTCTATCTGTCTTATTACAAACTTCAGAAATATTTGTCTATAAGTACACTTTACAAAAAGAATTGAAGTATGAACTCAATATAGTGTAGGCAGGACATACTGCAGTGTTGTCAGAGACCTGAGTTACTCAAGCCTGTATGAGGGAAATGACTGAAGCTCTGTGTGCAAAGGGGAATAAATTAGCAAGACAAAAAGTATTTGAGCGACAAAAGCAAAACAAAGCAAAACCACATAATTGTTATTGCCATAGCAGTATATTTGGAATGATTGATGAATGAGGAAGGTGTTATGGCTACTTGTCAGGAAACAGATGACCATGCCCTAAAAAAATGCATGGGAACAAATCCCTTCTGAGATCTGGTCTCAGATCCTGAGGATAGAAACACCTTGGCCATGGTGTTGTCTGTAATGCTGCCTGAAATTTGGAATCATCAATGTCTTACAGTGCAAAGATCTATTTGGAAACATATTTGAAATTATTTTACAACTCCTTGAAAAGTATAACCAGAGCAAATGCCAAAGCCAATTTCATGAGTGAAGGATCAGGGGCCGGTTAGAGTGTTCTCAGGGGTAGGAAGGAGAGGTCATGAAAGGAGATTTCGTACATAAGGTCTGGTTACTGACCCATCCCTGAATGCAATGACTGGGGTTTGAGCTAAAATATACCTGTTTAAGCAGGCTCTGGGACTACTTTTTATCTGAGAGCAAGAACTTCAGGGAGGAAGAGAGAAGAGATTGTAGGAAATCACAGGCTTCTTCAAGGTGAACTTTCTCTTAAATGTGAGCTAAGGTGTGAGCTGTGAAAGAGTGATAGAACGGTGATGGTTTCACAGTGACAGCTTCCTGTAGTGAGGAGCAATTCCAGCCCATTATTGTATATATTTCATTATTATAATGAAAATACATATTATGGGGTGTTTAGGAACCAGCTATTGCATGGCAAAAATGATATATAAAAACACAAGCACATTTAAATATAGAAAATTTTGCATGGTTAGAATGTAGAGACTCTTGGACAATGGAGAGTGACAATAGAAGACAAGGATAGGAAATTCAGATCTTTATTTTACCCTAATTAGAAAAATTTAGATAATTTCTTCAGTCATGTTAGTTTTAATGAAGGAAGAATGTCCTGTCTTCTGCAGAATGTTCATTATCACGTTGGCTTCTTGGTGCTGTACTCCTTGTGTCAAGACTGACTATCCTTATCCTGCTTTCAAGATATTTGCAGACAACACTTCTCTAATTTACTAAAGATTTATACATATTTGCTGTTTTTCTTCTCATCTTTTTTTCTTTTGTCCCCTTTTGACTATGTTCACTATCTTTAGTCTGGAGATGTTAGAATATAATTTTTAACACATTTTCAATTTTTTCTGTAAAAAATATTTACTTTGTTTTTGGATTTTACATCTGATTTGGCAATATGTTTGATAATACATTCAAATAATATATTAAGAAAATTAATGTGAAGTATTTCGCTGATAAAATGTTTTTCCTTATTTAATTGATAAAATCACATGATTCTCTGTTTTGTGTCATAGTCACAATCCAGAACTTCTTTTACCAATATGATTATTTAGGGAGGATCAGGCAATACAGTATTATGCTGCAATGGCTTTGTGAATTGTGTGAATGTTTGCGTGTCTAAGTATGTGTCTTTGTCATCTTCATCCAGGTTGTCTACTTTATCTCCTTTTTTTTTTTTAACTTTATTTAATAGGGATTTATCTCTTTTCACAAGACTCTTGACTTGTTTCATTACAGGATGAGGGTCTTTGGTTTTAGTTGTTTTTTTGTTTGTTTGTTTTTTGTTTGTTTGGG
>VZTJ01001360.1:114726-148195 GCA_013397795.1 Orthonyx spaldingii
TTTTTTTTTTTTTTTTTTTGTAATAGTGCTTCTATATCATTGAATAGGAGAACAATCTGTTTGGTTCCTCTATCTGTTACCACCAGTGGTCTTTCATCTCCCTACACACCAGGTACCTCATTTTGCACTGGGTGCCACAGGTGCCTGAGATATCTGCACAGGGATAGCAGGGAAGAGAGAGGAACCTACAGGAGACTGGGTTACTTCTTGATTGTCAGTGGGCATCAGGGTCAGAAGGGATCCTTTAGGGATTGGATATCTGTGCTTTACCGACTGGAGTCCAGTGACGCATCTCACTGACCCAAACTTTGCTCTAGTGCGGTCGTGACTGTGTTCAATCTGCTAGAAGACTTGCCATCCACAGCAGTGTTATCTGTGCACCACTTACGGTATTGAAAGTTTTTGTTTGTTTCTAATTTACTACATGTTTAAGTCATAAGAAGCAAATAAATATTTTATATTTTGTAACGGAGCAATGCCGATACCGCCCCACTCCCCCCTTCCCTGATTTGTGGTTGTATTAGCTAAAGCCAGGTAAATAATACACCACGAAAATGAATACTGAGAGTTGCACTTACTGACTCTTTTCACAGAATTCCACTATAAAATTTTCTATCAATCCTAGTTCCATTAGGGAATCGATTCTCAATTGTGTCATCTTTCTAGTAAAGTATTCTAGTAAAACTGTCATTGTATTTTCTTGTTCCTTGGAGTGAGCTCTCTGGGGTAAAAACAAGGGTTTAATTTGAGGGCAATCAGATGCTAATTTTTAAGACACTTCTTGTTTATCTATGGTAATTTACTGCAAGGGAAATTTCGGTGCTACAAGGCAAGCAGGAAAACAAAGCAGTTTGGCTCAAGTTTCACTCACACTCTCTGAATGGGGACTATGCTGCATATGTAAATCAGATCTGTAGTCTAAAAGAAGCTGGAGGGCTTTAAAAGGCTCTAAATGTATGGGTGTCTTACTGACCCTGCATCATTCCCACAGCCCTCCTCACTAACAGGACACAACCTGGCCCCTACTACTGTTCTCTAATCTATCTACAGTCTTGCTCTATTTCTTTGTGTATGTGAGGGGACAGAGACTTGCCTGTCCTTCTGTTCAAGTCTTCCTCCTTTATCCCTGTCTGGCAGCTATGCCAAGCAAGAACAGGGCCATTTGAGACTTACAATTCAAAACTAACCTGGCATTGGGGTGACAGTGGGCACAGCTACTCTTCAGAAAAACAAGGAGTTCTTTGAAAAGCAAAGTTAGAGAAACCGTGTTTCTTACAGCTTTATATGTTTTGATTTAACCTCAGTGTCTTCAGCTCCTACTTCTCTTGTCGTTTTTCTATTACTCTTTCCACCCCTCTCCCCAGGAATCACATTCAAACAATGCTCTCCACTTTTTGTCCCCTGTTTAGCATGCTATCCAAAAACGACATAAGCACTGTCTAGCCAACTGAGCACAGTCTGGTATAAGGAAAAAGCATTTTTGGGTATCTACCAATTTGTCACTATTTCTTTAACAGACAGTTTCTGTGGAGCTAGCATCAGTCTCCTTTGAGATCTCATTAGCACCTTGAAAATCCAAGGTCACTTGAAAAGAGCAGGAAAAACCTGAAACCTTAAACTTCCCTACATTTTTTTAATTCTGATTTGGATTGATATTTGCCAAGATTGTTTTACCAGTTACTAGTGCTTGTTGCCCTGGGAAAGGTCTCAAGTGTTATCAAAGAGCTAAGGTGATAGGGTGTTATTGCTCCACAGAAATCTTCTTAGTTATCTATTGCTAACAAAACAAGTTATTCTGCGTCTTTTTTGAAAACTCTGAATGGATTCTGTTGCTCAAATTGGGATTAATTAATATTTTAAGAGCTTTCTATACTTTGATGTGGGTAGGTGTCTCCTTGACCACTGGGATATATTTATACCCAGGCCTAACCCTTATTACATAAAAATCTTAGTGATTTTCTAAATTATTTTTACTTCCCTAATGTAACAAAACACTGTTTCTGTTTTATGCTACAGCTGCACATTGACATGAAGACATAAGGTCTTTTTTTAAAACTTGTGTATTACATTAAACTTTTCAGTATTTTGGTCACAGTGCTAATGCCTGGGCGCGTGAAAAATTATAAGCTTTTATTTTATTATGGGTAAGAGATCCTCTATTTTACACTTCATTTGGCTTTCTGTTCTGTAGATCAGATATTATGAAAGAAGTATCAGAAGATTTACACTTGATATTCTGATATAGATTTACTGGCTATATCGTATTTAACATTCTCAGAATAATTTTGGTACCACCATAAAATTTAAGATTCATAGAGGAAAAGAGCAAAAGGTGCCGTTCTGTCATCTTTCCTGATCTGTGGATGCCTTATATTTCACCTACTTACTAATATCTTGACCCAAGTGTCATGGACTTGATTAATTAATATAATGCAGTAGCTCTTGTTACACCTGTCACAGAAATTTATAGAAATTAATCATCCCAACTCTCCCTTTCTAAAGCCTGTGGGTACTGTCATTACAGAGCATAGAACTCTGCACCATCTTTGAAATGAACTAAACAGTAAAACTCTGACTGCAAGGTATTTGCTCCCTTTCCCAGTCATTTTTAGTGTTCTCTATTGCATTATGCAGTATTCAAAAATCCTCATTACAGGGGACCGATTACAGAGGAGTACCAGAAACACTTAGTATAATCCAGCATACCTAAAAAAAATCCCACATATAGAGAGCGTCATATTGTCTTCCTTCTTTCTCACTGCTGTCTTTCTAGCTTTAGCAAGAAAAATCATGCTTTATAATTTTTTCTCAAAGTTCTGACTACAGCTATATCCTTTGTGGTCTAGGACATAGTTCATTCATGGGTTTACTGCTTGCGTCTGTGACTGCAGGGAGGTTTCCTGTTATCTATAAAACCCAATGCAATTAGGGGAGGTTTGTGATGACAGCAAAAAAAAAAATTTAAATATAATGGGGTGTGTCTCCTGGAATTAACTTCCAAGCACATGAAAGGTAAAAAGAGAGTCAGAATTATCTACCTGTTGTACCAAGGGAAAAACATGGTTGATCAGCATGGCTGTTTTCTATGATTAAATGACTTTCAATGTGGATGATCAGTGGACAACAGATGAAACTTGACTTCAGTAAAGCCTTTGTACCATCTCCCTCAATATCCTCATTTAGAAGGTAATTTATGGGCAGTACAATTGGACTGTTTTAGGTGGGTTAAAACTGTCTGGACTTCCAGGTTTAGATGATGTCTAGTAATGAGTGGATAAATACTGTGTGTCAAGCGTAGAGAAGCTTCTATTATTGAGTAACTCTGTCAACAGTCTGAAGGATAAAATTCCTTACAATAGTCATCTGTTCCACCATGAGATATCTAGGGCTGATACTATGGGATCTTTTTGAAAAGACTTATAGGTTCCATTCTTCCCAAATTTTTACTGTGTTCCAGACTTGTTACACCAGAATATCAGTAACTCTGAAATCATTTGTCCAGCCATTTAACGAATCTTAGATTCCCACTATCTGACCCATCTGGTCTTAAAAAACATTTAGCCAGTGTGTCCTTACCTTTGTGGAACCAGCCCCATTTGAAACACTTGCATGTGTGCACACATATCCTGTGGGTCTCTCCGTTGTTTACCCCTGCTCCAGTCTAGTAAGTAGGTTATTTTTGTTGTTTGTAAAGAGATCTTAAACACCTGTCTAGTTTTCACACTGAGGTGCATCTTTGGGTCAGATTGCTCTCCACCATCCCTTTAAAAATGTTCAACTACTTTTTATTTCTGTATCTATCTTGTAATGACTATTTATTTTTTCTAATACAAACTTAGAACAGCAATTCATTCTCTTGTCTACTTTGACCAATAGTCTTGTATCATTAACCTGCTTTGATGAGTAGCATTTTCTTAGCACATGGATCCGTATTTTTCTGAATTTCTTTAGGTCTGAGTTATGTTTATTCATAAGGTTGACACACATGTACATATATATGCGTGTATAGATACGTGTGTGTGTGTTTGTGTGTTTATATGTGTATATATATATAAAAATACATGTATTTTTTTGTCCATTCCATCTTTCTAAAATAAACTATAGCCAAATGTATTTAAAGATGAGATTTTTGGTAAAGAGTAGCTTCCAAAGTTTTGAAAAGAACAAGCGGTGTTTCTCTGATGAGATGAAATACAAGGTCTAAGTCGAATTAGTCATATTATTGCCATTAGCACAGGATGTCAGTACCATCTATACTTAGTGTTTCCTACTTGAACCTCTTAGTGACCCTCTATGCATAAAAGTAAACTTTGGTTATTTTTCTTAAGTTATAAAATTAACTTCCTCCCCTTTTCAGCATCCAGGTAACCACAGTTGTTCGGGAGGAGGGACATGCTTGCCTACACTCTTGGCCTTCTCTTTTCTGTCTAGAAGTGAGATTTCTGGAGAGAAATTAATCACCTTGGCTTTTTCTTTGGGCTCCACATCATGTTCGCTTCCCTCAACACTGGTCCTGTCTTTGGGACTTATGTGAAAACAAACCACATCTCCCTGCACTCTGCCCTGCCCTTGGTACTGCCATTGAGTTTTTTGAAGGTGGGACTTACTTCCCCCTTGATAAATATTTTAAATTGTGTAAATATAATTATCTGTATAAGTTAGTACTGTGCAAACAATTGCCATAGGGAATGAAAATCCAGAGAAAGACAAGTGGAACAGAATTAGCTGCAAACTGAGAGTTGGAGGCTCTAAAAAAGATATTTCTTTGCTCCTCCTAATTGTGTAGGTATAAACCTGAAACATGAAGAGTTTTCTTTTTTTTTCCCCCCAATCCAAGTTTTGACTTGATCCTGCTTGTTAGAGTGCTTAGAAGAGTGAATAACATCATTGCAATGAAATATGGAGAGTTAGCTCTACGTTTGTTTTGGTCTTAAAGTGAGAATCATTCATTAAATAAAGCAATGAAGAGTGTTGGTAAGAGCTGCAGAATTATCTGTCAGGACCAAGTTAGGTAGAAAGGACTTACAGGAACAAGGTCAATCACTACTACTCTGAACAACCATTTCTGTGTTTTCTGGGAACACTCACCACTCATTTTTTTCCTTTTATTTTTTCTTTCTTAGAAGTCGTATCTGCTCTAAATAGAGGACCTTCAGCTCCTTTGATGAATTTGGCAAGGAAAAGTGAAGCCATCATTTCATTGACACTTTTTCAACTAATCACCCTCCTTGCTGACCTGCTGGATTTTGAAGTTTCTGCCTAGCTAGTTAACTGAAAATACTTCTTCCTGCTTTTCCTCTAATTTTATTTTTCAACACATTTTACCGTCTTATGAAACAGGCCAACAGTGGGCACCAATGGCAAATAAATCTCTGAAAACTGCTGAAAATATAGGTGCTGCTAAAGCTGGTGAATAGCAAACTCAGCTGGCTTGCTGTGTGGCTGTAACCTGTAGTTCTTCAAGTCAGTGAGTTCATTCATCTGGAGCTGGCTTGGAGAGTTTCTTATGCGACCTCGCAGACAGAGCCTAGAAGTTAGTTTTGATTAGAAGATGCCTTCGGTTGACTTAGCAGAAAACTCCATATGGCAGCAGCCTTTAAAGTTTTTAGAACATGCTTTTGCTTGTCACTTGTGTTCCAGTAAATATCAGCATAATTGAAATCCCCATGATCAATGTGTGTGCTTTTTTACAACTCTCCTTTTCTCATGCATAAATGCTTCCTGTTCTGCCTTCTAATCCTGCCCTGAAGATGCATAACAGTTCCCTATGACTATTGTTTTTCACCATTTTCACTCTCATCTCAGTCCAAACTCTTCCAGCTGTGGTGAGCACACTATATTTGTAAACTTTTCCCTCTGAGATAATGTCCTTCTTCACACATGTTTGCATATAAATGTAGTGCATTGTGCTACTTGAGTGCTAACTCTGACAATTCCTTGGTTTAGTGATACTGAAATGGGGTAGTCATGATCCACTATTTCATATTTTATGTAAATATGTAAGGTTAAAGAGGGAAAAATATCATGGATGTCCCTGTGGTTTTTATGATTCTGTTTTGTAAGCAGGGTGAAAAACTTAAGTGAGCTACAAAAAGGACTCTTATTTACACACTAACATGACTTAGCAGATCTGTGACAGAAGACATTTTCTTAGCAACTTCAGTAACTTCTAGTCCAGTTTCATGTTAAGATTGACCTTTTCCCTGACCTTAGGATGTTTTTTGCAAGATTGATGATTCTACATTTTTGATATAATATCTTATGATTCTCTCTCAAATATCACTTTTTATTATTCTTTTGGATATTCATTCCTATTCCTCTCACCATTTCTATGGACTGTCCTCGCATGAGTCTTCCAGAGCTTCACATACCTTCCTCTACAGGTGGCAGCCACACCTATTAGATTCAGCAGACTGCCCACATGAATTAATTGTCCATTTTAAAGAAAGGAATTTTATAACCTGTTCTACTTCTTTTCCTCCATCAGAGGCAGATACCAGGTTATTCAGAAGCACAGACCCTGAATCACCATAAACCAAACCATTCTTTTTTTTTTTTTTTTAACCCTACAATTTCTGCTAAAACTTTACCCCTCCTTCCTTTCACTCTGAGGAAAAAAAACCCAAAAGCATAAAAACCTCACATACACAAGCCTAAACATCAACTTCTTCCTTTCTTTAAAATGCTAGTTGATGCTGTGGCCACATCCCACATGCTTCCTGGAGCCTCCAACTCTGACACCACCCTTCTTGCAGTGGCCCAAAGCGGTGTGTCAGTGTGTCAGCTGTACACGGGTTGTTGTCAGCCATACAACATCAAGCCTGGGTTTGGTTAACCCCTACATGTTCTTTCTATTAAGCTTCAACTGCCTCTTACCATCTTCATGGACCCGTGCAGATTTCACTTGTCCTCTGAAATGTCATTTTGTAGGGAAACTGTTTCACTACTTTGACAGCACTTGTGGTCCTTTTGATGAGAAATCTCTGTCTGATGCTTCTCTCTTGTGGTGATAAAGCAACCAACACCTTCAAGACACAGCAGGTCACTGCTCTCTGGCCACAAGAATCTTTCTTGAGCTCTTCTTGTTCTGTAGTGGACCTAAACAGTGACGTATATACTTCCACTAGGGTGGTACATATGGGAAGAAAAGGCCAGATGAATTGTGCTCTAGGTCAAGAACTTAGCTATAACTTTCCCAAATGGCAGTCTAGTAGTGCTGGGGAATGTCTTTATTGTTCTCTTATGTATACAGATGGGTATTCATTTATTGACTAAAGTTTGACTGTGGAGGTTGAGTGTTTTTTTTCTTCACTCAGGAATTAGGGGGCGGCAGATATAAAAATGAAAGGAATGCAATAGGTGGAATGGGTTTATAGAAAATTGAGTATAATACAGACCATGATTGTAGACATATTTGAAGCTGAGACAATTTTAACTTCTCCATGAACATTTATTGACGTTATTCTGCCTAGCCCATAGCTCATATCTGGGCAACACTAATAAGGCTTATTAAAGTAATAAAGATTTTTCTACCTCTCTTAAATAAAATATAGAACTTCAGATACTTCCTTCAGCATAATACTTGAGTGTGTTATATAAACAATGAAGAAACCATATACTCAATTTGATTTAATCTTGAAAGTGTCAGTAAAAAATAATGTAAGGCATTTATTTTTTTAAATACAGTTCTAGCACTTCTAGGGGAAAATTTGAATGAACTTAATTTAAGTTTTAGCATGAAGGGGAAATGTAGAAAACAGTATTCCCCAAATAAAATAAATAGTAGAAAGTAATTTTCTAAGTATGACTTTGCAGTGTAGTCCAGCTTCCAAGGAGCTGTGATGATATTGGCCTGCCAATACTCTGTTACTCAAGTGGGAAGTGGTAGGCCTGATGTGCTGACTTCAATTTCTTGTGTCTTGGAGATGAGGAACTGCATCACTGAACGACAAGAGAAGTAGGTGGCTTGGAGTGGGGGTGTTAAGGGGCACTTTTAAAGAAAGTTTGAAGATACCAAGATATGAAAAGTTTGGCACGTTTGGCACCAGGAAATAAAATGTGAGATGCTGGAATGCTGAAAAGGCCAACAGAGTTGGTATATCTTTGCCCTTAACATGCCTAGGAGCATCAGGCAGGGATTAAGAGAGGGTGATTTAGCTGAATCATTAGGAGAAAAACTTGGGTTGCTTTTTTCTGCCCTGTGAAATACTGCAACAATTTGCCAAATCAGGTGTGCAAGTCTTCATCCATTCATATACACAGTGGAAAATATACTTTAACAAGCAAATGTCTCACATATTCCCTGCCTGTATTTTTGGTTACTCTGCTTTTCTTGTACTTATATTTTACACCACAAGATATGAGTTATCATTATGATTAATAATTTGATTTCCAACTGTGTAAATCCTGTATATGGCATGCCTGCTCCACTCAGGCTCATTAATGCTACTCCTGAATCAGAAGACAGAATTAGCTACAGGACATTTAGTACTTTCCAGGAGTGAAGGAAGAGAAATTCTTCTCTCCATCTCCTAGCATAATGCAGACCTTCTTGGGTATCCCATGAAACAGCTAATCTTTCTCTACCAAATTCTTATTGTAAAGGGTGTGGTTTTCAGTTCCTAAGGAAGTGATGTGAGGTGTTGGAATAAACTTTGACATAGTTTTGGAATGGATAATATCAGAGATTTTGTAAGAGTCTTTCTGACACTGAAATTGTTCTCTTCACCTCACTTGGACTGAATTCTTCTGCAACATCCTGTGATAAAAACCAAAGTGAAGGAATTGTCTAGAATAGAAGAATAATCTTTTCCTATTGAAGGGTTGAAAACAAGCGCATAAAAGCAAATTAAAATAGACTTACATAAAGTCTAACAGAGTTGGGGAAGGGTATGTTCAGTTAAATCATGAATGATGTGAAAAATGTGAGCGAGGAGTGATCAGTCATTATTTTTGGGGCCGAAGAACTAGTGGGCCTCAGTGAAACTTTCCTGCAGCAGGTTTAAAGGAAACAAAAGGAAATCTTTATCATGCATATTAAATTCTAAGAACCCTTGAGGGACATTTTGGAGGCCAAAAATATAGAGAGAGCTGGAAAGGATCTGGATAGATTAGTGAAGATTAAGTCCATTTGTGACTATTCCATGCAGCCATTAGATGCAAGCTTCGTGTCAGACACTCCCACTGATAGCTGGAAACAGGGGATTACAACACAGGAAGAACCCTTTAATGTGGGCTCTGTTCTTGTTCTGTTCTGTACACATCTGCTGCCAGCAGCTCTTGGAGAAAGGATACTGAATATATGGACCTTCAGTGCTGGACACAGCAGAACACTTTGTAGGAAACAGCTGGTAGCTTTCTGGATCCCAGAGGGATGAAACACATCTTCACTTGGCTGTATTTCAAGCAAATGTTTAATGTAAGATCTGTAGTGAACTTTATAGCTGACAAATGTAAGGCCATTTGATAATAACCGAAGCTGTATTCCCTGAGTTAACTGCAGTATACCAGGTGATCTTTCAGTTTTCTAGTGATTACATTAATTTAATAGCAAAATAATAGTATTGGTTATGCATTAATATCAGCTGCGTAGTTTGTCTATCATACACAGGGTAAACAAAAAGTAGAGATACACATGGGTTTAGAAATCGGTCACAAAATCCTGAAAGATTGAGGAAATAGGAACATATGATGAATTAAGGTTTTTCAGGTGTTATTATACAGAAAAATAACATCAGTTTTCGTATCAGAGACAGTAAAAGACCTTGTTTCTGTGTTATTTTCTCTGTTCTCCTGAAACAGAAATATAAATATAAATACATATTTTCACAGTGTGAGGAATTTGATTTCTTCTACTCATTGGTGAAAAGAACTAAACCAACATTAAAAAGAGAAGGTGATGAATGACGTCTCAGGCTGGCTAAGGGTAAATTAAAGAGTGGGCACTGCACTTGTGTACAGCATCTACTCACACACAGAAGACCCTCTAGGGACATGTTTGGCAATCCTAGACAGCCCAGACCACGACAAGTCCTGTAGTGCACTCTGAAGAGGACAATTCTTAGTTGGAAGCTTTTTTTTTGAAGTGAGAAAGGGAGACAGAGTTGAAGGCTTCCCACTGCAAACATTTTTCTCCAGTCATTGTCAGGTCTGCCCTGGGGATTGACTGCCAAAATACCTCTGCTGTCTGCACCTGCAACCCATGGGTGTGGAGAGGGGGTGACGTCTCTGTAGGAGAGCACACACTGCTTGAATTAAGACTGTGTATGGGAACAAAAACTGCTCTTCCCAAAACGAAGAAGCAGTGGTGTGGCAAGGGCACAGTACCAAGCAGGAGCATGTATCCAAATACATGAAGGATGCACAGCCAGATGTGCAAGGCAAGGAAAAAGATTCTGTATCAGGTCGTTAAAGGAAAATATTTGCAGGAAACACTATGTGAATATCTCTTCATGGTTTGAAATGTATTCACCTTGGCAATGTTTGTGCCACTCTGCATTTGTTTTAGAGCATTTGCTAAAAACAAAATTAACTGGCAAGAATTTTTACAGATCTAGCAAAGGTCAAGCAACTATCACAAGCTTAGAAAGCAAAAGTTGTATTTATGATGGCTGAGGGCTCATGTTGAAAAGGGCACAGGTTTCAGGTATATGACTCATGCAGTACCATGTGACCTCTTTTTCCAATGGAAAAAGGTCACATTTCAGAAAGTAAATATTTTCAGAAGCAAGAAAAAAATTAGTTTCAAAATATTTTTTGAATATGGTTTTGAAGATGGTGAATTTTTTAAGAGAGAAAAACTTAGGGAAAAAATATTTTTAGGAAAAATCACTGTATTGTGACAAGTTGTCTACTGAACTCTGTCTTATACAAAAAATGGATATTTTAGTTATGCTATTGTGAGAACTCTCTGAGACAATCGGTAAGATAAAAAGGTGAAACATTTTCTGTTGTTGTGGTATCAGAGCACATGAGACCGAGCTTAAACAATTTCCCTGGAGATCTTGAAAAAGAAAGCTGTAAAGTAGAAAAAATTGCCTGTATATTGTAGTCAGCACATTGACATTTGGCTTTTTTCCATGTGGAATTTAAGAATTCCAGGAGGATTAGCTTTTTGAAGAGGTGAATATGTGATAGACCTGTATTTGGATGGAAGTCATAAGTACAGTGACAGAAAAATTTAGCAAGAAAATTTCTGTTTGTTTTAAGTGTAATGCTTCAAATACACAAGGAAAACAAAACTTATATTCCCTAAATTAAACGTATTTCTGTCTCCTCTACTCAGAGTATCTGATTATATAGTAAATCCCCTAAGCTAATCAGCTTTTATTATTTGTTCTCTATGGTTGTGTATTACAAAGAAATGAAAACCCAAACTAACCAAGAAAAAAACCAACAAAAAGACCCTGCAACAAACACTCCTCCCAAGAAACCATCAAGCACTCATTTGCTTTTTAAAAATCCTTTTTTAATTTGAAAGCGTGTTAAGGAAGGCCTCTCCTTACAGATGGCCTGGAATGATTAAATTTAAAATTGATAAGCTTTTCACTACAGTATGAGACAGTAAGAAAAGTTCACATACCAGTCAAAAGAATTGGAAATAATATTCAGGTGCATGCAAAACTCCATTAAATCCTACACTTTACATCCCTTGCAGAGTCTTTATGGATAAAGCAGGAAGATCAACCTTGGAGGTGCTAGTAGTTTCACCTAAGTGGTGGCGTTTATTTATTTATGAAGGGACAGAAGTAGCCATTCCCAAACGAAAAGCAGAACTTAAAATAAAAATCATGAAGGAACTGCACTCAGCTGCACACTAGTTTGGCACTCAGTATTCTGTATCTTGGCCTTGTTCTGCTTTGTGGTCTCAGGGCTAGAAAATATATTTTGTTCCAGCAATTAAAGTTTCATTTTACGTTTCTCAGGACCGAAATTTCTGGCTGAGACACTGCCAACAATAGAAAGCTAAAAAGTTAATCCAAGGGTGGGGTACAGTATCGAATAAATTGTACATGTTCTCTCAGAGGTTTTTACTTTGCTCCATCCTATATCCAATACTGAAATAATAACATCTTTAACTAGGTTAAATTTACACTTTTGATTCATTCCTCAGGAGCACATGACTGTAATGTGACAAGCCTCACATTTGGTCCCCAAATGGCTTTCAAATTTTTGCTTTACAGACAGGCTCAGCATTTTCATGGGCTCAGTTATTATGAATTTTGAAAAAAGATAATGTACAGCCCCATCAGCCGTTGAGCTCATTCAAGTTCAGAACAGAAATACTGTAACCAATGGGCCTGCTTGTCAACTTTATGAAAATTAGACCAAAAATGTGTTTCTTACTGTCCCGTTGTTTTCCATCCCACAGATATAAAAACCATGGTTAAGCCATGTTATCTGATCAGGCCCTTGTAAACCATGTAATTCAATGAATCATTATTAACTAAACAAATAAAAAATGGTTTTCACTTTTCATTATCTTGTTTAATGTCAAACGTGCAGTTTGTTTTCCTTATGTTTCATTTCCTCTGTCACGTTCACATCTGCATTACCTGTTCTGCCTTGCCTTGTCTTCTTTAGAAGGACAACTCTGATTGCTGGTTTTCTCCAGTCCTTAGATCTCGGCATCGTGGGGCTCGTGATGCAACCTGTAGATAATCTATCAAGCAGAGCACTTGGTGGTTCTGAGCACAGATCTGAACAATGGTCTTGAACCTTGCAGAAAGACTGAAGTTTTCAGATTATGATCCACATAAAATACTACAAGGAGCTGTTTAAAGCAGTTTCCTAGATGGGGAAGTTTGAACAAGTTGTATCAAATCTTGGAACATACATTTTGGGGCAATGCCCAGGCTACAATTGCTTTGAAATAAATGATTGATGATCCAATAATTCGGGATCTGCTGTGAATGACATATATCAGCAATCTAGATATTGTGCCAGACTCTTGAAGAAAGCGCTCATTTATGCACCTTTCTTACAAACTGTAGAAAGAAAAGGGAGGAGCTGCCTTGCTTTGTAATACAACGTGGTTTTTTTGAAGCTGCACAGTTCCTGAAGAGGGAATCAAAGAGTGTTTAATGGATGTCTTCTATTTCTTGATCACCATTCACAGAGCCTTTAAAAATAGCTCATAGACAACCAAGAGTCCAAAGCCTAATTTGTGAACACTTTTGGGTCAGTGGCAGAAGTAGTCTTCTGTCATATGGCCTCAAACACAGCTGAGTGGTCTTCACTGTAGGTACCTACATTTTCCCCTAAAAGATATTACGGGATGACACTTTTCTTAGGTCTACTTGTTGCAGTTCTATTTGTCCTGGGGTTTTTTCCCCAGTGAGCCAGAAAAACAATGAAGACTATAATACCTTGTCTGAGGAACTCATTCAGAAGAAATGTAGGGGATGATCCACCTGCTTTCAGAACCAGCATGGTTGGACTCCCTTTATATATCTATAGCTCTATCAATCTTAAATGGGAAAACAGGAGAGTATACAAGCTATGGTTTTTAATCTTTTTTAGAGTGCTAGTTTTTCTGCACAAGATTAGTTATGGTACATCATACTGACTACAGAAATATTGTTTTGTTGCTTGCAAGAAGTAAAGAAATGGTGCACGTACTAAGTCAACCTCCCTATTGTAGGACTTGGCTGAAAAGCTGTTTATAAGTTTAAGCAGATGTTTAGAACAATGAAAAGTTTATGGACAGTATGTTTATCTTTAAAAGGAGAATGTTTCAGAGTTCATTCACACTCAGGATCCAGTCTTTCCTGGAGGAGTTTGACTTGCCTAGCTAGATTAGAGAAAAACTCAATCACAGAAAGATATTTTTCCAAGTTTCCTTTTTATTGGAAAGCAAAGACTTAGATTGCTCAATGTGGGTTTCTTTTTGAAGATTAAAGCTGATAAAAAGTTTTTAAGCCTAAGGTTGTGGATTTTTTTTACTAGATTTTCAAATATATTTTTAACTGATTACAGCTCTTGACAGGTTTGTAGAACACAATGTAAAATTGTTCCTTATTTAGAAAAAAACTAATATTTTGCTCTTGTATTTAGAAATATTTTAAATAGTGTTAATACTTACAGAAATGATCACATATTTAGCACTTACAGGTCTGCTTGTCTGCAGTTCTATGGTTCAGGCAAAAATAAAACTTCTTTTCTATTCAAATATTATGTACTATTGATGCCTAAAGGATTTTTTGCTGTTTCTTTTGTACCTTTTACACAGTTCTGTGTATCCACAAGTATTAGCATGCATACTTGTACTTCATTAAATCTGATAATTCAGCATAGTTCCAAGGTTTTGTAGAGTTAGGAGACCAAACATCCTATTATCTTGAGGAGCCATGGCTCCTGCAGTAGAATGTGTTTTGTAAACTAGAAATTAGATCATCCAAGCCTGTTATTGGGCCACTTTGGTAGATATGCCAATGTATTAGGTCTATAAAATGTATACCGATCGATGGTGTGGGGGCATGCATGGTGGGCACCGCAAGGCCTTTCACCTCGGCGAAGTGGTGCACCGGATGACGGAATTCCTATTAAAATACGGAGGTAATTAACCCCCAACCCTTCTACTGTGTCTGGGTTTTCATTCACAAGACCAGAGAAAGGCATCACTATTAAAATGTAACCTGAAATAATAGATTTCTCTGATTATCATCTCTTATTCATATATATATATATAATGTTCATGTGTTAGTATTGAGTTTTTTTCTTTTCCCACATATTTTCCCTTTATATGTCATCTTTTTGTTCTAGTGACCCTGTCTGTAGAATATTTCATTCTCCTATCAAAGTGTTTAACAAAAATATTCCATCTGTAGATAAACATTCTTTTGAATTACAATGACATTAAATAAAGGGTCCTTCTGGCATGACAGCCAGAGTGAGTATTGATAAAAGTGTAGAATCAGCAGGTCCCTCAGATCCCCTCCCCAAAACAATCCTTTGTCAGAGATTGCAGCAGCATCTACTGCCTACATAATCTTATATAGGAAAATGCAATTTTCAGAATGAAGTGATTCCATAATAAAAATGTTCTTATCTTGGCAAATAAATATCTGTGCTTCATTGCAGTGTGCAGCAGTCAGACTTTGTGCTTTGTCTTCTGTGAAGAGGAAGCATTAACATGTGACAGTGTTATAACTTCTTGAAATGATCTCTTCATTATGTTGCAGAAAAAGTATATGTGGCGACACAAAGAATGTTTTATCCACAGAGAATGGGCCTGTCTCCGGTGTTAGGGCTGACTATCATGTGCTAGCCATATCCATGCTCCAAGCTGGGAAGATGCACGCTGGTTTTTAATTCAGAACTGCATAGCCATCTCACTGGTTCCTCTAGAAGGCAGAATTTGTTAGCAAGTAGAACAATTATTAGCCTGAAGGCATTGCAGACCTCAGTTTAATAGCCTAAAATTATGGCTAGAGTGTGACACTTGATGGGTTTGATTATTTGGATTCTTAAGTACTTGGGAAAGGCATTACTGAAATGAGTGGAAAGAGTAGACAGATGACTCATTGCAAGAGGCAAAGACCTGGGAACACTTGCTGGCTTTACACATCTCAGAGAGCAGTGTAATTTCTGTGCCACCTTCCCCAGGCCAATGAACTGCATCAGTAACTTCCTCTTAGTCTGACATGGCATACAGATGGATGTGTTGGATTTGTATTGCAGGATAGGACTTGATGCACACTAATCTCAGACTGCTTCTGGATGAGGTTATGTTCATAGCTGAGAAAGGATCAAACATCAGGTGGGGTAGCTGCCTCCTTATGCAGGCAATAAATATTGCGTTTTTATATGCATGGCACGTAGGTGACTGTCCAAATTACTTTGCCTACAGAAATCCTCAGCCATAAGATGAATATTTGTAAGGACTCTGTCTGCAGTGATTTCAATATATAGAGAAACGAAATCACTCAGTAAAGGTTAAGCTCTTATCATCCCAAGGCTGGTAGTAATCCAAAGCACTCTTGGGCAAGGTGCTTAATGGGAGTAACAAAAAAGCAGCTGAATAGAAGCCCATAATCCTGGCTCTGGCATCTGTGAAAGGAAAATAATAATAGTATATTTCCTTCTCCAGACTCTTGATGACTGGCAGCCAGAATACACTATGTAGGACAGTAATTTAATACTCTGTCATCTTTTCCCCAGATATGTTTTTGGGCAGAATTAACTCTTGAAATAGCTATGAAAATTAACAGTGTCTTACTGTTCACTTGAAGAAAGTTCAGCCATGAAATCTGTATTTTTTACACAGGTTAACAGGACCCTGGGAAAGCCTAGGCTTTAATTTGACTTGTAGATATATGTGAAGTTTACAAATTCTTGCTTTCTTTTCGTGAGATTTTCAGTTAGTTATTTGAACTAGATCATTTTCTCCCTTCTTTTAATGAAAGAATGAGGACCCAGAATATATATTGGAGAAGACCTGGGGAAAAGATTCACAAGAGCTCATTTATCTGTTCAGCTGATTTATTTCCTCTGAGGCAGCCCTTGCCCAGCCCACCAATATATTCTCAGCACCTCAATCTAATTGCTCAATAGCAGATTGCAAACAAACTCAAATAAGGGGAAGATATAACTTAAATAAACACACCTCTTTCAAGGTTTACCCATGTGATATATATTATACGTGCCTGGCACAGTGGGAATGAAAGAGAATTCAATTTATGATGGGAACACTGCTTTTAATTCAATAGACTGGCACATTAATAAAGAATGATTAAATGTCAGTATTTGGAGAAGCCCATGTTATTCTAGAAATGTAACATTCTGGTTGACAGAGTCTTGAACTCCTGTGAAGAGTAGCCCTTTAAATCTTGAAGTCTGACTGCTGTTTGCCTGGTGGGCTGTCTTATCTGATGGAATCACAGCCAACTAAGGGTCTCCTTATTTGACCTTAACTTTCCTGTTAACCACCTACAGCTTTAACTCAAGATGCCAAGAATTTTCTTGGCATCTTTCCACAGAGTGCTGGGCCAGATTCTGTTTCTAGTTACAGCAGCGTAAACTCTGGAACTGATCTATCCTCAGCTTCTTCAACCTTGTCTGGATCTCAGACCAGTTTCTGCCTTCCTATAGATCTGACATCTCTTAATTCCTTGCCTAGACTGACTTACAACTAACTCTCTTTTTTTCGTCATGTCTTGTGTGTTTCTCTGTAAATTTTGCAGAGGTCCATATAGTCGTGTTGATTTTTTATAGTGGCTATCCAGTCTGACAGAACTGAGTTTGGTGTGTTTGTATAACGAGTATTTTTTACATTCATAAAATTTTAACAGCAGTACTTTTTCTACTTCTTTGCCATTGTAATTAAGGCTGGATAAATGGAGAAAAAATATTCAAATAGTGTTTTTTATGGTAGTTTCCTTCAACTGTCTCTTTGTCTTTGGTATCCACAAGCATTTTTCATGCTAAGAAAATGGACTTTAATAATCTAATTTATTTGCAAGAGGTTATAGCCTTATCCAGCCAGGTGAAGGAAAACATGCTTACATGACTTATTGGTATCTCAGTTAATCTTAAGAACTAGACTGCCAAATATTGAATACCCAATGCACTCATTGTTAGCAATTAAAAGTTAAGCATTTTCACAGACACACACACACACACACACACACACATGCACGCACAATATGAAAATCTAGAATGGAGTAGGTCAATTTATGGACTAATCTTCCTAAGACTGTTTCATGGGCAGAAAACAAAAGCAAATCAATAGTTCATTATAATGTACTTGTTCAACTCTGCTTTGTTTAGACTTGAGAATTTCTGTAATTCAGTGCTCTGGACTTACTTTTAAAGGCTTTATCAGATAATCCCCAAAAACTCCCACTGCCACACTTGCTTCTACAGACTTGGCAATTAGTCTTGTATCAAAAAAGATATCCACTCTACTATCCCATGTGGTGCTGGCTTACGAGGTTCAAACTTGTGTGTAAATTGATTCAACCTGCATGCCAAATGAAGTTATGCTCTATTGCCAATCATGATCATTTTCTGAGGGCATATCCCAACACCTCTGCACTGCAGTTCTGGCTCAAGGACAGAATGTCTTCCCTTTCACTTGCAAAATATTTTTTTCATTAGAGTAAGGTTATCATATCTTCACAAACTATTTAAGACAGAATTTTATGGAGGAAAAGTTAAAATATATAGTTTCTGTTTCACAGCAGATTTCTGTGGACAGGAATGCCTCTTACTGCCCTACTTCATTGTAAGAGTAGAATTCGCGGTAATCCTAATTCTCACTGTTGTCTTTCCAACATAAATTTTTTTGAATGAAACATCAGGTTCAAGTTAAACCTGAACCTGGTAACTCAGAACTTCAGGAAGATTATAATAACCAGCAACTAAGCTATTTTTTTCTTGGCAATATATTTGTTGGTTTCATATTTTTTCCTGTTGTGCAAAATAATTTTTTATATTTCTCAGGCATATATAATAATTTATGAGTAATTAATTCAAACTCTGCATTACTAGAATTGCACTCTGTCAACCCAAACAGAATTGTCTCAATCGAGCTGTTGAAAATGCCATAAAAGCTTGACTTTTGTCAATCCATAACCCTGAATAAGTTTTGAAAAATTGTGGGATATTTTTCTCTTACTGCCTAGCAATCTCTTCCCATCCTCTTGCAAACAGGAAATGCACGAAATAGAATGTAGAGTTCATTTTAAGGAACTGGAGAGATAAATGTGTTTTTATTGATCCCTCGGTGCTCTGAGTCACAATGTTTAAAAAGGCTGCTGCCAAAAAGTTAAATAAAAAATCTCTTTCCCTTCAATGCTTTCTAACTTTATTACAGATCAGTCCAAGTGGGGCACATGTAACTAGAAATTGTAGTGCCTTTTGAAACTGTAATAATTGCAAATACTGGGCCATATTTATATATGAATGTCAGGCTACAGATGAGGGGTAAACAAACAAGTTTATGTCAAAGGAATGTACTTTCCAGTGTCAAAGAATTTAATTTCAAAATTCCAACTTTTAACTAAATCATTGTTGAATCTACAAAGTGTAGTATACTCATTCTCTCTTAATTGGAAATTAACATCTTTTTTGGTTTTACTTCAATATAGTACAGTATACTTACGTGCCATGTTATAATTTTAACACATCCCATTATCTTAGAAAGGCGTTGGCCGTTTCAGTAAGGGTGACAGCCAAATCTTCTGAGGCAGTCAAAGCAAGATAATTCTCAGTAAGGATGACCTGGTAGTAATGAATGCTCCTTGATTTCCAGGCAGATGGTCTCTGCGACCTACTAACTCCCTATAAATTTTGTAATTTTTTTATTTTGTTTTTCTACAGTCTTGGCATGGTATCAGTGAGTTGGTGTGTGAGATTAGTTGTTCTTTGGACTGCTCTTAGCATGTTTTATTTGTCATCTGTAGAATAATTATTTGGCTACATCAGCCAAAATTTTTCAAGTGCTTAAACTGACTTCTAAATATATTCTGAAGTATTGATATAAGTGTCTTAAACTTCTAAGTGGGCACAGGATTCATAAAACATCTAAAAGCTCTGAGGATTGACAAAATTAATCAACTTTTAGGAACTGAATTCATTCTAAATAGGAAAGACACTTTAAAAGGACCCTAAATCAATAAGCCTTAGATCCCTCAGTCACATGAACATTTTTGAAAATGTTGTCCTGAACGCCTTTTGAACATGTGACAAAAGAACGACAAAGAATGAATTTTGTAATTGATTATTTTGAATCTGTACAGGAACATTATCAGAATTTAGTTTGGGGGTTTCTTTCCCCAAATTCATGTTTATTTTTTATTTTCTTTAGAAATGGATATAAGTATATTGTAGTAAATTAAAAAAGGTGTGGGTGCAAGACTGTGGAAACTTTGGTCCAGGAAGGTCCAACTCACTGAAAGTAAATAGACTGACGGGGGCAAAAAGTATATCTACTTTTTGTTTCCTATATAGTGAAAGGAAGATAACGCTCTGTAGATAACTTAAAATAATAACTTGATGTGCCATAATGCAGTTAGAATACTGCCTTTCTGCTTCTTAAAATGCAGAAGAGGGGAGTTATTTTGCAAAACACATTACAGACTGAAGGCAGCATTTTCATTGCTTGTTTGCTTCTCTAGAGCCTTCTAAGACTTGCATCAGGGTTGCAGCTTGGATTACTGAGATTTCCCAAAATGTTAGGTTTTTAGAGAGTTATTGTAATTTACACTGTTCTTTGCCTAATTAGGAGGTGATTAAGAAGCCATTTTCTTAATTCTGATCTCTCTACTTAAAGCAGGGAAGGCTACTATGTGATTATATCCCAACAAGGGTTTTGTACATCTGTATACTTTTTGATGCATGTGATACATGGTTATCCAACTTGCCACCAAATTAATATTAGGAAAAAGAATCTTTCCATCCTTCAACATATTCTTCTTGCCCAGAACTTCGCATAGGATTTACCACAGCTAGTGGCTTCTGCTGTGGCTACTTGCTGTGCCCACCAGTTTTAAACTGCTACAGAAGAAAAGCAGAACCAGCAGTTTTTCAGAAATTCCTGGAGCCTGTTGTAATTCTACATTGCTACTAGATCTTCTGCTAAAAAACATTCTCAAGAGCTGTGCTGACTGGGCTGAAGACTTTCTGCAGCTTCAAATTCTTCATGTGCTAAACCAAGCTTGCAAATGGTCTGGGGGTACTTAGAGGATATGTACATCTGGTACTTTTGTGCAACCTCATTGAGGAAAAAGAGAAGGTCCTCAACTGTGCACTGCTCATTAAACTCCCTATCACATTCAATTAAACATCTTGTCAAATATTTCAAAGTTCCCACTGTGTTTCCTTGGAAGATAGCCCTATGCATTTCTGACCTAATATTTCTGCTGCTAACTAGCTGAAATTTTAATTACTTAAATATACAAGGAGTTGGTCCTGATCAGTTAACTGTTCATGGGTTCACATTGAGAAGATCACACTCCTATCCAGAAAGACTGGTGCAAAGAAGCAACCGGCAACACTTTCAAGTGTCTTAGTGTCAATTTTACACTTAGATTTCATGGTAGTGTTTAGGTGTGTGTGCTTCCCATACCTAGAATCTGAAGTTCAGCATACAGACAGCTGAAGACTTTGGATGGGGTTTCATAAAATCCTCATACAATACAGCTCTCTTTTTTACCCCCTTCCTTTCTACTCAGTCCTTTTCTGCATACCCAAACATGGGATATAGGTTAAGGCATTATGTTACCTTGCTTTTTCACAATACCCTGCAGTACGGTAAAGGCAAAATTTTAGGACTCTCTGGCCATAATTTCAATATTCTCCTCAGTTGATTTAAACCTGAATCATAGTAAAAAAGGCAGACTAATAAAATACTGTATAATTTATGTTACTTTTCTGCTAACAGCTCTTCTTCCTCTCACAGGCAAGGGTTGAAAGTTTGATTGCAAGAGGGAAACAAGGAACTCAGAAGCAATAAAACTTAAAAACAATAAAAGAGGTAAAATTTTACAAAAGAAAGGTAAAGGGTTGAAATACAGAGTCATTTTTTGTCTCTGTCTGCTTCAACATTCCTAGTTGATGGGACTTACCTATTTCTGTGACTCTTGAACTGAAGTCTGTTGACTCTTGCACCCATGATTTCATCTAAATGGTGAAATTATAGTGCTGGCCATGATCAGCAAATGGAGCTTTGTTTTTATGCAGAACTAGAGGTTTTATACATTTTCTAATGTGTCCTCAGTGTTATGCTAATTCTACAGAATGGACATTGAACAATCAGGAAGGCATGGGGAAACCTGATCTGCCTGGAAAAAAAATCATAGAATTAGTGCACACTAATTAGCTGTGCAACCATATTAATCTTGAGATCATTGGTAATAAAGGTGGGGAATGTATAAAGTTTTTCCTCATGTGTGAAGGCTTAGAATTAAGGACAGAGATGGTCTTACTCTCACGTGCCTTTCTGATTCTATGGAAGAAAAAGGCCAAAGTAACTCTGTGATTTTGTTGGCAGACTTGCATGGAAAAAAGGTTTTGATGATGTCTGAAGGCAGGCTGGGGGTAGGGGGCAGACTGCCCACGCTGCTGATATACAGCCAGTCACAGAGATTTTTCTTAAACTGATGTCAGTTCAAGAAACACCTTATCTGTTTTGGTAAGCTAGGAAGTAATACCTTCCAGAAAAAGCATAGTTATCGCTAATTTAAATAAATAATAATAATTAAAAAAAAGTTTTCACTCTTAGAAGTAGTTCATACCCATACTTCAAATAAAAGGTCTATCTTTTCATGATGTTTTCATATATACATTTAGCAGTTCAACATGCATGGCACCTGAAACCAGTATATATTACAAATTAACATTCTTTACGCTTGTTTATACTCAGAAACAATTGCAAATTTATCATACATATGAATGTAATAATCATATCACTGATCAGGTTCAACAATATTCTTCTTATCAATTGCTGAGTCCTCCCTATTCTCAATTATTTATTCTTGATGTACAATCAGTCACCTGATTCATAAGGCATGGAATAATCAACCTGCTGATTAGATGACTGAAGTATATTTAGAAGTATTTTGGTAATGAAAGGCAAATATTTGGTGACAAGCAGAGATTTAGATTACCAGATCTAGAAACTGGTTGGGTAAGATGGCAGATAATATTTCAAGTTATTGCTAGTCCTATATGATCATGTAGTACTAAAATCTTTCCCCCTCCCAAGGAACAACAACAACAACAACAACAAAGTCCCCATATCTGAAAGGTTTCCTGTACAAAACCATTTGTAGAAAATTGTAAAGTATGGAGGGAAACTGTTTACGATTATGAGACTGTGATTTGTATTGCTATTTGAGATTAAACATTCTCTGCATTATGGTTTCCCAATGTAAAGAAAAAAATGGTGCTGTGGTTGCCTTATGAGTGTTGATAGGAAAGACTGAGCATGTTCAGGTGTCTCTTGAAAACTGTTTGGTATCTGCGTTTTGCCATCAAAGGACATTTGTGTGTCACGCAGTAAAATTAATTTTGCTTGTCAGTTTATTAGATTGACTGCAGTGGGAGTCTGAAGGGTCTAATTTCCATTTATCTGACTAATTTTTACAAATTTGTTACTTTTTCATTATTCTTAGAAGCAAGTACAAAGGCATATTAGAAGACAAGCTCTTGCTAGCATGAGTTGTTGTCAGGATTTGCACTGCAGAACAATTCTGCAGATGGGGTGGAAGCTGGGCTGTTCTCTGAAGAACATCTTTCTCAAATGGCAACATGCACTGTGATTTTTAACATCTATGGTATTTGAGCCTCATATTTCAAAGTGCATTCACAAGTACTCAGATCTGACTATTAGAAATGAAATAATAACAATCATGGCTCTGAATAACATGATGAATAATGAAAAAGGAAAAAAACCACTGTGAGGAGCAGATGAGTCAAGAACCTTCTTCAATTAAGAGAAATTTATTTTATGTGTACAGGGTTGGAAGAAATGCCGTGAAAATTTCACTGTCTCATTTGGTGCATATAAATTGTATTAGCATTTGAGGCTATGTGACTGGATTTAAATCTGTAGATCTATAGAGATCACAAGCAGTACTTTCATAGTGCTGCTAAATCAGCAGACTGAGCATTGTGTGTAACAGTTGCATTGCAACAGAATGAACCAGGAAATACGGTCCTGTAATTTCTGTCTAATTGAAGAGATATTACTGCAATAGTTTCCAAGATTAATTGAAATTTGACCAAACAAAATATTTGTACTAGAACATTGTGAAATTTGAAACTATAATTCTATTGATAGACAAATGTTTCCTGTCTAATAAAATTGGCTTGTGAGGCATTGGATTTCTTCTCTGAAATTTATATTAGTTTACATTTGGTACAGGGCAGAGTGAAGTCTGCAGTGAGAATTTGAAATGGGGCCTGAACTAGAAGGCAAAGCAGCTAAAATGAAAAACAGGAATAATTGTTCTTTGCAGCTCTGAGAGAAAAGAGAGGTCCTAAAAAATGATTTGTTGAAAAGCCTTCATGGGCCAGATGCTTCAGCACAAAGAGAGCGGGTTCACAGAAAACTTTCCATCGAAGCATCTGAAAACTACAGCTTATTCTGGGAGCAAATCCACTAGAAAAACTGCACTTGCAGAGAGTTAGGATGCCTGAGCTTTCCAGGAAAAATTCCTAAGAAAATACAAGGAAATTCACATGAACCAAGATACTCCAGGAAATTCTAGGTGTGTTTTCCTGAGTGCAATCAATGATTCACATTCTCTCACCCAGGAATAGATGCATCATCAGTGAGAATCTTAATATATTTTAACCCCAAAGAGAAGCCCCAAGATGTAATGAAGCTTCAGGATTTGGCTTTTGATAATCACCAGTGCATCCACTGCAGCTAATCCTTTGCTCACAGAAACATTATTTCAATTGATTCAGAAATATCTTGATGAGCTCAGTCAAAAAGAACATCACCTGTTTTTAAGAATAGTGCAATTGATAAGAAATGGCTTAGCTTTAACCTGTGCTGTGAATGAGTTCAGTTACAGTGCTCTGCTTTGCATCAAAATATGTATTTCTTGCACTGTGGGACAAACATGTTTGAGCAGTATATAATTTATAACTTTACACATACATAAGAACCGATGATGTTCCACTTAAGTAAGTTGTAGAAGTACAAGATGAAAATCATAATTTGGAGCCTTTTCTAATTTATAGTTCATTCTTTTTACTTTTTTTTTGGAAAAAGTAATGCATTAATGAGTACTTTTCTACCAGGAGTGAATTTTTCCTCTATAAGTTCATGGGTGCCTGCATCCTCCTATTCTTAAATCAGAGTAAAGAAAGGTAGGCCCCATCCACCAATATCAGAGAGAGTTTCAGCACTGACTTTGAGAGGAATTAGGCTGAATTGCAAAAGCCATGTATGATACATGAATAAGCTGAGGTGAGGCCAGAGGGGACACTAAACATCTTATATACTGTCTTATCCCTAGCTGAAAATAGTTTCTATACATGAACATTTTGTTCTAATGGTAAATATCCTTGCTTTTTTTTTTTTTAACTGAAGATATGGAAATTTGAAAAGAATTCTACTCTTTGGTTTAGAGAGACCCAAGCAGTAAGCGGATGAGAAGGGTTTGTCAGCTGCACATCCATAGGGTGCTGCTCTGGAAAACTGCAACTGGGTTTCATTCTCCTCCTTTCTAGCAGGACAGCCACATGATGAGGGACCACGGGGCTGACAGACTTCTGGAGTATGCTACGTGCTGCTCAGGATCCTGCAGGTGACTTCCTATAAAAGGCAGTTGTGTAAAACACTGTTATAAGTGAACTCCTGTTAATCTGACCTCTTTTACTGGTGGTGAAATTTTCTTTTATTCACTGTTCCATCAGGACATGACTGAGCACTGAAAGAGGCCCTGATGTGGATATATTTGAATTATGAGGAGCATGTGTTTTCCATTTTAAGGAATGTCAGTCTAAGCATTTAATTAAGAAGTAGGTACGTCTGGTCTTTTAACTAAATATAATGTAGTTGTTGTCAGCCTTTTCAAGTTAAAATTTTAATTTCAAAATAGCCAGAAATTCCACAAATTATAAGCATGAGCCATGCCCATGATGTCTCATATTTGTTTTACTTCTGAATCCAAAACCATACCATTAGATTTGGGCCTTTTTTTCTTCAGTCTGTATTTCCAAAAAGAAAGGAAGAAACAAGCAACAGCATCAGAAGCATACTAAATGTTCTTGCTTTTTGCTTTCTACAAGAAAGGATTTTGACTGTTTGAGATCAAAAAAGCCCAGAGCACATCTGTAAATAATAGCTCAGCTGTCCTGAGGAAAATTTGCTCATTGGTCTTATTACCTCAGCCCTGTGTGCCTGCCTGTAGGCTAAATGAACAGATAGGTTTCCAAGGTGAAATATCAACATCTGGAATACAGCGTTTGACTTGGGATGCTGTAGATCTTACTCCCAAATTAAGATGGTCTGGTAACCAAGGCTGATAGGACATCTTCCAAGATAAAACAGAGGAAAAGCTAAACTGCATAGACCCTGCAGCTAAACAGACAGACCAGGGGTTTGTCTCCTGCCAAATGTTACTAAAAATAAAATAAAATTAAAATAAAGAATATTAATAATAAAAAAAGAAGCAAAATTTGTCATGGTACATGTCTTTATGTCAGTATTCTCTATCTCTACCATTAAAATTAGTACAAGGTCTGTTAGCTAGAAGAGATAATCTACTTCATCCCATCCAGAATCATAATAATGATGTTATATGAAATCCATAATGTACATCTATTACCTGGAAGAGAACAGGTCAAAGAGTAAGTCATGGCTTTGCTCAGAGAAGAAACCTTGACAAAGATGCCCAGCTCTCCACAACAGATAAAAACCAGTTCCTAGTGTGGCAAATTCCCATCTGTTTCTTAAAACATATGTAGCATTTGACCTAAAATCCTGGTTAATAAACAACCCACAAAATTTCACACAGTTGATGGAGATAATGTATAATCTGAAGAAAAGGGTCCCTTTTATTTTTAGAACTAACAGATGTATTTGGAAGAAAATACAGCTCAGTGTATATCTTCTAATGTTAAATAATCACCTGCAGCATTAAGATAAGATGAAATGAAAAGCAAGTATCCCTGAGACAGAGATTTGCTTCCTGCTTCTATGAAAAGGGTGTTCAGGGAATTTCCAGACATGGGACATCATTCTTCTAAAACTGAAGTGACTACCTGATTTGGAACTGTATCCGATATACATTAATTCCTAAAATTAAACTAGTTACGGTTGTGTTCTGAGCTCTTATGCAATTTAATGTAGCTGTCTTACATTACCAATCCATCGTTTTAAGATGAAAATAATTCAAAAGAAGAGATGCCACCATAATCAAATGATAGTGAATATAAATCCAGTCTGTAAAATGAAACAATCCATAATAGCTTAAATCAAATGTGGCCACTATGTTGGTTTAGTGAACTCAATAAACTCAGGTAATGAAGTTATTATAGAGTTACTGCTACCAAAATTGCTGTGTCATGAATACCTCTTTGTCAGTCCAGGCTGGCTTGACAAGACCTGCTTGGCAAGGTGGTAATTAAATCCTAACAGGCAACAACTGAGCCTGAATCACCCTGGAGCAATGGGCTGGCCGAGGTCTCAGCAATCAGGGGGTTGCAGGACTGGAGCAGTGGGCCGAAGGCTGACACAAAAGTTGAGTGTTAGGAGAAGAGGATATAAACAGAGTGAAGCTGTGCAGACATGGTAAGTGTCTTTATTGAGATGGAAGAACACAAGAGTTAGGTTTGGATACAGGAGAAAGATGCTTGGGGGGTGGTGTTTCTGATGCACAAAGAAGTCACCTACTGGATCTGTGAGCATCCCAGAGGGGAGTTTGTGGGCTGGAGTGAGTCCCATGCTCTGGAAATGTTCTTTGTAATTCTAGGCATGTTTTTCCATCTGGAGAGAGAAAGTGTCACAACGTGTCTCTGAGATACTGAATCCTGACTGTTCTCAGGTTGTGGACACACAGTCATGAGTCCAGAACATGGACAGTGAGTCTTCTCCAGCCAGTCTTCACACCTCAAAGTCAAAGAAACTTGAACTGAGAAGTGTGGGATAAAGAAGAAATGTGACTGCAAATGCAGACATTGAGAACAGCCCATTGGCAAAGGTCTGCTTAATCCTTCCAGAGCCCCAGGATGCTGTGAAGGAAGGTAAGGAGAGAATAATATAATAACAGAATCATAGAATGGTTTGGGTTTGAGGGGACCTTAAAAATCAGCTAGTTCAAATCCCCTGCCATGGGCAGGACACCTTCCAGTAGATCAGGTTGCTCAAAACCTCATCCAGCCTGGCCTTGAACACTTCCAGGGAAGGGGCATCCACAACTTCTTTGGACAACCTGTGCACTGTCCCACCACTTTCAGAGTAAAGAATTTCTTCCCAATTTCTAATCTAAATCTACTGTCAGGTTGAAGTCATTCCCCCTTGTCCTATCACTATGTGTCCTTGTAAAAAGTCCCTCTCTAGCTTTTTTGTAGGCTCCCTTCAAGTACTGGAAGGCTTCTACTTGGTCTCGCCAGAGCCTTCACTTCTCTAGACTGAACAACTGCAGCTCTTCAAAGGAGAGATGCTTCAGCCCTCTGATGATCTTTGTGACCCTCCTCCTGGGAAAATGATTATCCTAGTGTGAAGTTCAGGCTTTCCTGCCCATGCTGCTGACCTGTTTGGATTTGTTTTGTTTTTGTTGCCCACAGTACATGATACAGCACTTACAGCTCTGTCAGCAGTCACTGGCCAGTCTTGCATGCCAGGAGGAGAGACCCCCCCATGCGTTTGTGACCTCTGGGTTTGATTATTATCTGCAGGAATGAGATGACTAAGCTAAAAAAGTGCTCAGCTGATTCATAATTCAGCAGCTGAAGGAGACAGGCTGCTGAGAAGACGGAACATATAACACCCTTCTCTCTGGAGATGGGTCCCTATAGAAGACAGCTCTAGACCAAAACTCTCAGTACCATCAACGTCAAAGTGACATAAACCATTAGATTTTCTTCCACATTGGATAGCATTTCACCTGGAGAGAAGGATGTTATGTCCAGCCGTGATTTCTGTTATGAAGAGCAGAGATTCCTCTTCAGTTGCTTTGTGTTTCTGGGTGTTTATCTGTAAACAGCCAAAATTACTGTAGGCATCATCATTTTTATAGCAAAGCACAGTTTATGCTCCTCTGTCAAGCTACTCTGATTGCAATATCAAACAGATAAAATCTCAGAAGCATTTCAAAGCTGGAGAATGTGAAGAAAAAGAGTTTTTATTCTCTTGATAGTGCTCAAATGTGGTAAAAATTTGGTCCTACTGAAGATGAGGTTGGGTGCATGTGTACCCACATTAGCAATTAGCTATTTCCTGGTTTACTCTCAGGCTATACTCTGGACTGAGCCAGCAATTTTTTTCTAAAAAGAAGACCTAGAAACAGTTGACATGCTAATTTGTTCCAGGGTCTGTTTCTGGATGCAGCCCATGTCAAGATTGACTCCTTCCCTCTAGGACATTCCTCCCACATTATCCCATGTGGTAATGCAGCACATATCCTTGGTGTCATGCTATGAAAAACACAGCTGTGTTAGACTGCATTCAGCACAACCTTCTAATTATTCTAGGCATTGTGAACTGGAATATGATGATGAATAGTATATCCTTGACACGAAGGAATCCCCATAGGAGGGAATGCCTTTCCTTTATAGCTGCAGTCATTACATCCTGGGAAGAATGGTGAGTTCAGTGTTGATTGTCCTGTAGGGCCTGTAAATTCCAGAATTTCTCAGCCTTTAACGTGGGAGAGATGGTTGTGAGATCACCTTGTCAGGAGAAAAATATCTTCATCTCTTGGTAAGCAGTTTGACTTGGTGTAGAGAAAGAGGAGACCTCTTCTGTTCAACCTCAGAGCTGATGAAAAGCAACAAGAGAATAATAAAGCATTAGTCAGAAATATCTATTGACACCGCTTTGTAGAATTAATCAGAGAAAAGTTGTTTTCTGTAAAAGTTTCCCCATGGATTCTTTCACTTATTTGGTAGGAAGGAAACATATAATAGTCTATTTTCAGTAATCCAGCTTCTTTTATAAATCAGTCAGAACATGGTGCCTCCTCATCACTATCCAGCTAAGGATCACATATAACTGCTTTTAGGAAATGTAGAATAAGCTCAATAAACCTTCTTTTTTTTTTTTTTCCTGAAAAAAATGTGCCACAGTTTCAAGGCGAGTTTTGGGAAAACTGGTGGGTGTTTATAGCAGTGAAATTACATCTTGCAATTAAATTTCAAAATCTAGTTCTCCAAGAGATACAAACTCCATATCCATGTGCATATGTATGTACATATTTAGGGATTGCTTTACTCATCAGAGAAAGAGCCAGTGTTGGGAGGCTGGAACATAACAGCTGCTCAGTAGCTGATGCTCTCAATTTTGCAAGAGGGTTGAAGAAGAATAATACCCTCAAGAGGTATTAGAATTCTATGTCTGTAGTCTGTGTCAAGCATAGAAGCTCACTTGCATCCTGTCAGGGACCAGTGGTAACTCACCTGGCATACGGAATTGTAGCAAGCAGGTAAGAATTGATCGTACCAACATAATTTTCCATTTCTTTTTGTTGTGTTATCTCTCTTCCAAATATAGATGTGCCCTTTTTGCTTACAGGTGGGACAGTCAGTTTCACACTGAATTTCAGTAGATGTTCTTATACTGGTTTTGTATAACTTCCAATATAAAATATATTCTTTGATCATAAAGTTTATTTTCATGACAATATTCTTCCTGGCAATAAAATTGCATCCAGTACAGTTTATAGTGATTATTCTAATACTTTTCCAGTTGACATCAGCCAGGACTGTGCCTCTGCAACAATGTTAAGGCTAGCCTATTTATGTAATTATGTTCAGGGAATGCAAGTCCATCCACACTTGATTGAAAACATTGTAAACATTTTTTTGCTTATTTAATGCCAGAGTTGTATGTTTTAGATTATATATTAAAAGTTGCATAGTTACTAGACTCACATGGCACGAAGCACAGGCCAGACAGTTTGCAAGCTTCATTAATGTGCTTTGTATTTAGTTTTTGGATGTTCTAGGGGTTATTATTGTTTTAAAGCATTGGCAAAAGTACAGGCAAGAGTATCAAAGCCCTAAAGGTTAGAAAATGAAGCCAAATGCATAAAAGACTCTTACCCAACCAACAAGATACTTGGGGAATATATTGGCTTACAAAGAAGATGAGCAAAACTTTTGTGTTTTCCCACAAGCTGAACTGATTTTCACTGCAGTCTTTGTGGTAATCGCTTACCCTCAGACACAAAAACTGAGTTACACCCTTCCATATGTAAATAAAGAAACATTTTCAAATTAGAAGATAAGGGTTAAAGTTAAAAAAAATGTAGAAGGGTGCGAGAAGATAAGGGTTATAACGGTACCAAATAACTACAAAGCAAGGTATAGAAGCATCTTAATGCTAAAGAATACAAACTTTAAAAATTGCATACTGCCATTTTTGTCTACAGCTCCAGTGAGCTGAGGAGTGACGAAACTTGCATATGCAGCTGCATTCAGAGCACTGAGGAAGGAAGCTGGGTAGATTTCTAGGAATGCTGCAACAGAGGACTTAACTAAATATGTTTCCTAAAGATAGACTTTATTTTGATTTTGGAAACTAAACTAAATTCCTCTTAAGTAGATTTTTTTTGTGTGTTGTTAAGTAGAAAGCTCTAAGGTTAAGAACTTGAGAACAATATGAAAAATCTTAAGGTAGCAGGTGTATAATTTAATATGACTTATTTAATTTTCCTACATTTTATTTTCACATGGTGTGAGCACTGTGGCATGTAGTCATTAGCTGAGTGTTCTCTCTTCTTCTCCTTCTTTGTAGTATTCTGCAAGAAGATTTATGACAAGTCACACTATGGGCATGACTGGCTAAGGCATCAAAAGCAATCTTGCCTTAAGCTTATTTCTATATTGCATAAGATTTGAATCATACCAAATGTTTACCCTTATAATGCAGTCCTTGTTCTTTTTAAACTGCCATTGACTGCTGCTGTGAATGACCAATTTGGGATCATACTTGCCTTCATTAATATCAAGAGCAAGTTTGGCATCAAAGAAAGTTGATTCAGATCCTAAGATAAAAGGTATTAGGTTGCCTATGAATGCATTGCCCTTGGTTTAAGGATAGACTTTAAAGAAATTGTGTTTGGATGCAAAGGCTTTGGAAACAAACACAAAAGTGAATAAAATTGCTTGGTTGCCACAGATCAGTGTGAAATGCCGTTTCTGAGAAAAAAAAATCCTTAACAATATGATACTGCTGATACAAATGTGACAGTAATACCATCTGGGAGGCTGTTTGAGGAAAAAGAAAAATAGTTTCATTGTTTATTTTAAAAAGACTACAAAATGAGCATGTAAAGGACTGGTTTGATTATCTTATTGCTGAAATGTTGCATCAGAGGACTTTGTATTAGTTGTTCTGACAATAATGTCTCAGTGTGAATGGCAAAATCAGGCATGTGGCATTAGAAAAAGTTACCTTATGTTTAAACCCACTATGTTTAGCCTTATAGATACTTTTGCTTGGTCGGGGGAGGGGGGGGAGGGAGGGGTGGTGAGGTAAGAGTGGGGAGTGGAGGGGAGAGGAGATTATTTGCAAGTTAGTCACCTGATCTGAATACTTACAAGCATATTTGTCTCTCTCCTCATTATGTACTTTTGAGTTTTGTCTAGAAAAATTGTGGACTGCAGGAGATATGCTTTAGCAGGAGAGAACTGCATGTGTATGAAGCCACAGGTTTCGATGCCTTTACTGCTTTTGAGTTGTGAAAAGTTTTCATGAAGAATATTTATTACAATATTACATTATGAGTTTCTGCAGGGGTGCTATGAACAGTAATTTCATGCCTTTGTGGTATATTATTATTTCTTATTCTTTACATGCTGTTACAAGTTTTTTTTCTTTTACTTCTCTCTCTTTATGAAAGGTTGTGAAGAAATATACATTTCAAATTTATGGAACTGGTGAATTTCTATAAATATGCAGAACTCCCTTATATAAGTGAGAAGTGTAAAGGAAAAGATCATAGGAAATAGGGTTGGCAGAGGTTTGTGGAGGTTATGTAGTCTACATTCGGCCTCAAGAATTCAGCTCTGCCTTTGCCACCCCTGACAAACATTTGTTTAATTCCTCCTTAGAAGCTCACAGTGACAGAGATTTCACAATCACCCAAGGCAATCTATTCCCACCCCTAGATTCTTGCAGATAAAGGGATTTTTTCTGATATCCAACCTGAATTTCTCTAGCTGTAATTTGAGTGTATTTCTTATTGTCCTCTTCCCAAGGACATGACGAACAGATTATTCCTTTGCTCTTTGCGGCAGCCCTTTCTGTACTTATAGACTCTTATCAGGTCTTCCTTCAGGATTCTCTTCTGTAGACTAAACAAACCAAATTCGTTTTCAATTACAGTGTAATGTTACTTAGCTGTCTGTGAGATGTAATGTTGAAGAAGCATTTCCAAAGTACACAGCATTAGGGTAGTTAAAGTTTCAGAAGACATGTATGAAGTGTGCGTAGCTCTGAATTTTATGTCCTTTTGTCAAATTATTTCCTAAATTTAAATTTAGAGCTTTGTCTCACACTTGTTTGCAAGTCTTCAGACTCCAGTTCAGAGCTTAGTTCAGGTTCCAGCAGCCCCTATAACCAAGAGAGTACTTTATTCAAGAGTTTTAGCTGAGGTAAACATTTATATAAGGTCAGCTAAAACTGACAGGTAGAACTATCTGAAAGAAAATAACAGTGCCTTAACATTGGTCAATGGCTGTAAAGGAAGATTCTATAGCTCAACTTCATAGGAAGTTATTCTCTGAAAAAAATAAGATAGTTCTCTCTAGTCATATATTATTTACCCAGCTTTTTTTTTTTTTT
>VZTJ01001360.1:148231-179028 GCA_013397795.1 Orthonyx spaldingii
TTTTTTTCATTTTTCCTGAAAGGAATGAGGGGATTCATAACAAAACTGATAAATACATTTAATTTGAAAAGAATAGGTGAGTAAGCTTGTATCCATTTCTAAGTTGTCTCTCATATTCATGAAAATCTCAGAAATTGTTACAAAGCTTGCTGATATTTCTCATAGAATCATAGAAACATAGAATATGCTGAATTGAAAGAACCCATCAAGATCATCAAGTCCACCTGCTGGCCCTACACAGGACACTCCAAGAATCACACCATGTGCCTGAAGATGTTGTTCAAACACTTGAACTCTGTCAGGCTTTGTGCTGTGACCACTTCCCTGGGGCGCCTGTTCGAGAGTCCAATCATCCTCTCAGTGAAAAATCTTTTCCTAACCCTGCCCTGACTCAGTTTCAGGCCATTTCCTCAGGTCCTGTCAAAGGTCACCACAGACAAGAGATCAGTGCCTGCCCCTCCTCTCGCCCTCACAAGGAAGTTGTAACTGCAATGAGGTCTCCCCTCAGGCTCCTCTTCCCAAGGCTGAACAGACCAAGTGCCCTCAGCTGCTCCTCACACAGCTTCCCCTCAAGGCCCTTCACCATCCTCACTGCCCTCTTTTGGACATTCTCTGATACCTTTCGATCTTTCTTATATTGTGGCACCCAAAACAGCCCCCAGCACTCGAGGAGAGGCCACCCCAGTGCAGAGCAGAGCAGGACAATCCCCTCCCTTGCCCGGCTGTGGATGCTGTGCCTGATGCCCCCCAGGACAGGTTAGGCTCTCCTGGCTGCCAGGGCACTACTGCCTCATGTTCAACTTGCCATCAACTGGGACGCTCAGGTCCCTTTCCACAGTGCTTTTCTCCAGCCTCTCATTCCATAGTCTCATGATTCTTAGCATTTAAAGTTATTGGGTTTTGTATGAAAGAAAAGGTCAGCTAAGTCACTTCCTCACTAACATTCAAGTGCTGTTCTTTCAACCATTTTTCTTTCCTTTTCAACATGTACAATGAAGGGTTTATGCAGTTGTCTTTGTTAAAGGACAAAACATTCTTGTCATGATCTGTTCATTTTGTTATGGTTAACATAAGAAGGACTGACAGAGTGATAAGTGTATAGGGCTTCATGTAAAAATAATCTGGCAAATTTATTAACCTCGAGTTGTACAAAATATTATTTGAACATGTTTTATCTAAGACTATGTTATCTAGTTTATACAGGCAAATAGGGAGCTGGTTTGGCAGCCAGTAATAGATTCAGGGATGAGAACACACAAATCATAAAGTGATGTGACTTGTCCACCTTGATGGTACAAAAAAACCCCCCAAAAACCAAAAAAATCCAGAAGAGTGGTAGGAGTAAGGAAAAGTTCTTACTTTTGTTTTGCATCAGTGAGAAAGAGGCTGGAATTCTACCTTCAGATTTGGCAATGGACTTGAAAGAAAAGTGTAAAAAATGGAAGCAAGATTGGAAAAAATTACAGCATACAGTAAATTTTAGAGGTGACCCGACTGGTGCATAAGCATGTTCAGAAAACAGCAGATATTAAAAGGTTCTTTAGAAGAAAAAGAGAGAATTCTTTCAAGTCAGAGGCAAATTCAAGACAAATTCAAACAGGAAATGAGGCACGTGTCTTTTGAAATGCGGTAGAAACAACTGAGATCAGGTACAAGAGAAGTGATGGGCTTTCTATCTCATTATGTCATGAGATGAAGACAACCTGCTGTCCTGTGAGAGGTGTTTCGGCAAAGCACAAGTAACTAGGTTCTGCTGGGGGTTATGAATGGGCTTCCAGCATGCAGGCAGTGGGAGTAGATCACAGATCCCTGTGGCTTCTCTTTCTCAGAGTCGTAGCACTTGGCATTGAGCTTAAAATTCTGAGCTATGAAGGATATGACTAGTAAGTTTTCTATTCAAATACATCAGCTTGTAATTCCCTTCTACAAATGTAGCAAGTAGATGTTGATCTCTGTGCTGGTTGTTCAGTGCCAATTGCTTGCCTTTCACCTTATTCACACAACCACAGTTTTGAACTCTTCCATTATTTTGTGAACAACCTTGCTGAGTACTGGCAAAAAGGTTTTGGACAGAGAAAATGCAGTGAGAGATGAACCGTTTCTCCAAGTTCAGCTGTTAGGCTCACAGGAATTTGCTGTGTACTTCCATGCACTTGAAGCATGGTTGGTCAGCTGGTGTCACCCACCAGATTCCTCTCTGGAGAGAATTCCAGTGGAAGGCATGAAGAAGAACCACTTCAAAGCAGCCATTGTCTTGTGCAAGGAGGTCTCTTTCCCACTGATGTGTCCAGTCCCACAGGTCAAACTGTGTGCAGCTCCTCTTCTAGAAACAAAAGCCACTAACCAAGTGCCAGAGATCAAGAAAACGACTTCGTCACCGCTCTGGGCAGATGCTTTAGAAAATTAAGTTGGAATCCATCAAGGATGTAAATGTTTGTGACACTAAAGCAGAAAGTACAGGGAATACAAATCTGCCTTGTGTTCTCTATGTTATGCCTATTTGTAGCATTTTCTTTGCTGAGCTTTTTTTTTTTTTTTTCTTTCTTAAGCTGTATTTTTCTTAGCAAGATACCATAACTTGGGGCATTGCCAGCACAGATGATTTTGTGTGCTGAACCCCACTCTTTTAATCTCAGACTATCCTTGATGCCTAAAACCTGAATGCCAGTTCACATCTCTGTTCCTGGGTAGCCTTGCTAGGGAAAGGAAGCATAACACGGTGCCCACTTCTCTTGCTGAAGTGGCTCTTCAGGACAGGATGCAGCAGAGCTTGGCTCGTTCATGGTGATCACAGACATTTTTCCTGTGTGTTGAGTAAGTCTAGAAGATTTGTTTGAGAAAAGAAGTAAGCACTCACTGGAGTCTTCTTTTACCTTCACTGACAAGAACTGCTCTCTTCTGTCAGGTACCTCCTGCCAGGCAAAGGCATGAGTGTCCCTTGGGCTTAGAAGGTGCCAATCCTCTAATGGGCTGCTCATTATCAGGGCAATGGGGATGCTTGTGGTGTGTGTTCAGGCCACATAGATCACTGATGAGCTCTTTCATTGCTCAGTGCTCTCATATTTCTATTCCATAACTGTATTGCACAACACAGGTTCAGTTCAGGCCACCCTTGCCCTGGACACAGAGACCTACCACATCTGAATCCTTCCCCCTGGGGAACCGCTGAGCCCCACATCCGAGGAGGTGCTGTGGCAAAGGAGATGGAGCAGCCAGGTCCACATGCACTCCTGCCCTCTTCTTCTCTGGCCAGGGCCAATCAACGAGAGGAGACATCCTGGGCAGGAACAACAGCTCCTCACAAAAATGGTCCCTGTAGAGACCATTCCTGCAAGGGATGTAAAGCACCTGTTTTGCCAGCTTTTATTCGTCTTGTGAAGTCTGTTTATTGTTATCATTTCTCTTTCTCAGTTCACCTAAACTCTATTTCAGGTCTTGTAGTTTTTTCTAAGTAACACTTTAAAAAAAATCATTAGTAGTATCCTCTCCTGCTCCTGCTTCTGCTTTGCCTCCCCTCCCCCTTTCTCACCGACTCTATTTTCTGCTTTTAATTGTGTTTTGCTTTGCAGGAGAAATGAAAGATTGTTTACCGATCCTGTCTCCACCCTTTCCTTTCCTGTCACAGCTGGGCCTTGAAATTCGATGGAATAATAGCTCTGCATGTTCTGTTCCCTGTCCCCTCCCCCTGTCTCTTAGAAATGAATTTTGGTAATGTTGAAAGATTCCAGATGAAACTGCCAACTCGAATGTCTCAAACAGACCCTATTGAAAGAAAACTAATTTAATAACTTATAAAAATATAGTTGCTACTTAATTCTCTATTTTAATAGTGAATAAGGGGTGAAGGAAGATTTGGATCATCTTGGATGGACCCAGTGTATGCTCTCTTCTGTTGAGCAGCCTGATATTTTGATGATATGATGATTTTGATATGTTGAATAAATTCCATTTTTTATCCATCTGAAATATTGACGCAAACAGGAACAGACACCTAAAAGAGGAAGCCTTTTGTACTGGGGAGGAGGGATTCCATTATTTCTCTTTTAATCTGGACATTGAAAGTGGAAACTGAAGAATAAGCCCCTGGGAGAGTGGGAGGAATGGAGCTATGCTAGCAGATAAAGATGCTTTATTTTCAAGTTAAACAGAAAGTTCAAGACATGGCGACAGAGCTATAAAACAGACGAGATGGGGTTATTACAATAATCTTCAATGTTATACTTTTTCCATGTGCAATATTTGCTGAGTGGAATTTTAAAAAATCATGCAAGCAGCTAAACAAACAGATTTTTGGCATCATTTCATAAAAAGAAAAAAGAGAAGGCTGAAGATTAATAAAACAAAAAAGAGAAGGACCCCACCCATTCATATTGCACGGAATTCAAATGGCAGGCTGGTTAACAGTTAACCTAGTCATGCCTATAAATGATTTATAAATTGATCAAAAGCATACATGATCCCAGTTTTTATTGGAATGGTTGTCTGAG
Source organism: Orthonyx spaldingii (assembly GCA_013397795.1). Classification (NCBI taxonomy): domain Eukaryota; kingdom Metazoa; phylum Chordata; class Aves; order Passeriformes; family Orthonychidae; genus Orthonyx; species Orthonyx spaldingii. The sequence goes on from VZTJ01001360.1 coordinate 152,719, forward strand.
CAACAGCTAATGACTATGTCCTGGTCTTGCAATGGGAGGTGCCCTTCCTTTTGAGAAGGCCATCTAAGTCGATACCCAGTTAGACAGCTTTGGTATTTTACCTGAAGAAATACTGCAAATATTGTGTCTGTCCATTAGGAGTGTGTCCAAAATCTGCCTTCTGTGTATGTGAACCTAATCTGGTGTCCTTTTGGGGAGGAAAATACAATCTTGGCATGTAATAAGGGCATAATTATCAGGACAGCTTTGTCTCATGGATAAACGCAAATAAAAAATCAAACAAAACAATGGAGTTTAGATATTTTAATTGTAATTCAACATATTTAAATACTTTTGCACTGTGAATCCAAATATTACTTCCAGTTGTACAATAGCAAGTGAAAAGCTGAACTTGAGAGCATTCACTACTGATCTCATCAAGTTGCCTAGGGTAATTATTGTGTATAAAGGCAAGCTATTGTGATTTCAAACTCCTTTGTCTACTAATAAATTCAAGCTTACTTCTTCATCAAATTCATAGAACACTGCAAATTTTCATGTACAACTCAAAGAAAATAAAAAGTTCTTATTTGGAAAACCACATAGTTCTATGACTTCCTAGAAATGCGTTTCTGCAAGCTGAATTAAACAATTCACAAGGAGAGGTCCTGTGGGAGGGTCAAGGTAGCAGAAGATGGGAAAACAAGTCCACTTTATTGTTAACATACCAGTCCTCCCTAGCACATGGTGGATTAATCTGCTTCATGTATGTCTCTGGTATTTGCAGTTAGAGTTTTTCTTCCCCAGATATTTTGTAGCATTGCTTGGAATATCTGGAAGGAACTACCTAGGTTTAACCAACCTCCATTGAGGAAATTGTGATGAAAGTGTGCTTGTGGCTTGACTGTGGCATTTTTCATCTCCCAGGCACTGTTTGTGTTTACAAATATGAATAAGCATAACATGGCCCGATGCAAATACACAGCAAGGTTCTGTCATTGCTAGAGTGATTTTTGTAGCAAAAATGATGGCAAAATGCAACAAAATCGGTGCTGTTGAAGCTCATTAATTGACTAGTATTACTGAAATGAACAGGAAGCAGTCTAGCTGGATAGAATCCACGTCTTAAGTCAATGTGTCAGACTCATCTCAGGGTCTCCATGGCTGGGTTTCACTTTACTTTTGTAAGTGATGAAGAGTTATCACTTACTATACCTATTGCAAAACGATCTTTAGAAGTTCAGATTGAGTTCAAGTAGAGACTCAAGCCAATGTTCCAAGACAAGCTAATGCTTAAGATAGCAAACTTTTTATGCTATATTATATGCTTTATTCATAGCCTAAAACTTGATTGGATAAATAAGCTTTTAGTTTGACTTCACTGTTATTTGCTTTTTAACATGAGTTCCCACTGAGTGTTTATTAAAGAGTTCAAGCATTTCATGGGGAAGCTAAAGGGAAATGTTTAAGTATTATTGTGGAAAATAACATAACATTAGGGTTAAATTAGGCCAAGGCAAGCACATGTGATTGCTTCCCTTATGAGGGGAGCAACACTGAGTGATGTAGACTTTATCTAATATCACAATATCTCTTCATTCTCTGTTGAACTGTTTTATTACTCTGGCATAAATCCAGTCCTTGTCTTTAGCTATCTGTTTGAACTTCAGGGATAAGAAAATGCCAGTAGAAATTCAACTCCAGTCTACTGCTGTTGATGGCTTTGTGTCTACATGAAACACTGAGCAAGTTCATTTCCAAGGTTTGTTGAAGTTTTTTGTACCAAGATGCTTTGCTAGGAGATTTAAACACAAGAGAGCTTTGTCTTCATGTGTGTGGACACTTCTAAATATCCCCATTGCTGTTTAGCACCAAAGAAACCAAGACTAATCTAGTTAACATATTAAAAGAGGGAAAAATCTGTCACACAGTATAAGCTGAACCTTTCTGAAGCTTATTATTATAATATTACATTTGTTCTGCTAACAAAATTCTTCTGTGGGTCCATGGTGTTTCAAAGATGTTCACACACAGGCCACACAGATCCAATGACAGAGGCTTTAGGGGCTTGTGTTAGTAGAAGCTCCTAAAGCTTTTACTGTGTAGTGATTATTGGATATTTATACTTCTCAATATGAACTTGAGGGGCACAGGGCTTTAAGGCTAGAAAGAGTTCAGAGCTCGGGACTTTGCCTCTGCCTGACACCTTTGGCCACCTAGAGAAACTAGAAGGCATGCAGACAAACAGGGAAGACTAAGATTTGGAATAGTATCACTCCACTTTTGTAGGTGGCAGTGGAAGGACACATGCAGTCCTGTGACCTTTTAGTAATGTGCCATTCTGTTCACCTTCCATAATAAGTTCCATTTCTCGTTTCACAGTGAAAAGTGTAGTTTCTACAGCATACACTTGCAATATTTAGCTGGAAAACCTTGCTCTTTGTTAATCAACCTGAGTCCTGGGAGACCTTCCGCTTGATGATCACTGAAGCTGAAACTGTGGTGTTAAAAAAACTTAAAATTAGGCAATATATTTTAAACTCAGAAATGTGTTCAAAATTAAATATCCTCTAGTTCATGCTCTTTAGAAGACTAGGCCCTTACTCTCTGCCAAATGCTAAACTCTCCTGGCTCCACAGTAATCTACCCGTCCTTCTCCACTATAGACACCGTCTCAGTGGCAACTGCTAGAAATGATATATGCAGCCCTATGCGTCCGAGTACGTAATGCCTTTAATTACAGCCAGTCTTCCTGCTGCCCAGGTTTGTTCCAGAAGTAACAACACAAGTTGCCAGTTCAAGCACTTCATCTACTCAAACCTCAGAGTTTTTTTCTGACTGCTTCATAGCCAAGAAAAGTATCTTTAGGTTTTGTTTACCTAATTCTAAAACCAGCCATTCGGGGAATGGCATATATCTTACAGATATGAGACATTGAATCAAAACAAAAAAGTTCCTCAGTGAGAGTATCTCTATCTGTATCACAGTTTTGTTCTATATGGACTGTGATATGGTGAAGGAATTCATTGTTTAGTGTTTTCTGAAGGAAATAAAAAAGATACCTAGTCCAAAATGTACTATGAAACTACCAGGTAAATACTTCAGAAAGCCTGAGCATGAAAGTAAGCCACTAGTGTTTAAAAAGGGTTACTTGAAAGTTCTCAATAGTTTCACTCAGTTATTTCAGATTATAGTGCTGAGTGCTTTTCACCTCAGCCTTACCGACCAAATAAATAAAGATTGTGTCCAAGTAAATATTCGCTCTCTTCTAAGGAAAAAGCATAACGGACTCAAATCAAGTCTCCACTATTCAAAGGGCAAGTATTTTTCTTTTCTATCTCTTCAGAAATACCTTTGGCTTGGAAAGACCTTTTAATATGACAGTTATTGCAAAGTCCAATATTCAATATTTGAAGCTAAAAGGTGTTCATCCTATCTAGCACACATGTTCCACAGCAGCGATACAAATATACCTCAGACAAGATGCATGACACAGCAGGCAGAGGACAAGACATCTATTCAGGGGACAGAGCATCTATTCCTGACCCTCACATAGCTCTGCCATGTGACTGGAGGAGAAATGATTCTCCTCAGGTTTCTTTGTCTGTGAAAATGGAGATGGATATTCATAACTGTCTTCTGATATGGTGCAGAACATTAATGAAAAAAATAATTTTTTTGAGCTGTGATTAAAAGTGTTGTGCTTACAATCACATCTACACTTTTACCTGGAGAAATTAGTAAGGCAAGAAATTATTCATCATACTCTTTTAGAAGATATACTTTCAAGTCATAACCTTTACCTGATACTACTTTTCACTGAAGAAGGTAATTGTTTTCATTTTCAGACTTGAACTTCTGATTGTTCAGATTGACAATTAACTTGGGATTCTATTCACGTGTTAGGTTTTATATGTTTGTGTGAATTACTAAAAGACTATTTATGTGCCAACAACAGAATCAGCAGGACAGTCATGACAGGCAGCCTTCATAATGCCTTTATTTATGCCTCTGAAGACCTTCCATGAAAGAAGATATGGGGAATAAAGTTTTGGAAAAAGCTGACATGTCTATTCAGATGCGTATTGATACATCTTCCAACACCAAACTAGGCCTGTTTTACTTAAAAATTCAGTAAATGTGTGATGGGGACTAAGTCTGTAAGCCAGTTGAACTCAGAGCATAATGAAGTGGTAGATGTAACACTGATATACCGTGAAAAGCTTGTAAAGAACAGTATTTTATACGGATGCAGAAAAACAAAACAAACCAAACCAAACCAAAATAAAAAAGGGGTAGGGGAAGTGAAGAAAACAGTGTTGTGAATACCATACTGGAGAGATATGAGTTCCTGAATTCCTGAAAGCCAGAGAAAAGGAAGTGCTTTGAGTAAGAGAACTATACTTGTCCTTTGTGATGCCAAAGGATGTACCAGAAACAAATGGGAGGATTCAGACCTCCCAAGGTCACCCGGGTGTTCTGTCCTTCAGTAGCCTATATCTAGACCCATGTTAGTATAGCATTTCATTAGAGAAATAAACATGTCTAACTAATTTTTTTTTATTCCGATACCTTCCTTATCACCAGAGAAAATTTTAGATTGAATTGAACTATTGAAATGTATCAAATTATTCATAAGGAGATTGTATTTGTACAGTTCACTGACCTACTTTATTTTCCAGTTTCTCCTTTTCTTTAAGCACTTGACTTCTGAATATTCTGTCTGTCTGCTTTGATAAAAATGTTTAATGCCTTTCTTGTACTTAGATGAGACAAAATATCTGAGTTGCAGCAGCCCCATGCTGTTGTGTTTTTACACTGGTTATATACTTGACTGAAATAGAAACAGATCCTACTAGTGTGACTTTGAGATTAATTTCAAATATATAGACTTCAGGGCTGGGCAATGGTAATGAACTAAGAGATGAGCACAAAGAGGCTGCTTAACTGACATATTTTAATTCACATCCACTAAGCACTGATGTGGGGTTTTTTCCTCTTGAATGATAAAAGGCCTGGGAACCTGACAGCACAAGGTTGTTCCTGTTTGTGCAAGGTCTTGTAAAACAGAGAGTAGCAGGAAGCTAGAAGATCTGATTGGTTTTTTGAAGTCTCTCCTCTTCAGCCACCACGTAAGGGGAGATTACATTAGTGGGCACACATAGTCAAGTCACAGGCAGGTCAAGGCAGTCCTTCACAGAGGACTGGAGACGGGCACGTGAGAACAAGTGATACCATGCTTCAGCATGATGGAGGGGAAGTGCTTCTGCTATGATAAGGATAGTTTTGCCTTCAGAGTAATTGGTAGAGATGGCAGGCAAGAGGCTCTTGGGGAAACCTCTGTGTGTGAAGATTATTTATTTGGAGAACCATGGGGACATTCAGGGACCAGGGACAACCAGTCCATAAACACATACTAAAGGGAATGTGCTGTACAGCAACAACCCTAATTCAGTGACCATGAATGCTGTGAGAGCAGTAGGGGAATGGATCACAGATAGCAGTGAAGCTTGAGTGCCTTTTCTATAAGGCATCTCGACTATGCCTACTTTTGGAGGTAATGCTGGATCCAGTGTACCACTGGTAACACAACAGGTAGAGCTGCAAGTAGGCCATGTTTAAGGCAGCTGGGACTGTGTGTGGATCTTGTTTGCTTGGGAATCTGAAAGGTAATCAGAATGACCTGCTCTACCTGTTTTGTTTATCATTCCAAAGCAGGTAGGAGAAAGGACAGTAAAGCACATAAAAGTCACTCAGGATAGAGTTTTCTAGACTAGAGAGGCTATGTAATAATTTGTAGAGGTCATTCCTTGTTTGACTAAACCTTTACTGAAGTTTTTTTTCTGTCACATAAACAGCGGTATGATTTTTTTAGTGTCTGCTTCCAGTGTGCAGTATTTTATTTATTATAAAATAAGGGTATGAAAAGTGTTGCCTTACAGCACATGAAAAACATATCACCTTAAAAAGATTTTGTTCTTATGATTTAATTAAATAACACAATACTAGCTAGAAGTAATTTTAAGCTCTGGATGTGAAATACCACTTTTCATATCATATGAGCCCAGCTTTCTGTCCTGTAACAGTGACAGAGAACCTGAACTCTTTTGTCTACTTTCAAAACAAAAATTGTACAGATTCGATGAATGGTATCAGTCATAGAGCAACCAAGGGAAGAAGCAGTCTAACTTGCATGATTATGTTTATTTAAGTTTTGGATGTCTTTCTAAGCTTTCAGTTTTCTAAGTTTTCCATTACTATGGAACTGTCATCACCTGCCAAAAAGGTGCTGAGGATGTCACAATCATTCTATCTCACAAATGTCAAATGTTTCAGAGCACAGAGAACTGGACAACCCTAATGCTATTCCCTCAACTTTGAGAAAATTTATCCTTTATAGATCTGACCTGACATTAAATATTCCAGGCATGCAAAAGAAGACTTCATTTAAGTTTTGCTTTCTCTCCTCTCAAAATAAGCATAAGTTTTAAAAATGTGTTGCAATGTGCTTGTAGTGTCTGAATTTTAGTGTGAGATTATTGAACCAGTTACCTGTATCAGGAGTTGAATGAAACTCCAATCAAAGTGTAAACCCATCCTGTTGTTAGGGGGTAAGCAAATACGCTGTAGATATTAGGTCTGTCAGGTACATCATGTCATAAAGAATTATCACAGACAATGTGTACTCAAGTTGTACTTTCATCTGTGATTATTTTGTATTCACAGCAGTCAAAGCAGTGAGAGTGTTGCCTTGAGATTTAAAGCAAAACAAAAAAAAAAAAAAAGGGATTTTAAAAGAAATCTGTGTGAAGTCCAACATATGTTGTTTGGACTCATTTGCACTACAATCAAAAAGCAGATATATAAATCAGCTGGATTTCTTGTTTAAAATGTGCCCTTGTGGTGGATTCTGAAACAGATAAATTGCAAAAGCCAAAGATTGGGAGTTGAACAGCAGAAGTGTAAGCAGGCTTCAGATTTCCACCTTTGCTACTGGTCCTAGAGATACTGTGCAAGTCAAAAGTAGACAGACAGGTAGAGGGAGAGATTGGTGAAATGAGTCTCTGTCACCTTATTTCAATGCTCTGACAATAGGAAAACTCAGAGCTGTGTGTTTAAAAGTGCATGTATTTGAAATGAAGTTTCTGTGTTGAATAAAGTAATGTCTCTTATTTTTACTCACACACAGATCTAAGAATGATGATGAGTGCAATCCTTCAAGGACCATTTCTTCTTGACATGAGATGTTGAAATTTTATGCAAAATTTATTTGTATTAATATGACTGTTTCTAAAGCAGAAATGGTATTTATTTTTGTGTTCTTGGTGATGTTCTTTAACTTGTAATTTCCTGTATTCCTAAATCATGTATTGATAAGATCAGGATAAAAATTACACATGCACTATGTGTCTTTCCAGACAGGTGCACTTAGGTCTTGCAGAGATGGAACTGTAGTGGTCAGTGGTACCTAGGGGTTTCAGAAAACACAGGATGAAAAAGAATCCAGAAAAGGCAAAGATTTAGGTTTCCACTGAGGAATTGCAAGGTACAAAAGCACAATTTACTTCACAGCACATTGTTCTACACCTCCATGTAAAGTGGGTGCTGCCATGTGGCCCAAGGATTTGTTTTTTCTGCTCTCTCACATCGCAGTTGGTGAAGAAACAGTTGGTGGTGAGAGTCATGCCCTGGAGATGTGCTATGGTATCACGCTATCCTGGTTTTCATAGCAGAAATATTTCATAGGAGGAAAAAAACAAACATACTGGTGGTGACAAAGCATTGCACCTTTGAAACTATATATAGTCTTCTATTTGTAAAACTACTACATCTTCCTAAAGAGGCTCTTTCCTCCTAGGTAGGTCTAGCAAGGACTGTGTATATTATATATATGCCAGCTTGTTTCTATGTGTTTCTTCGTGTAGTAACAAATTAATGAAATTATTTATAGCAGTCAAAGCAAAAATACACTGGCACTTGGTTTTGCAAGATGTTCTCATTTCACTGGGTTTATTCCAAATATCATGTATTGTTTTTCTCTCAACATGCCTGAAATGTTTGCTAATTTGTAGCATTCATATTTCATGAGGGTTTGTTATAAAGAGGAAAATGCTACATTCCAGTGAATTGTGGAAACAGATTATTGGGAAATGTTAGGAAATTTTAAACCAGGCAAGATATGAAATGGAAGGGTAGTTTTCTGAAGGAAAAAGAAACAGAAAATAGAAAAAGGAATAAAGTTAGTGATATGAAATTTCTCTTGTGGAAGTGTTATGGAAAATGATCTGATTAACAGGACTGATTCATATTACTGAAATTACTGTAGTCATCAAATTTTAACACTTTTAAGAAGTATTTTCCATCCTGGCAAAAGTCAAGAATATCTTTTATTTCAGCAAAATTGAAGAGGATGACAAGCATGGAGATGTTAAAATAGATAGTGGCTGTGTATGAACCATGGGGTAGGTGAGTTCTGGAAGCATTCTCAGTATTCTCTCTTGGTCCTGGAGCCCAGGGACCTACTGGAGTGTGCCATAGATTCTGATCCTGTATCAATATTTCCTTCCACCGAAAAGCAAAGGGACAGTGCATGTGCAGGTCATGGCCAACCACGGAGGCAGAATAAAACCAGGGTTTATAAAGGAGACCAGGACCAAGTCTGCATCTGCCATATGGTCTAGGCTCAACTAGATTGACTTTACAGATTGTCTTTCTACGTTCTGTATTTCAGTTTGCTCACCTACTAATAAAGAGGAAGAATGAAAAATATGTGCAGAGAATATTAAAGAAAATGCACTAACCATGAGCTAGGTAAAAGTAATAAGTCCTTTAAGGTGAACTTATTAATATTGTGGCAGTTTAGTTTAGTTTAGTTGTCATTTAGTTTGCTTTCTACAAAGCACCATGATGCCTTCAGCACTGCCTGTTCATCTGAATGGCATATGTCAACTATCTCTTCCTCTAGGAAAATTAGTACATATGTTTGTATGAATATGGAGCAACTTCGCAATGTATATTTATTTGGTGTAGGAAAAAACCTTTTCATCTGACTTGTTTTCATAAAGAGTGTTTTGTACATGAGCCAATCTCAATGGGGAAAATCCTACAAATCTTTTGGCAATCTGGGAAACAGTCTCAGGAGAAATATTTGTAATAACCAATATTTGGTTTATATCTATTGTTGGCAAGAGGATTGCCAAAGGAAATTTCCCTCCTATGACACAACCTGCACTACTCTTTGCTCTGTAATGTACTGAGGACTTTTAGGGTGACATAGTTGAAAAACTTATGTCAATATTGACATCTTCCAGAATTTATTGCTACAGAATATAAAATGCAGAATGTTTGAAGCTGAGGAGATTGTTCCTTCAAGAAGGCTTAGAGGTGTAAAAAATTGTCATAATTTCACTTGGCATTTAGGTAGGTCTGTACTGCTCTGATGGATTCAGTGTACAGTGGAGGTTACCTGCTGAGCCCTTTAGTTGTTGTTCACAAACATTGTCAATAAACCGATTCAAGCAGATTCTCTTCGAGATGTACTTCCATTCATTGCTACAAAAAGTAAAAGTACGCATTAAACTATGATTTTGGTGAGTTTCTGTCTAGAACCTTACTGCTGGTGTTACCTTTACTGATAGAAAAACAATTTAGAAATTTGCCCTTTTGTTCATATTTTCATAGAAGCTGAGCTGATTCAGCAAGAGATAACTACGATAACTTTGAGACAGATAAGAAAAAAATAAGACTATTTGTCTTAGCCTACCATTTCCTTTAGACATTTTGCTTCAGACATTTTTCTTCAGAAAATGTAGGTCTAGTAAAACATATTTTCTTCATGCCCAACTGAACTGTAGGGTACTTGGCTAGTAAAAAATGGCAGTATTTTAGATGTGCCTGCAGAAGACTAGAGCTAAATACAGACCTGTAGAAATAATATCAGATAAATTCAAGCATTACTTCATGTGCTTTTAAAGCACAATCTCTAAGATTTGGCTAAGTACCATTGCACTTAAGGTATCCCCTGTTCATTACGTTCTTCCCCACAAGGAGTTCTTTAAGTGTGCATGTTTTATGCTGTGAAGGCTTTCCAATTCAGATCTTGTGAAAGCTTTCTCTGAAACGTGAATCTTTTGCAGCATTATGTCACAAGCTGAATGACTGAACAGGACATTCACCTCGGGCTTTTAGAGAGCCCTGTATGTGCTGCCTGAGTAAAGGCCATGAGACAGTGGCATCTAGTGTACTTAGACTCTGCTTTCCTCTTTGAAAATTATGCAGACAGGAAGAAATGGCTATGAATGCCTGTGACATTTTCTCCTCACTCCTCAAAAAAGGCCATGAGATTACTTGGCTCCTACTGAAGACAACTGTGGTGAGAAGGGAAAGCTTTTCTCAGAACACTGAAGAGATCAAGTCATTACCTAGAAAGCAATATGACATTCAATGTTGTCTGACATGCAAATTAATTATGACTAACAAATCCCTGACCCTGAAATTCCACTAAATTTTATAGACTAAACAGAAAAAAAAGCAAGAAAATCTGCTAAGCCAAAGACAAATGGAAGCAGAGTTTGTTAGTGAAATTCTTGGGATTTTACATCCTCTTCCCAATGTCAGCCAGTTTTGGTTTTCCAGATGAAGTGCCAGATAGGTTTTCAAATGGTCCATTACTCACACGGTTGATATAAACACACATGTTGATGACTCAATGAACTTTCTCCTTTCTACTAGAAATGTGGACTGGGATGGGTTTCTTAGGTATGATTTTTACCTGCTGGAAAAATATTTGGGACCAACCTGGGCTGCATAGTTTTTAGACTACACAGAAGGTCTGCTTTACTATTGTAGAGATCTAAGTACCCTTCTAGCCCTGGAGAAGTAAACTATATTATGTGATTGGTTAGCTCAAAATGTGAAAACCTGTGACATATTTACTTATTGCTAAATCAACACATCTACTGGATTTTGAACTTTCATAGGGCATACAGAGCTGATCAGGAACTAAAAAATTGTGCAGAAGTAGGCTGGCTATACTAAAATGTTTGTTTTATTTTAATTTAATTTTATTTAAAAATGCTTTGCAGCATATTAGAAAAGAAGCCACAAGAGATATTGTAAGAGATCTCTGCATTTGGCAAGTGAACCCAGTAGTATTATCTATGGATAAGCTTACTTGATGTTTCCCATCATCAAGCTCTCTTTAACCTTGTTTTTAAAGTTGCTTTTAATTTTTCCAAGCTAGGACTAAAACTTTCCATGCCATAGCTTTGCCTCAGGTTGTGTTTTATATTTTATATTTGAAAAAAAACTCAGGCTTGTCTGAGGGTAAGGTAATAATTCTAGCGTTTCTTTCCATTTGGAAAGTTTTACTGTTCTATACTTTAATGAGGCTTGAAATTTGTCTTTTATGTACATCTCATGGTTATCTGCCCCAATTCACCTTCGAGATGTTGCAATTTACACACAGCTTGGGGACTTTTCAGAGATCAGCAGTCTGTTCTTCCTTATCGTGCTCAGTTCTTTCCCCACTCCCAGAAAGAGCTGGAGTTAGCCCATGTGTTTCCCATAGCATGTTTGGGCATATTCCCTTCATCTGGTCCACTAAATTCATGCTCCTCTTGAAAATAATACCTCATGTGTAGTCTGGCCATGAGTATTTGGTTCAAGTTTGTGTACTGTGACAGAAAAATAACGAGTGTCTGCTCACAACCACCTCGCCCCCATGTTGGAGGCAGAATCTGGTGGGATCAAAAACAGGGAGGAAAGCTGAACTGAGGAAGAAAAAGATGGGAATTACCAATAAAGCAATCCCCCAAGGAAATTCCTTCTAAAGAGTTAAACCCAGGTTGTGCATAATGCACAGTAATGAGCACAACACAGTACCCAAGTGTCCAACAGAAAATGATTGTGTGCATTCATGTAATGAAAGCCTGTATTGCCTGATTAAGTTTGTCCAGGCAGTTTTCATTCTGGCCTTCCTCAAGCTCTGAATGCTTGGCTTTGAACCAAAGAGTTCTTCAAGTTCTTCTAACATATAAAGTGTCATATATAAATGGTGCCTTTGTTTTGAAGTTTGTCACTTCACTGCTTCCTCCTCTTCAATGAAGAAAAACAGAACTCAATAAACATGGTCATGAACACAGGAAAATATATTGGTAAAAATTACTTTGTGCAAAAGTTGAAGTTGGATATTGGAATCCTGAAGCTGTTTTGTAGAAGCTGAAAAGAAAATTACACTTTTGACATGAGGAATACAACAGCTGGACTCGTCATCAAATCCTTTTGCTTTGATATGCAGAAGTACTTGCACGTTAGCTTCACAACAGATTTGAAAAAGAAGCTGCTAGCTTACTCCAAGCTTTCTCCAAAACACTTGAAATGGTCATTCAGAAATGTTTATTTAGGAAGAGATAAAAAAGCCCAAACCCAGACAATTCTCTTTTACAAGCCAACCATTAAGAACAACGAAAAAAATAACATCTGTGTCAATGGGGGTTGTAACAGCTGAAAAATGAACACAGTTTTTGGGACAGTAATTTTGACCTAGCTTCAATGCTGTCTTCATTTACATTTCTGCTGCTCCTTATTTTGACCAGTGAAAATGTGACTCAACCCACTGGCCCTTTCTACACAGAAGAAAGCTGAAATGTTCATATGTTACTATTATTCATTTACTTACAATTCAAAGTAAGTTTCAAGTTAATTAGTAATTAAAAGACAAATTGATCCGGTCTGGCTTGTGAGGAACAGCTTTTAGAAGAAAGCAGACTTGTGCTCGTTGGAATTTTGTTGCTTCTTTTCTGTTTCAGTACACTTTGACTTTGTTCAGAGAGAAGAAACAAACAAAGAAAGAAACAAAAAAAACCCCAGGCATACAAAAATCAAAGCAAAAAACCACCAATATCTGCTTTGTGCATTGGAGAAATTCCTCATCCAATGGAGTATGGGCTTGTTTGGCACACCTGTGAATTGAAGGACCCCTCAACAAGAAAGGGGCAACTGTCCTCAAGGCGAAAAAAAATCATTCGTTCCCTACAGTGGGAGGTTTCCCTTTAAAGACAGACACACAAACACAGTAGGGGGGCAACAGAATAGAATGGAGAGAAACATGTTATTTCCTGTTTAGTGTCTGAATCTTGTTTTTTTAATTTCATTTTCCCTGAGCAGAACATTTGGGAGGAAGAATGGAGACCAGGTTTGTTGTCAGAAGATGGCCGAATAGACCTGGACATGTCACTCCATTTCCATTTCTGCTTTCCCTTACCCTCTTATCCCTTCCATTTTTACAAACTAAGATTCTCCTTGAGTGAAGTGTCCAGTTGTCAGTTCCACATGTGTATACGTGTTGACCTGCCTGTGCACACTTTTTATCTTCCAGTCCCTGTATTGACTCACCTTGCCTATGATTCCTCCTTTTTCATGCTGTAGAGCTGCACGGCTACTCCTGTGATTCAGATTAGACCTCCTTACTGTGTGAGCTTACTCTTCCAGAAAAACCTTTGATCTACCCTCAGAGGTCTTTGTTTATTTTTTCTTAATCCCAATATTAGCTTATTTTTAGTAGCTCTTAGTTCGTTGTCCATTAGCAGTCTGTGAAACTACTTCTTAAGTGCCATGTCTTCAGGAAGGCTTGTATTTGAAGGATTCCTCACTTGACAAGAGGTCACACTACCTCTGATATCTTTTTAAGGGACTTAAATCCCACAGTTTTGTCTTTTGTTTCGGTCTTTAGACGAATACACTTCCAACAGAGTTTTGGAAAGTGTGACTCCCTTCTAGAAGGTAGAACAAGAAATGTTGCATGTTATCGTTGTTATTGGCAGTCTTGCTGCCACTTTTTTTGACAAAGCAGACACTGGAAAAACAAATAGAACAACTACATTCTTTTCCTGTAATAACAGCAAAGATATCTGTTGGAGGTGGAAAGTGTGGTCCCTACTGCTTTAGGTAAATGTGGAACTGTGAATGTGATAGAAACAGGGGTGGTTCTTCTCCAGAAAATTTCTTATGAAAGTAAATCCTCTGATGAACACATTGAATGGGAGCAGAGATACAGAAAGAGATCTACATAGATACAGATTTTTGTATGGTTAGAGGAAATCTGCTCTAGCAAAAATACAGAATTCCTATTGAATCTGAAGGTGTTGGAAAGTTTGGCAAAATTAATGATTTATGTATTTTTTATTCCATGGAAACATGCAAAATAAGCTGGAAAGGAGCCTAATTGGTTATCTAGTCAAACAACTCAGGATGAGAACTACTTAGTTGTTTCCACGAGATATTTGCTTGACTTGATGTCTTGGAGGATTTCACACTTTTTCTGGGCAATTTAATACATTTTTTTTATGAAGGTGCTTGATAAAATATTGGGGAAGGTTTTAAATTTGTTATCTATTTCAAAAATATAGAGAAAGGGCAGTCTTACTGAAGTATCTTATGCTTGCCTTGTCCTAAATAAAATCCTGCATCCTGCAGTAGAAAGGTAGTTATAACAAAGGGTTAAAATCTGTCACAGGAGAAGTGTTTCCTGCTTGTCTTCAGATATTTACACCTTAAGTATAGGCTTGTTACCCTTGGCTCCCTTTATAGAAACAGGCACCTTTGAAGGATAATTAATCTTTCCTTTTCAACCTTTGGGAGGTGGAAACTCGTGATTTCCTACAGCTATTTCTTTGAATAAAGCCACTCCACTTTCATCTTTTTCATGCTTGTTTTGCAGGAGCATGCAGGTAACAAAGTTTGGGATTTTTTTTTTTTTTTTTTTTAGAAACAGTGAATTTTAAACACACAAAAGATTATTTAATGGAAGTGTAAGAAAAACAAGTCTCAGTGTCAAGAGGATTTGTTATTCAGAACAGGTGCCTTAAGCTGTCAGAGAGCCAAAATGTTATAATGTAATCTTAATGTTCTATCATAATTTAGTTTAATGTCAGATATAAAACATGTTCTATGAATTCTGTCTGAATAATGCTAAAACCAATACACTTTTCTGGCAAATTATCTCAGATAAGGGATTTGTTTGAGAACACTGCAAGCTCTCATGAAAGGAGAATGCATTTTCATTTTGGAGCTGCTTCCTTTGTCTGCAGGAAATTTTCCAAGACTCCCAAGTGGACATTTAAGGCTTAATTGAAAGAAAAAGAAAAAAAATTGAAATATTTTTCTTTGACTTCTCTATCCATATAGGCCTGTACATAATGTGATTTAGATACTGATTATCATTGTCATTTTTCCTTTTTTTGTAGCTGCATATATATACGTCTTTTCTTTTTTTAACAAGACTGGAGTCTATAATGCTACAAAGTTGCACAGATTCACCCATTTCATAGGTTGCTTCTCACATGGGAGGTTTTTTATCTCACACTTACCTTCCTCCTATTACAGTGTGAAATGTCCTAGAGGAGAAAGTGCCAAACACTCTAATAGGTCTACAGTGATTTGTTCAGTGTTTAAAATCCTGTCTAGAGAGAGGATCTATTTTAAAACAACTGTGGGTTATTATTTGGAGTTTCTTCAGTGCAGATTTTAGATCATTAGAAGATTTTTATTGCACGTGTGTAAACTTACTCTTAAACGCGGCCAGCTGTACAAATCTAGAGGTCAAACCTGTAAGCTATTTCGCTCTCCAGATACTTGTTTAGCTTCATTTACTGATGCTAATATTAAATAATTTGATCATAACTCCAGTAGTTTTATTTCTAATGGAGCTCAAATCTTTATGTGCAGTCAATAATGTAAAATGATATGTGTTACAAATTTTATGTTTTGGTTATTTTTTTGCCACTGACTTTTCTTATTACTTTCTATATTTCTTCATTCTCAAATTTAGTACTATGATTTCTTTACTCGTAGCATTAAATGATGAAAACTAAATAACTTTTGAATTGAAATTCATTCAAGTTTTTGATAATGTTTTCTTATATATTTCAAGCTTGTCTTGGATACACCAATTTTTCCTTACCCAAGAAGATGCTTCCCTTGTAGTGCTGGTATATTGTTTCTAATAGATAGAATTAAATGCTGCTGAGCAGAAAGTTGCATAAAGAAAGAAGAAATGTAAAGCAATTTACTAGTATTTTTTCTGGATTTTCAATTACTTTTGCTTTATTTTATAATTTCTGGTATCATGACAATATGGCAAGACTGCTCTTTGTCAAGGTCTTGCAGCACCAGATGCTTTGCAAAGGTGAAGGTTATTAATACTATTAACAGAAAACAAATTTCAGGATGTAGGAGATTACACCACTCCTGTCAGAATGGGCTGGATACCTCCCCAGGAGAGGGGGAGAGAACAGCAAACAGTGCTTCTGACCAGTTTTACTGTAATAGTCAACAACATTTAGAGAATCAAAATTAAATATTTGTAATGGCTCCATAGGTCTACAAATATTTAAAGACAAAAATTGTAGCTGAAAATGTTTGTCAAATAATGTTCAGGAAATTACGTTTGCTGATAGTTTTTCCAGCTAGGAGAAGAAAACAGCTGAATTCTTGGAAAAAATTCTATACTAAATCTGCTGAGTTTTGAAGAAAAAAAAGTGCAAGGTTAAAACTTAGTGCCTTTTTAGTATGACTGAATTTGGCCTGATTTTAGGTGCCACATTTACCTTATCTTATCATGTTTTGACTATGTGCAATGTTCATTCATTGGTCTTTATACTTACAAGTCATGTTTTATCTCTGGTAATTGGGAACTAATATATTCCTTGAGAATTCCTAAACTATAACATATTTTCTGTAATGAAAGCACTGGTATGAAAAATATTTAGTCTTAGCTGCTACCACACACCAACAAAGTACCAGGAATAGACTGGAATTAAGCTTCTTTGCAGTCCCTGTGTGTTAACGCTGTTTGCTTGCTAAGCTGCAGCCACACCAGTGTGGGCTGCCTTTTTCTTAAAGGACCAGCCCCAACACTCCCTCTGGCTGCAGTATTCCTCAAACTAACGAGCACAGTGGTGTGGGAGAGGATTTCAATGTGACATCTCCTAAGAAACACCAAAGAGAGGAGGATGCTTGTGGGTTCCCATGGCTCTTTCACACACATTAAGGAATAATGATACTACAGTGCATAATGTAGTGGAATGATATACTCTAATGTATTGATATAATTTACATATAAAAACTTTTTCATTTGTAAAATTTCCAGCTCCTTTGCTCCTTCTGTGTTTTAAGCATATGTGATTGATGGTGGCAATTATTTTGGAAGATAGAGCAGGTGATAGTGGATTTGAATATCTGTGACAGAGTAGCTGAAGAACAGCAGAATACAGATAATTGATTACAAGTATTTGGATAAAGTGTTGCTGTTTGGAGCCTGAGACTTATTCACATCACTCGCTACAGTTCTGTTTCACAGGAGGCTGCCAGTACGCCCCACATAGCTTTGCTATCATTTGAACGTAATCATATTAACTTCCTGTCAAATAAGGATTGTAACTGGAATCCTGGCTAGTATCTTACTCTCTGCAATAGTTGTAGTCTCTCTATTAATATAAAGAATTAGTGAGTGCAAATACAGCAGTAGAAAGTTCTAGCCAGGATTCTAGAGTTGCAGTCTGGGTAGTTTTGATGTGCTCAGCAAGGACAGTTTACGCATAGTTGCCTGCTGTGTAGATCACTGTTTTATCTCATCTTGGCACCAAAATGATTCAGAGGCCAGTGCTGAGTTAGTTTGCCATCCCAGGAGACCCAACTTGGTGAAGTTTTGAAGCCTAGTTTTGAAGGCTATTAATTTATTCCTTACTGGCAGAGACTTTTTTTTTTTTTTTAAGCCAACAACTATGATGCATTTCCTCTTTCAGAGTAGGCTGCTGCCTGTTGCCTCACCTCAGGACAGCAGGCAGTACTGCAGCAGACTCACCACTCTACAGGCAAATTTTACATTGTGTCAGGTCTGCCTTTACACAGGGAGAATGCTTGCATTGCAGGAGTATGTCCCAACATTTTAAGATACTGATGTTTGTGATGTGAAATACTAACCATACATCTTATTTTAAACCCAAGAGTGTAATGGCACATTTTCTGCTCACTCTCACAGGGTTCCGATTTTCAGTACCAGTTGTGCATTTGACCATGGGTGAAAAAACTGTGTGACATTTTGGTAGACAAGATTTTTACTTTCTTAATATGTGGAGGCTTGCAGTAAATAATGGGTAGAGTAGGGCCAGGAAGACTCCAATGGACAGTGCATAAAGATTAGGAGTAAGATGTGCCTGTTGGTTGGAACAAGATAAGTTTAGTGCAGCCCACAGAGCCCTGACCCTAACTTCATGGCATCCAGCCCAGAGAGTGAAATGTATTCCAACAATAAATCACCAGAATTTGTTCTATTTGACTGTGTTAAAGCAACTGTCTGCAAAAGCTAGGACCACCAACTATGTTGTTCCTGCTGCATATCTGCTCTAACCAAATCACTGCTGCTTTTCATAAGTCAGATGTTACTGAGATGACTGAGAACATTATTTAGTAAGCACAGGTCTGTGTTGTTCATCACCCAACAATCTGTGCTTGATTTGCAGTGCACCCTTATCTAGTTTCCTTGGGGAACGTCTTGACATATTGAAACTATATTTTGTTGCTTTTCACATCTTCACAGCCTTTCACCTCTTGTTATGAAAATTCTAACCATCATTTCCAGTTGCTTACAAAAACCTAAACCTTGAGACAAAGCATCATTTCAGCTTGCTCTAAACAAAAAGATTACAACTTAAAGAACATTTAATTATATTGCAACAGTTTTCCATTGTTGGAGCCTATGTTTTGCTGGACTTGACTCTTCTTTTAGGCATTTTAAATATCTTTCTTTTACAGCTTGCAATATTTCAAACTCTTTTTGGTTTGCTTTCGTAGCATGAAGAAGAGGACAAGATGTCAGTCTTCAAAAAATTGAATTTCTTAGGAATATTAAGCATATAGCCTAATTTTTCAGGTGGGGTGAGAACAGCAATACTTTGCCTAGAAAACATGCAATATTGAAGTATTGCTCTCTTTAAAAAAGAAAAACAAACCACAAACCAATAAAACAAAGTAATTGATTCCTATTTTAAAAGACAGTTCAAGCATTCATACAAGCACAGACAGCATTAATGTTCTAGTGCTGCTCCACTCTTTGGCAGATCAGGATGAAAGTCCACTAGTTAAAATATATATATATATATACATATACATATTTGTATACGTGTGTGTGTATGCATACAGCTTCTCCAACCTCCTCTTATTGTGGTTGCTGCACTCATCACTCACATACATACATGTACATCTAATAGACACCCCTTATCCAGGAAAAGAGTTAGAACCAAATTTAACAAGAAGATGGGAGAGACTGTGCTGACTAGATAGAGCATGGCCAGACACACATATCAACTCATAGCTGTTTACATGCATCTGGCCCTTGCCCCTCTGTTTTCCTACACTTCCTTCCCAAAACATCGAGATCTGTCCCCAGCTTTAGGTCCTTCTCTGGTGGGGCGGCCTGATGGATCCTGCAATGACCCTGACAGGGTATTAGTTGGGCTTCCTGATCCCCCCACTTGTCTGTACTCCTTTGTGGGGATGCAAATGAGCTTTTTATTACATAACCTACCATATTGATTAGTGGTATGATAGAAGTCCAAAAATGATTACATTTCAAGAAAAAAAAAGTATAATAGTGTAATGCAGAAATAATGGCTCTTTCTGAAACATCATCAAGAGACCAGTGTCTTACTGGGATGATGGTGACTCGAGAGTGGATATGTTAGCCACGTTTTTAAGGCACATCATCTAGTGTGGTAAGAAAAGGTGACTTGTCAAACTGTTTGCCACTAAGTCTCTCAGGTTCAGAGAACTGTCCCAGCTTTGGGCATGACTCTGAGGAATTTGGGCTGTCCTGCACTCTGCCTTCTCTGCAGCCACAGAATGCAGTACTGTTATCTTTTTGGTCTTTCAGAGCTCTGTTGGACATGTCTTTTACTGGGTTACCCAGTTCCTCTTCAGTCTGACACTCTCCTGAATGGGTAAAGTTCTCCAGGAGTTGGTGTGTTTTCTCTAAAAGTGGTCCAGATCTTTGAGTTGATAGGAACGTACTGGGTCAGTGCTTAAGGCTTTGAATTTTTACAAGAGATTTTGCACAGGTTTAGCTGACAAAAGCAGAGAATTTTGAAAAAGGGTTATACTGGGTTGAATTCTTCAGAGATTTGCTGCTTCCCTGTCAGTAACACGGAAACATTGAAGAGCTGGAGTTAATCGGGAAAGACTGTGGGGTGAAGATGGCAACTAAATATGTGAAGTTTCAACAGTTTTGGGGAGCTTGAGTTTTAATAAGTTCATCTTGCTAGCTTTTAATATCACTGAAAAGTTGAGGACTCCTGCCTCTGTTTCTATGTTGGAGCTTGGTGTACCATATCTCTGAAATATGTCTCTTGCTTACAAAATAAAACCAGAATATATTAAATATTTTAGGCATTGTGGACCATGGGTTTCAATGTCATCCATGTTACTGGAGGGCACTAGTGTCATTTTTGCTCCTGGAACAATTATGCTTTCATTCCCTTAACAGGGAGCTTTTATGGGATTTTTTTTTCACATGCTTCCCACTCATTTTTCTCAATGATCTTCCAGATAAATTATTCAAAGGACTTTGGCTGTAGGCTACTGTTGCCTTTTCTTGGAGTGGTGTTGCTAAAACACATCATGCAGTCCCTCAGGACATTTTCATGTGCCCACTATAAGCAAAGACCTCTATTTAGCCTTTAAAAAGACACTTGCACAATTCTGCAACCAAGGTCTGAATACATATGTCTCAATAGCTTTTATTTGAACAAAGCATGTGTCTATGCTGAGCAGGTTTTGTACAAAAATAAGTCAATAGATAATATTTGCAGATGTCTTTCAACCTAGCAAAAGTTATCACTGGAAATCAGCACCCACTTTCTAATGAGATCTATTTATTTATCAGAGCTGCTAGTAAAATGTAACCAAAATATCTGAGAGATTGCTCATCTGACTTGGAAACTTATTTGAGCTTGTTAGCAGGAAAATTTTAGCTAACACCAAGTGTGATGCAACATGAACACTTTTAGGATTCTAATCCTTGTGCTTGTTTGCTTAGTGAAAAAGTTTCTACCCGCTGGAATGATTGCTCTTTCAGTGCCTTAAATCAAACATACCTGGAGGCCTCAAGATGAGAAAAATAAATATTTGAAAAAAAACCTGTCTGTTTGCAAGCTTATCCTGAGCCTGGTTCCTCTCTGACACTTTCATTTTCCCCTCCAGAAACTTAAAAGGAATGTGCAGAGATCCTGGACACCTAAAACCAATACTAAAGAAGCTAAGAGGCATGGCTTGTGAGTTGTGGGAGGAGACTATAAGCAAGAACAGGGTAGGCTTTCAAGGGTGTTTTAACCTTTATACATGCTTGACTGCTTTGAGCTCATCCTGTTTGGTAGAAAGAACCAAAATTAAACTAAACCAGAAGGGCAAAAACTTTGTTATGTTGAATAAAAAGGTTTAACAAACATTGTCTGTTTATTCTTGGAGAAAAAGGCTGGTCTTTCATAAAATGCCTTACATTCTATTTTCACTGAAACCAAGAATCATAAAACTCAACAATATTTGTCTCAGAATGTTTAGTTATTTGTAAGGAGGAGTTTTTATATGCAGTAAAAAAAAGGCAGTGTGATCTGCAACCTCGCATTTCTGCTGCTATTGTTAATTTTACAGCATTTTTATTGGAACATAGATGCAGAAGGGATCTATTTGGATCATTGGGTCCAGACTCATGCTTTGCAGCCAGTGTCACTATATGTGCATAATCCCCTCCATAAAACCTGATGAAAGTCTATGAGTAGTCAGGAGTAGTCAGATAAAAATCTATCTGAAGTTTTTTTCAGTATTTCAAGGCTATGATGGTTACAGACCTTTATCTAATTTCCAAGCTATGATTTTTTATCTTTTCTTACTAAATAGTCATTCATTAATATATACTGCGAAATAACTAAATTAACAGAGGGATATTGTAACAATTCGTGAATCCAGTTAAATTCTCTAGAGCAGAGCATACTGTGCCAAAAGAAATATTTGCATGGTACTAAAAATTACTGTATATGGAAGAACATAAATCAAGTAATTCAATGTGAGCTTTTAAAGCTTCCACATGATTTTCACATCTCGCTTGAAGAATGTAAAAGATATGCTGGCACTAATATCTGAAAGTGCAACCAGGCACATAGTTTATGTGCTATAGGTTATATTTTAAAACACACAGTGATAGAAATTAGTATTTGTTTGTTATTGTCATTCATGCAAAGCCAGTGTAAAACTATTATTTTATAGAGGTTTGGAAATGTAAATAGTTTTGATGGATTGGAAGCATATAAATATGCATTTCTGAGAGTCTATTCACTCTGTGATGTGGCAATGGCTAAGCCTTGCACAGACTGTGCTCCTTTTACAAGCCATAAAGGCACAGTAAGGGAGGGAGTTTCTCATCTGTGAGGGTAGGCACTTCTGCAGGCTTGTGGGGAAGATATACATCTTGATTTCTGAAAGAGATATGACAGTTCCAAAATACAGGCTAGGCTTTCTCTAAAGGGTTCCTTACCCTTTTCTCCCCTGCTTCAGGGAAGTGAGTCATGGGATTTGCTGGTGTTTATCCATCACTCTCCAGCTCTCCTGTTGCTCAGGGGTAATTGGTGCATTACCCTGTGCACTGATGTATCTACCAAGGTGACAAAAATATGCCCTTTGAGGAGCATTGCAGCAGACTTGTCCTTCTCCTGCAGTCTTCTTGCAGCTGACTGACCGGCAGAAAGGAAGATGAGGCATAGATTTGAACTGATTTCTTCAACACTTGGGAATCAGGCTCTGGAGTGATGGTACACTTCAAGTTTGGGTGCAGCAACAAATGTGATACATATGCTAAAATTGGGGAGACTGCTCAAATAATTGCATGGTCTGGCCATTGGAAATGTCATCCATTTTAAACACTTTTCTGTTTTGTGACAGCTCTTCTATATTTTTATGTTCTCTTACGTATTCAGAGAGTGTCTTCTTTTCCGCAAATAATCATATTTGTAGAACAACAAAGTACAGAGAATCACAGCCAGAGATTGCATTGTGCTGCAATGCAGGATGTATTCCTGAGGAAGGAGAATTTCAGGGACTGATCATGAGCGTTGTTCACACTAAGGTAATCTGTCTTGTTCTACTCTTTGAAATACTGTGAAAGTACTCCATTGGGATTCCTTGTTTGTTAATTCTAGTTATTTCCAGGTTGGAATTAATGATATTCAGCAGTTTAAAGCTATGGCCATTCTTCACCACTGCAGGTCTTGATCCCACAAAATACATTATGAAACCCTGGCAGGTTCCTCTCCTGTCTTTTGTTATGATTGTCAGTGAAGTTTATGGCACAATTCCCAATCTACCCTTGCCTGATGTCCCCAACCTCTACCAAGTAGCAGAGATTTAACTCTTTATCTCCAAAGGCACTATGGTGTGTGCATCTGAAAGAGTATTTTGGAATCTCAACTAAGAATTTGAATCCTCCTGCACTTGTGAAACATACAGCTTCAAAGGAAGGCTGGGTAGATGAAGCTGAGGGTTTTTCTGAAACATTCAGGCCTATTGCAGTATTGTACCACCCTGCCTCCTCCTACTCCTCTCTGAAACATTCGTACAAGTAGAGATTTGTTCATGCAGATATCTACAGAGACATAGTTGCTTAAGAAGAGTTCTGCATCTAGAGAAATCAGGGCAGCTTGCAAGCTTTTGTACCTATCTTTTCCATAGTTTAAAAGTGTCCATTATCTGAATGGGATGAAGAAAGGGTCACACAATAGAGACAGTTAGTTAGAAATAATGGTGGTAAACAAAGAAGTGAATTTTGCATCATATCCTATAGATTGCATATGCTTGGTATAATTATTATTTGCTTGGTATAATTATTCAGTCAGCATCTTGACAAAACTACATAGGCCTCTACACTATTCCAGAACATAGAAATTGTATTATAAAATGTGTTACCTGTGAATAATTTGATGATTCTTTTGAAAGACACAGTCTGACCACAAAGGTGCTTATTAAAATGGCTACAATGTATTATTTTCCATAGCAGGATAAAACAGATAAAAGAGTGGTATTCATAGCAGTGTTTGGGAGGTTTGGCTGTCAGGGATCTTGTATTAGTGATGTGATAATAGGAAGTTCTATAGAGGAAAAATGAGCAAAGAGGAGGCTTTTGATGCTGACATAGAAAACAGGCTAGACTGAGTAGTGATCTAAGGAGATGGTTGTCAGTGCCTAAATGGGAAGGGGAGGGAGCAGGCTGCACTCTGTCAGCCTAGAGAATCTTGCACACAATTGCAATTCAGCTCCCCAAAATGTTTGCAAAATAGTTCAAAGTATTTTAACGGAATAGTTCAAAAACACCACCTATGACCCATAAGTATCTTTTGCCTAATGGTTTCCTGCCACCTCCTGTTCTTGACCAGGACAGCTTAGAAGAACAATGAGTGCTGTTTTCTTGAAAAGATAAATCCTTAAATGAAGCATTTTCAGTCCCTGGAGAGCTCAATAGGTCCTATTTCTCCTCTGGTGTGTCTGCTTTTTATTAAGATACATTAAGAGGGGAAAAAAAACAGGTCTCAGATATGGTGGCACAGATTATTTCCTCTACATTATGTGTGAGGATTTAGAGAAAGTGATGCAGATGTACATAAAGTAACCATGTCTAGGAAAAAAAAAAGTTGTTTCCAATTCTGAGTCCTTGATTCTTAAGTTTTCTTGGACAAGGTTGGACTAATTATTGAGGTAATTCCCTAGTATTGACAGTTTAATCCTGTCAGAACAGAATTGAGATGGATTTGAATTGATGGAGTTTCATCTTTATTCAACACTCTCTTTCTTCAGTAGCTCTCTCTTCCTTCTTCACTTGTGTTCAACTGGAGAGGGCACAAATCAAAGTCAGGACTGTTGACCTTTTAGTAAGGAGTCCCTGGTTTTTTTGCCTATGAGCAAAAGGATTCTCAACTGATTGAGTTGTGGCTAACTTTGCAAACCTAATGGGGTTTGGTCTAGGGCTTTGAACAGTGATATAGTTTCCATAAAGTAGGTGAGGTAATGCTACAAGCTTTGTGTGTGGAACATGTAAAATTCTTTGTCAGCACTAAGGAAGACATAAGAAGTGAATAATCTTATTTAAACACTTGGGTGTTTATGGATGACCTCAAATGATTTAATACAGAGAAGTGCAATTTGAGGCAAATATAATTCCAAGTGCTTGAAACACCATACCCAGCTCTGCTGCAACATCTAGATGCTCCTGGGAGCTACTATGATACTGAAAACCTCAGGAATAAAAAATTTGACTACTCATATTTAGACTGACACTAGCCTTCAGAGAAGAGTAGCTTTAATTGTCTGAGTGCTTCATAGTGGTAAAGGCAAAATAGATAAAAAACTGAATAAGGAAAACCAGCAGGAGAGGAAACATGTTCATTTGTAAAGGTGTTAAAATGCTGTGTAAGATCCTTTTTGTACTTCACAGTTACACTTGCAGACCACTGGAAATATTTATAACTAATAAAAGCCACAGCGTGTGCAGGGAATTTCTTGCCTATTTTTAAGTGTAACTACCTAAAATACTTGAACATGATTTTGTGCCTCTCCTGTTGTTCTCTGGTGAATAGGAGAGTGCTCAGCTGTAAGTCCTGGCCCTACACTGCTGAGTCTGCAATAAAACCCCCTTTGAATCAGGGGATAAGAAGAGCTGCATTCTGCTGGAGTTATCACCAGTTCTGAAAGACCTTGATAAACAGCACAAAGACAGAAGTGCTTCCCTTTTGACATACAAGAATGTTCTTGTTACAAAGTCTTGTACACAGTATTGCCAAGTCCTGATTTTACTTGTATGCTTCCAGATGATAATTTAGTAGAGATATTAATGAAGGATAATGGTTGAAGGACTTCTGTGTACATGCATTTTGCTGGTCGTCCAGGCAGTCTGTCTGTAAATATTTAGAATTTTTAGAACCCACATTTAATCCTCTCAAAACTAGAAAGAGATAATATTTAGTTTAACAAAAAGCAAGTTAGGTATCTTCTGGAATATTTACTTTTCTGGAAAAGCTTCTTGACCTTTAACTTATGTCATCTTAACTCTGCTTTCATTGTGATCTTTTAGGTTTCAGCAGCTATTACATATTTATGGTACAGTAGTGCCTGAAAGCTTCAATCACTCTCCTGTATATGAGCACACCACATACCTGCAGTGTGAAAACTTCTGAAGAGCATGCTGAAGACCTTGGGCTCTGAAAGACCAGGTAACCAGGTTAAAAAAAAAAAAAAAAA
>VZTJ01001360.1:179060-213970 GCA_013397795.1 Orthonyx spaldingii
AAAAAAAAAAAAAAAAAGTTCTTTCAGTGTTTACTGTGGAATCACAGGACAGACTGATGAAGTGAATTAAGTTCAAATGAGAAAGCTGTGGGAGAATTTGGATTTTGTGAGTCTCTGACTACCAGCTTAACCACAGATCTATCTTTTCTCTGATTACAGGCACTGCACAGACATGTCCAACCCACAAATTTCGGACTTTTGGGGCTGGAACCAGGTGCAGATTCCATGGTGGGGCTGTACCACATTGCTGGCAGTGGAATTCTGTTGATGCTGGTCTTATGAATATTCTGAAACCTCATCTGTGGGATGTGTCTTCAAAGGAACAACCAGGCTGCTAAGCTGGCATTGCTTGGACTCCTCCAAGGAAGCCATTCCCTCAGCCCAGTGCCATCCTGCACTGGAGAAGTGAGACTCTTTGCAGAGACATTCCCTGCTTCTGGACTATCCTAGCCTTCACTTGCCCAGTCCAGAGGCCCTCAGTCCTGTGAGGAGTTGGTATGTAGGTCATAGGGCTAGAAGTATGTAAATGTCCACACTTGGTGGGATTAAATATCTGATGTTACCTATAAAAGGAAAAACAACTTCTGTGTAATTTCGTATATTCTCTGGGGGTGGTTCTCTAAACATTCCAGAGAAATGCTGTATGTCCACCTCAGTTTCTTATTGCTTTGTAGATCCACATACTGGAAATTTCCCAATAATTTGCTTTCACCACGCGAGACACTTCACTCCTTCCTTGGTTGCTGTTCTGTTGTACCTTCCTTTGACGTTTATGGGAAGGCTCTCTCCTTCTCCCTCCCTAGTACAGCTTTTTACTGGTAGCTTTTTATTGACGCCATGATCATTTAACTGCTGTACCATGCTAGTGAACAAGAAAGCAATATTTGGGCATGAAGTCCTACAGTCTGCAACTATCAGTGCTCTTTTCATCCACCAGCCACAACTTTCCTTACTACTACACACCTGGGAGGTAGCCACAAAACAGCCAGGATGGAGAGTCCTGCCTGCAGTGATGGGGATACACAGGGCTGCAGCACATCCTGCCCTGTGCACCCACCAGTCAAAGTCAATCTCAACAATTGCACAAGGGTACAAGTTGATAAATCATGATGGCAAATAAATTGAAAAGATTCTTGGTTTTTAAATTTGTTTTCTTCCCAATCAGTTTCTGCTCTTCTGGTTGCACTGTTGGAATGCTTCTACTGGGCTTTTGATGAGGAGGGGGTAAGAGGTTGCAAGAAACAGCTCTTCTGCTGTGAGTTCCCTGTCCCTGAACGGACTATTATGGGGGAACCTATATCACAAGAGAGGAGTGTTATAAGATCCCATCTGTATAGTTGAGGCTGAGCCCTGATTTAAAATTGGCTCTTAGCACAACCCAAGTCCAAAAATAGGTGCCGTATATTTATTCATACTTTAACTGAAATTAGCATGCCAAAACCAACTTTGTTGTTAAAGCATAACAAAAAAGGTATTTCATTTGCTGTGTGCCTTTGTCTTGTCTATATGCAATTAATATCTGGTTTACAAAAACTAAACAAAAAAAGCTGATAAGAGCCAGTATCAACATAATTGTCCTGATACAACATGTTCACATCAAGGAATCAATTTAAAAGTGGTGTCAAAGAATATGCTGAAAACCTTTCCTCCTTCTGAGTTTAGTAGTTATTTAAGTTTCAGTAAAAATAGATTTAGCTTGCTTCATTTACATTAAAACATTTTCTGGTGAAAAATTTCCTTTTTTTTTTCATCC
Organism: Orthonyx spaldingii; assembly: GCA_013397795.1. Classification (NCBI taxonomy): domain Eukaryota; kingdom Metazoa; phylum Chordata; class Aves; order Passeriformes; family Orthonychidae; genus Orthonyx; species Orthonyx spaldingii. Next base: position 180,814 of record VZTJ01001360.1, read on the forward strand.
CCACATTTTCCTCAGTTTGGGTAATTAAGCTTTCTGGAGAGAAGACTCAACATCTTCAGTCCAAAAAATATTCTGGTCCTATTGAAGTAAGTGGTAAATCCGACCAATTCACCACTGTAGATTCTGTAGATTCCAGCTGCAACTTTATTCCCATCTCACTTGAGGGAACACACGTGAAGTAGGGCAGCAGGACAGATGAAGAGAAAGGCAACTTTTGTGCTCAGCTTTTGTGGTTTATTTGCTTCAGAGTTTTTCAGGTGATATTTTAAGAAAAAAGATCATCTTTGGTTTCAAGGTGTTTTGATTGTTTATTTCTTAAACAGGGGAAATTATAATATTTCTGAAAGCTATCTGAAAATGCTGAAGAAAAGAGGGAGGGAGGAAGGGAGACTATGGCTTATTTTAGAGATACACTTCAGGTCCGTGTTTTAGCACATATCCAAATCTATAAGTTAAACCTAAGCCTTCAGCATTAGTGTTCGAGCGCCTTGCTGCTTCTGAAGCACAGTACTCTGAATATTGTAATCAACCCAGTGAAGCTCAACTTTACACTCCTTTTTGAGCTCATCAAATCAGTTCTCATGAAATGCTAGAAAGCAGAGCACTATTGAATACTGAGATCAAAAACAACTATTAAAGGATTTGAAGACATTTGAAATTCATGTCAGGTGTTATAAAATATGCAAAACATACCAAAAGAAACAACTCTACCATCAAGCCTGTTCTGTTTCTTTTGAACAAAGCATATATTTTTGATATAGGTTAAAATATTGAGTGTCCTCACAGGTATGGCTTCTGTCTAGGCTAATTTCTTCTGTTACAATATGAGGGTATGGATGCCAAATTATGCATTTGTTTCCAGACATTAGAATTTCTCCCCTTTGTAAATACGTGAAAGCAAAGGCAGATTCTGCCCATCCACAGGGCCACTGTGTGCTCTGCAGTCTGTGCACCACAGTGGTGGAGAGCACTGACACCCCACACTCACATGGTGTTTATCACTGTGACCTCATCTGACCCTGTTTTAGGAGGGTTAAAAACTATGCTGCTTTCTGTAAATGCAGCTCTGTCTGTGTAGAGAGGAATTTGGCCAGCCATGGCAGTACCACAGATGTAAATAATTCTCATGTTTTCCCGTGACAAACTTGTTCACTGCATATTTGGACTGGATTCCACTCAGGGAGAGCCATGTTGGTTTTTTAAAAGCTATTGGACACAAAGTAACACACGATATCTTTTTTTTTTTTGTTTTTTTGTTTTTTTTTTTTTTTTTTGTTGTTTGCTGAGTGTCTGTGCCACTTTCCTCTAATGGTGTTTCTGTTAACAGTTCTGGCTGTAGAGGTTTTGAGGCAGCTATCTTGTAATCTAATTCGTGTCAATTAGCTGTCAGTCCAGACAAAAGCCCTCTTATTCAGTTTGTGTAACTAGTTCCCAATAAATCTTTCTTGTGCTCTATCAGCACATATGGTAGCATTTTTTTCTCAGTTCTCATTTTGTAGTTTTATCAACAGCTTCTCTCAAGAGACCAAAACCTCTTACTCACTTCTGTCTTTATTTTGCATGTTCTTACCCATGAGAGTAATGTAATAAAGAGTAAATGAGTGAGGCTGAGTAATTACATGCTCTCTCTTTTAACTAACATTTAAGGAAGATTTTTTTGTCAGTATGAACATATACCACTTAACTCTTTATTCAGAAAAATGGATCAAAGTGAAGGTGACATGTTCCTCCGTGGTATTAAGATACTGAGTGAAGAAATCTGTAGGGGTCCAAAACACAAAGAAACAAAGAATGAAAATTTAATTTCTTAGGGTCAAGTTTGTCTGATTTAGTAATGGTGTGTGGCTTGCTTGGGGCCTGTCTCATGAGTCAGTGTAAAGTTTTAGTGTCTGGGAAGGTTAAATTTTCTTTTTTAGTTGGTGTCCTTGATCATTACTATGATTAACATGGGGGCAGGATGACCTAAGTGAAAAGAGTTTTAAAATGAAGCTTCATACAGAGAAGTGTGAATAAGCGAAGTTCAGCAAACAAGCCAGTGTTGTGGGAGAGTTAAGGCAAGAAAACTTGGAAGAGTTTGTATGAGCTAGGGAAGGTAGAACCACATAACCCAAAAAGATAGTATCTCAACCTCACTATCAGTTTTTCCCTTTTTTTGCATATATGGGGTCTGTTCCCATATGGGAATCCTGAGCATGGAAGGTTTTGGCCAAGTTCTGGCCCCTACTTGAAAGAAATGTGTCTCCAGTAGTGGAAAACAGAAAGAGGCTAACATGAAGGATGCTCCTTGCTGAACTCAAGAAGCAAGTGGGAAACATGCAGGGAAAACAGTTGCCAAGGACCAACAGCGCCGTTGGTTTCACTTTGTATTGATGATTCCTGTGAACTGTAACAAATCTGAGCGAGGATCTAGGGATGATCTGAAAGAGATGATTCCTGTCTTCCCACCTGAATATAAAAATCAGTATGAATCAATACATTTGAAAAGTGAAGAGTTACTTAAATCATATTAAGAGATTGTTGCTGTGCTGTTGAGAGGTCCTCAGCTGTGGAATGATGTTTAACATGGATGCTGAATGCAAATGAAATCAATTTAACACATACTGTGTGAGTGGCTAACTCATGAGAAAGCTTTAGATTCACAGTGACACATGTTGATGTGGCAGGAAAGACAGAAATGTCATCAGGGTTAACACAATCTAAAATGTGGTTTAGCAAAGAAAATAAACCGTCACGCATGCCCACTAAGAGCAGGACAAGTACTAATAGTGACTTATTTAGCTGAATTTTCAACAGCTGAATCAACTGTGTAACCTGAGAGTCTGAAGACAGCAAACATTTCTTCTTATGTTTAAAACTTCCTGTTGATTTACAGGAGAGCTTTCTAAGAGAAATAATCACATCAAACTCAATCTGGACATCATGGTATAACAGCTAAGCCCACAGAAATTTTAAGAAATGCTTTAATCTAGTCTATTTCCATTTGAGTAGTCTTGAAGATGCAATTTATTTTCTCAGTTCTGCCCTGTGCAAAAAAATTATAATATTTCTCTACCTCATAATTAAAGTCGGGAGTAATTGGCATTTATGCAGACTCCTCAATAAAACATACCCTGTGCACAGGTTAGCTGGCATAATCACAGTTTTCCTGCCATTAGAATAAATGGACCACTTGTGCCTATGTTTATTGATGAGAAATTTGTATAACTGTTGATAACAGCATTTTCTGTTATTCTGTCATCTGCATTTTAAATATGAAATGGTAGTTTAATTGAATGGTAGGACACACATATGGACATACATATATATATGTTCTTACCTTTAGATTACTAGGTGAGGACTTTCCACCTAAATACTAAACTATATGGCAATAGGGATGGTACAGTTGGCAAAGTTAAAAATACCAAATATATAATATTCTTATGTCAATCTATGTATAGAAATTGAAAGGACATGTGTTTTATAAAATATTATTTATTTTGGAAGACCAGTGGAAAAGTCTATTTCTGCTAAGCTCAGAAGAAAAAGACATATGATTTTATATTAACAAGATACTGAGGTGTCAAGATTTTTAGAATGCAAAGAGAAATCAGATCAATTACCAAAGTGAGACTGTATTTAAATCAGGAAATGCTCAGGGTTGTTTCAACTTATTAATTTAACTTCCACAAATTGCAAAACAGAGAGATGCTTCTAGGCAGGTTGCATAAACAATGCTAACTGTCTCATACTATCTGCCTCTCATGGAGTCATGTAGGACAGTGGATTTACAGAAACCACCTCTGTTGTATCCATCTTGCCTTCTCCCACAGTTCAGATGTACCTGTTTTAGTTATGCTGGGTCCACATCAAGGAGATTTCAGACACTTAGGGTTTAATGCAGTATTGGGAGAATCTTCAGCAAAATTTATAATTCCTATGTAGAAAATGTGTCCATGACATCTCTGGAGACTTTAGGAAAGTTTAGGGGGCACATAGATTGCAATCTGGCAGCAGCTGCTGTCTCAGCACTCTTAAAAATGATACCAGCTGGAGGAAGATGAGGGAAAAGGGAGGGCTGAATACTAATGATAGGAAAGGACTCAGGCAGAGGCCACATCTTTTTTATCAATTCTCAGCCAGAAAATATATTTATGTACCAGAACCTTTAGTCTGTCTTGAACTTGTCTGCTTGCTGTAACATTGGAGGAGAGAATCTGCTGTGCTGGTTCTAGATCTTGAACAAGGATTCTCAATTTCCAAAGGCTGAATTTCTTACATAGTTTTGGGCTTATATAACATGGAACTTTTGTTCTCCAAACCATGTCACATTTCACTGGTGTGCTTATAAACCAAGTAGGCATCATATTACATAACACATACTCTTATTGAATCAGAGAGGCAGTGTATCAGTCTTTTATAAAATGGACCATATTGAAAAAAGTATTCAAGGCAGTTTGCAGAAGTGGATCAGTATTTGTGGAACCTAAATTGAAACCAAAACCAAAAAATCTGCCAACATCCTAGCACCCAGAGCACAAGCTGGTTCCAGCAACACAACTGTAATTTTTTCTCCTGTTTGTAGAACACAGCTTTCACAGAATATTCTCTGTTGGAAGAGACACACAAGGATCATCAAGTCCAACTCTTACATGAATGGCCATACAGAGATTGAACCTATGACCCTGGTTTTGCTAAAACCATGCTCTAACCAACTCAGCTAAGCTCAGGGGAAGTTCATAAGGAAACAGCTGTTGTTTGAAATAATAACCTTGGTAGTGTTAATTAGGTTTCTTCACTTTGGCCCAAGAGTCATTAAATTTAGCTATGCTAGTTTTTGGTAATTTTTCTCTCCATTTCTCCTCAACTCATTCTGTTTTGAATGAACCCCCTGGTTATTTAATTAAAATGAGTAATCAGAAGTTGGTTGTGCCATTTAAACACACCATTGCTGGCTTTGATCATGTAATCTACACTAAACACCAATAACTCAACTGGAACAGATAAAGTATGCCAGTAGCAGTGCAAATAAGATCAAAGCTGCATTTTATGAAGTTTGTCTTATAAGCACATATAGACTTAGGCCTTTGAAATGCATATTATTGCTCTCTACAGCTTACTCCACTGGAGATCCTCAAAGATCTCTCAGGTAAAAAGTAAAAATAAAAAAATCAGCGGTTACTTCCATAAAACTTCTGTGACCAGAACTACTGAGGACTCACTGATGTATAAAGGCATGTATAAATTCAGCTCATGAAAATCAGTGTGATTTTACTGAATTTGTATTTGCAAGAATAAAAGGATTGTTTAACGTAGAAGAGCTTTTGTTCTGACCCATGTACATCTTATCCCATCCCATATTGCTTTAATACCAAGCTCATTGAGATGCACCAATCACAAAATGCCCTTCCAGTTTGTACCTGAATGACACAGTGATTACACTCTATTGTATTGTGATTGTATTCTTTATATAGTGCTCTAATTAACTTGAAATGGATAAGGCTGGATTTGAGATATGTCCCTTAATGCTGATTGTCTCAGTCTCAGAAGCAAATGAAGATGACCTTTGTATACAAGTACCACTTCTCTTCACCTTTGGCCATGAAACCGTCTTCTGTAGCAGAACAAGTGGGAAGAGTGGAAACCATTGAACAGTTTGAAATTTTTAAAAATATTTTAAAGTTTTCTGTATATTCCTGGAAAACAAATACCTATCCTTCAACATTGTTTTTCACGACTTACAACTAGTATTTTAATGCAACAACAAAAAAAAAAAAAGTCAAAATTATTTTAATTTTCCCCTATTAAGTTAAACTACTTATTTCAGAAGATAAAATGCTGAGCTCAAATGTCTTAATAGTACTAACTGCAGCTTTTATAAGACATTAATAGAAAATCTAAATTTTTAATTAAATAGATTAACTCTTGAACAGTTTAATGTGAAAGGAGTAAGCTGTCTAGCTCCAAACCACATGTTTTTGTTCTGGTACTTCTCATTGGCCATCTGTTCTTTGTTGCCTGTCCCCATTCCACCATCTGTCCCAAAAATTACACTCAGCATGATGACCTCACCTACAAAACTGCAAGAAGTCAATAGCTCTGTCAGTCAAAGCCAGTAAACAACCATCACTTCCTTTGCATTTCTCTTTGTTCTCAGTGCTGGAAACAAAGAATGCAGATTAATGCCCCAGATTTTGGTTCCAATTGTGGTTTTTTTTAAACTCATGTAACATTTTCACATGGTGATAGGAAGAGAAAAAAAAAGAAGAGAGTGAGAAAACCAGCTGATGGAATTGGTACAGTGGGTAACATTGTTTTGCAGAGGACTCCTGCAACTTGCAGAGAAAAAATTATTTTTGATCAGTCAAGGGAAAAACTTCTATCCTCCTTTGGTTTTTTGCTGCTTTTTTGTGTTGCATTCAGAACAAAATGCAGATGCTCTGTCAGATAAATTTTAGCTCATATTACATGAGATGAATCCTGCTCCTAAAATCTGTAATAAAAGTCTGAGTCTTCCTCCTTTAGGCTGTGGATTTGCACATGGCAAAACACTATATAGATGCTCCACAACTGAACTCTATTCTTTCCACATGTAGAACTAGTTCACCTTCCTTCTTGTTTGGCTCATCAATTCAGCATTCACCTGGCACCTGCATGCAGGCCAAGGGACATCTTGATTATGTCAGGGATGGAGATAGGTGATGGGGTCTTGACCCCAGGTGAAGATAACTGCAAGGGATGTGAGAAACTATTGGACAAGACATAGCTGGAATTTCTGGATGTGACTGGTAACAATGCATGAATCTGACAAAGGTTAGAGATAGCACTGTGAAGGGAGGTTGGATTTCACAGATGTTTAAGGGAGAGTTGCTTAAGAAATGTTTGCATAATTGGAGGGAAACGTGTAACCTTTTTGTGCACTATTTATGCAAAGCTAGCACTGTCTAGGTAACCGTATCATAAAGATCATAGAAAACCAGGAACATCTAGATAGTGGTATCAAACCTACCAAATTTGGGTACAGATGCAGCAAAACTGGGACTAAGGCAGAAGAAATAATTGTGGTTATTTAGTTGTGAAAGGTGAGAGATGACAAAAGAAGGGCAAGAACAGAGAGGTCAAGACACAGGGGAAGATATATAAAGGTATGTAAGTGGTATAATTTGGGCTGCCTGGGGGTACCTCTTGCTCACCACATCTTTGAGCAGGACAATAAACCAGACCTGTTTCTGACTACATCTCATGTTGAACCCGCGTCTTTTGTCAGGAGGATGAATACATGAGTGGTAGCACCAGTATATGCTCCAGGAATGACAGCAATGATGTCCTTCTAATGTCCTAGAAGACTGCACAAATCCTTGCACTGTGGACTGTCACAATCCCTCTTTTCATCAAGGTTCTTCCTAAGAACCAAGTTACTACCTTGCCATTTTTCTGTCTCTGAAATTTATTTCAGTGTTTGCAGTCACTAAACTGCAGAAAAACACTTGCCTAATGCTTGAATTATAATGACACTTTGATATTCTCTTGTTGCTATTTAAAGTGTTTGTGGGTGAAGAACATGAATATCAGTGAGAAATACTTATAAGTTAACTTTAGTGTCCTGGTGAGGTCTTAAGATTGCAGACATCTCCTGCTTGACTTCTGGAAGCTGATATATTTTATGCTTTGCCTGTCAGTGAGATGTTAAGACAGTAAAGAGGTGCTTCCTGGTTTCTGGTTTCAGTGAGAGGAGGAGCCTGGTGCCACAGAGGGTTACCCACAGAAGGCTGTTGACACCGGAATGCATCTGGGGCTGGCCATCAGAAACAGCTAAAACATCACACCTCGCAGGGCGTATGTGTTTGAGGTCAGCAGCTCATTAGACATTTCTGTACACTTGGAAACCAGATGCCGCAGTCCCTCGTTTGAGGGTAAATGCCTTACTGAGCAGGGCTCTCCTATTACATGAAGGAAATAGCACCACCCATAGTCAGGCAGTCATTCCGAAAGGGAAGAATTTGGGTCCCCTGACCTCTTCAGGCTGAGACATTCATATCCCGCCTCCCGGAGTGAACGGAAAAGACCTGACTTTGCAGATGAAACATAAGGGCTCTGAGGAAGATGAAGGAGTTCTCAATTCAACTGAAGCATTTCCCATAACTCTCGGAGAGAAAACTGCAAGATCCATACATGAGCTCTCAGCAGCTGCTTGGCTGGAAGAATAGCACTTTATGTGTGATTGAGGACTGTTTGGGTGAATGACGCATTCTCCCAGGAGGTCTAAAGGATTATGGTACTCTGGGGATCTGGCAGATCAGCCTGATCACCCTCTGGCTGAGGCTGAGCCCATCTGCTCTTGCACAGATGTTAATGGGTGACTCATGCCCAGCGGCAGAAGTCAGGAAGTCAGCTGGGTTTTGTTTAGTTGTCTTTCTACTTTAGTCCAGGTAGTTTGCAAGCATCCTTATTTGGTAAGATTAGGGTGATTCCCTTTGGTGGATGACTCAAAATTGATGTTGTGTTGGTGCTGCCTCATTCACAAACTTAGTTGTGAGGCATACTTAGCATGTTTTTTGTCTTATTACAACTATAGAAAGTTCAGTATCTCACAGGTATCATACTGTGTGGAGGAGAAAAAGAAAAAAAAAAAAAGGATCTATAAAGGCTTTATTAATTATTTATATTATTAAACATACTGCATATAACTTTCAGAGGCCTTCACTCAAAAGTTACTAAAAGAGACATAAAGGTTCCCAAAAGGAAACCTCAGAGATTTACTCTTAAGGTACATTTTCTGAAAATTATGTAGAAGGCATCAGCTGCACCCAGCAAAACAACATACTGTTTTGCATATTGCTTCCCAGGGGGAATGAGGCCGGTACCTTCTTTTTCCTTTGTTCATGTGCAATTTTTACTGTTAATGATTTTGTATCCCATCCCTATCTAATATGGTAGAATAAACAAATTGCATGGTAAATATTCTCTTTCAGAGATAGGTGTCATGACTTATGATACTTCTGATCATAGATACTTATTGATCACTTTTTATTGTCTAGGCCTTGCTATAAAATTACAAACTTGTGGGTTAGTACTTTCCAAATAGGGATAAACACATTTCTTCTCATTTTTGAATTTTTTCTCACTACTTTTATAAGATATATCAATTTAGGAACTTAAATTTATCATCTTTAGCCTGTCTTAAGCACTGAAATCTTGACATGTGAAATCTAGTTGTGACAGCTGACCTGAAAGTCTATGAACGGTGTGTGCCTCATTTAGGGCAAGTTTTCCCCACTTATATGATACTCCTTCTACCATTGTGCACCGTCAGCCAGTAAAAAATTAGAAGATCTTACATTTCTATCCATATTGAGATTATTTTAAATGCTCTTTTTCTGAAAATATACTTATCTTTAAAATCAAGCACTACAGCAGGACTTGCAACATAAAAAGGAACTTGCCTAGTTGGAAGTTAATGTCTTCTCCCTTCCCACACCAATACTAAATAAGCCCTGTGTTTTCTACTAGCAATTAATGTATGTTTGCTCCCTTTTTATCTGCACAAACAAGACATTTCTTTTATGATTTTACTTACTCATCTTTATAGTAATTAGAGCTGTAACATAGTAAATGCTTAAATAACTAAATAATGCTTGAACAATTTGAATTTTTTTTTTTTTTCACATGAGTGATGTTAGAACTCCACAAAAATGTCACACATTTTTCCCATCAGAAAGTTCAGCACCATTGTTTATTTGTCTGTATATGTGTGGGGGAGGTTTCACGTATTTTTTAAATTTTTAGATTTTATTTACAAGAAATTATTTTGCTCATACTTTTATTCTCCACTAATGGGAATTTGGTTTTCTTAAACAAACCAAGCTTACAGTCCAGCCAGAATTTTACATGCAAATATGACATTAAAATTTCATTTCGTGTGTGTGCTTATAAATGTTAAATTAGCTGAGAAATATGTCAAGCAGCTGAAAGACAATGAACTTAGCTTCAGAGAGTTCATTAGACATTCCATAACATTTGGAATGAAATTACTAAAACTCAGTCAATACTTTTCCGCTTGCTGGATTTCCATTCTTTCCATTTGCTTACACAGCACAGAAGAGAGGGGAAACAAGTGAGCCTGCCAAGGTTGTGATAGGAAATGTCACTGCATACCTCAGAACTGAAGTTTCTCTCTTTGTGTGAACTGGTGATTATTAAAGTGCTTAACAGGTCTGCTGGTCAAAAGTCCTAAATACAGGGTAAGATATAATTTTTAAGTATTGAAAACCCTTCTGGTTTAGTACTATGAGGCAATCAGTAAAAAAGGTCTTTTCTAGAACGTTGTACAGCTTTTAAATGGGCAAAGTGCGTTTGACCTTCATACATGTGAAGCAGAAGGGCCCTAAATGTAGTATATGCTTTTAAATAACTGTTCTGTAACTACCTGTGTCAGATGTGTAAAAGAATATGCTGGATACCTAAATAAGGCTTACTGTGACCGTGTCTTGCTAGGGACAGGTATTGTGTCTTTCAACCTACATTGCCATATGTGTGTGTGCCAGATAAACAGTTTTTCATATCTATATAGATCATGTTTCTGTTCAAACTGGTTTTGATAGGATGACACTGTAGTCTTCTAGGTTGCTTGCAAACCTCAGGAAACATGGAGACGCTGCAAGGAATCTGTCAGACTGGATGGATGCAGAACAGTGCAGAGGTGCCAGGTGTGTAAACAGGCAGCAAAAGGGAAAATTTTCCAGAGCTTATTATCTCCTTTTCCATCTGAGTGCAGGCAGCTAATTGGGAAGTGTGGGAAAGGAGAGATGCCTTAGCCTTTGCACAGAGGCTGGGAATGCTCTGGACATGCTGGTCATTCTCTTTTTCTCCTTGAGCTGGGCTTCTATATTCTGTGTTACTGAAAAGGAAAAAGGGTCCCTGAATTTTACATGTGAGTTGAGAAATTTAAAAAAGTTAAATTTAAAGAGGAAAGATATTCCTTATTGGGAAAGTGAAACGTCTGTGTTGGTGGTGCATAGAAATGGGATGGATTTTCCTGCTTTTAGTGGTCTCATATGTAGGTGTTCGTGATCGTTCCATGGTCGATCGACTGTGATATCTCTCCAGAAACTAATTAATTTTATTTTAGAATTGTATTTTCAAAGGGGATCAATTGTATTGTGATATATGTATCCCTTTGTGATGATTATAGAAGAAATCCAGAGCAGTAACTTATCCAAATGGTTTTGGATGGCAAACATTCATAGAGGTGAATCCAGCCCTTGATGAGAAAATGAGACAAGCAGATGTACATGATAAGTCTTTTGGAGGCTGCATCAATTTTCAGACTTAATTTTGAAGCAAGCATTACTTCTCATGGCTGCAAAGCTGTTTTATAAAGGAAGTCTGCTTTCTTTGCTGCTCAAATATAGAAACTGGGTCACCTTTTAGGTTCGTAGAGCAGGAAGAATCTTTCAATGCTAAAAAAGAAAAAAGAAAAACCAAACCAAACCCAAAAAAAAAACCAAAAAAACCACCCAAAGAAGATAAAAATGCTTTTATTTTCCATATCCACTAATCAAAACTGAGATACAAAAATAATATAGAAATAATAAAAGATAGTATAAGGAGGGAGCAGAATGAGAACAACTGCAAACTATGCAATTTTGTGACTGATACATGCAGTTTGCTTGAGATGTAGTTTTGTCTGTCATCTTTATTTGATATTTGGGAGAAAATATAATATGTATTTGTAAATGGCATATTTATTTGATACATCTAACAATTTGAGTTTTGTACTAGAGGACTATAAAATTGACATTGGCTGAAGTTCTCAAAAAAATCCTAAAGATTTGAATGATAGTGAACACCAAAATTATTCAACAAATAATTATCTTTTAATTCAATTTTAACAGTTATAAAGTTTACAAAAAAAAAAGTAAAAGTTCAAGCCTACTTAGCAAATCAGTATTTGATTGATAAATGGCATGACTTGAAGGAACAATAGATTTTTGGTAAAACCAGTTTAGAATACAGTAAATGCAGAACTCCTTAGTCCTTGTAGTCCTTGTGAGTTGGGCAGAGCAACCTATTGATCTTGTTTCTCCCTTTTTTAATCAAATTTTAAAAACAAGAAAGATCTTAAATTTATTAGTAATATTGTCTGAAGCAATGCTGGACTAGAAAATTGCTTTGAATTACGTTTTCTTTTCTGTTATTTTTAGAGACATTGTTCATTTTTCCCCCACTTTGCAGCTTGAGAGAAGAGAAATCCAGTAGGTAATTGGTATACTTCAAAAAGTGTGATGAATTTGATTGATAGCAGACATGAGGTGAAGAATTAATAAAGTGACAGTTTGTTGGCATGTGTGGGCACAGAGTAAATGATCATTAACCATTTGAATGCAAAGATCTAGAAGGAAAGGGAAAATGACTGGTGTGTAACTTTTTTGCTGTAAGTCTGCTAGAGCAGTCCTTAATGGGCAGTGCAACACAGCAAAACCTGGAGGAGCCCTTAGGTCTGTTTGAGTTGGTACTGGTACACTGTGTTAAAGTCCTCTTACATTCAGTCATATCACATTCCTGGAGACAGTGCATCTCAGACTTCTCCTGCTCTCCTCATCTTACACTGCATCGCAGCTTTGGTTTTTGCATCTTAGAATCATAGAAACATAGAATGATTTGAGTTAGAAGCGACCTTAAAGAACCATCTAGTTCCAACCTCACTGCCATGGGCAGGAACACCTCCCACTAGACCAGGTTTCTCAATGAGTCCAACCTGACCTTGAACACTGCCAGGGATGGGGCATCCACAGCTTCTCTGGACAGCCTTTGCCAGTGTACCACCACTCGCACAATAAAGACTTTTTTCTGTATATGTAACCTGAATTTTCCCTCTTTCAATTTGTACTCATTACTTCGTGTCCTATCACTACGATTCCTGGCAAAGAGTCCCACTCTGGCTTCCTTGGAGGCTGCCTTCAGATATTGGACGACTGCCATGAGGTCTCCACACCACCTTCTCTTTTCTGGGGTGAACAGCCTCAACTTTCTCAGCCTGCCTTCATGGGACAGTTGCTCTTGTCCCCTTATCAACTTCATAGCCCTTCTCTGGTCTTGCTCCAAATCCTCTGGAGTTAATTCATATAAAGACTTGGGAGGACGCTGAACAGCTATCTACAAAACAACCTGGGGAAAGAGAAAGCTGAAATGCAAAGATGTACAGTATCATGGCATGAATACTCTAAGCCTATCTTTTGCCAGAATTTTTGATTCATATAACAGTACTGCTGGTCAAGTTTCTCATTTTTAACACACTGTGAACCCTTTTTCCCACTCATTGTGCAGTCCTGACTTGCACAGTGAGAGGCATCTGTGTTAACCAATAAGGAAGACGGGAATAAATCTCACTGGCTTGGTTATGTCAGTGATGGAAGGGGGTGTCATGGCTGGGACAAATGCACAGACACAAACGCAAACTATTCAGTAATTTCTGCATGCAAGTACAGTGCTCAGTCTTGATGGGATAGGGAAAATTAAAGGGCTGTAGATTCAGTGAATAAATCCAGGCATTGATATGTAACCATGTTAAGTGTAGGAAAAATATGAGTGACAGATAACAATGGTATGATACTAGGAGGATTTAATTCAAATTCAATCTTATTTTATCCATTCTTAATTAATTTGATACACCACATTCTTGTCTGTGTAATCAGAATTATTTTGGAAATTGTATTGTTCCTTTCATATCAGAGTAAGAAATGGTTTTGTGAAAAGCTACAGCTTGCCAATTGAGTTGATTCTAATTGTTTCTTTCTTTCATTTTAGGCAAGAAAAATGAACAAAAATCTCTCAAGATACACTTCAGGGAGATTAAACACTCCCATCTAATAAATTATCAGCTGTAATTTGGCTGAGGTCGTTTAAATGATGAATAACTTTCTTCTGGCTACAACTTACATATTGAAAATAAATTTTCTTCATTATTAACAGAAAATATAATAAATCATACAGAAGATCCTTCAGAAATCCTTTTAAATATCATTAAGTTTTACTTAGACAGTCTTCCGTATCATTAATAATAATCACTATCAGAGTCTTGTGTCTTAAAATGCTGATGACATACTAGTCCTGAGCTCAGTTAGCTCCCACAGGGTAATTTCTCGGCATCGTTTGGCTTCCCTTTGTGTCATCTGAGCTGTACAAGTTGAGTCTGCTGCCCCAAAAATTTCTCTCATGATCCATTTGTATCGCTGCAGGGCTGTGGCAGGAACGGGATGGAAGCAGGGAGCCACAAGTGGATTTTTGAAGATGTCTTTTTGGTTTTCTGCCTGAAGCATATCTTGTGAAAGGAGAATATATGCCAGTACTTGATCTGTTGTTAGACCACAATTTGTTTCTCTTTTCATATTAGGCAGTATGCATGCACCTAGAAATGTAAAACCAAGCGGAATTTCAGTGTTTTTGTGCCTTGTACAAAATGCAAGGGATTTTGATTACGTTTGGAGAAAATTCAGTGTTTAAATAGTATCTCCTAACTTAAGAATCCCTTAAAAGGCAGTAGAGGGCTACATATAAAGCTCTTGAAAATGTTTTATTAATTGCAGAAACAGCCTGTAAAAGATGGGCCCCCCTTTATATGGGAAATTCCCCCTTTTAATTTCCCAAGAGGCTTTGAAGAATTCTAATCTTTACTTAATCAGTTTTCCTTTTCTAGACCTTCTCTCTTCTACTTATGTGCACGTACACAGTTATGTACTTACCTAAAACCAGGTACTGCTGATGTTTTGTGTCTGTTTAAAAAGCACTGCTGATAGGCACTCCTGAAGCAGAAGTAAACGTTTTGTCCCAAGTTTTCTGCAGAATGGGAAATGTTTTTCATGGCTATGGTAGTGCTGAATGTGGTAGTAGGGAATAAAGTGGTCCTACCGTTTTTCCCCGTAGCTCATCGGCAGCAGTTGAAAAAGCACAGCGAGGCATCCATCGCAATGACACCTCAGTTAGCTGAAACGTTTCATTCCCCTCCCACGTTTTGTGTTTTCTGAGTAGCATAGCAGAAAACCTCCAACTAACTTGAAAAAGGCTGGGAAATTTGTATAGTGACGTCTTCATTGTCCTCTCCCACAATATTTATTTAATTAGTGAAAAGTTTCAAAGCGATTAGCAGAAATCCTGAGAAGTAAACCCAGGCCTTTAGTGCTTTGAAAAGCAGCAGGTTTTGTTAAGTTTGATCAAACCCATGACAGTTACATTGCAGCACAGACATGCAGAGCAGATTGAGCTTGCTACTGACATTTTGATTGTGCTCTGTAGAATTTATGTTTAGGAAAAGCCTCAGCCAGTGTTTTAGCGTATCTTATCTGTAGGGCACTGCAGCAATAAATCCTGTGAAATGCAATCAAATGTTAATAGAAAACCCTTTGTGGAAGACATCTCCAACAGCGAGTTTTTGTGTCCACCCCCTTTCCACTCCAAAAGGCTGTTTATCTACCCAGACAGATCTATACCTGCCACTTGTAGCTGGCTGCACTATATTTTGTGGAGACAGAGTGACTTTCAGAGAACAGAGCCATGTAAGCTTCTCCTAGAGGCATGCCAGTCTCGGCTGTGAATCTGTTTAAACCTTTGAGCAAGGTCAAGGCTGAGTCTCAGAGCATCTCCCTAGAATGCACCCCAGGAGAAAACTGCTCCACCAGGGCAGAAGAAATACAGAAAATAGACTCTAATATGATGGAAAGGCTTTGGACAGGATGAGTCACTGACCAGCCTGCTTTCTTCACCTGTCCCAAAGTACGTAGGTATTGACGAACACAGAGCACGTTTTGGCTACAGTTGGGTATATCCTTGATCCTGTTTGCTTTTCTCATAGCCTGTAGTTAAAGTAATTAAGTTTCTTATGTGTTGCTGTGTGTTAAGTGGCACTGAAAGCTGGGCCTGCTCCAGGTGCATTGGGAACAGGGCCCAAATAGAAATTAAAGAGAGCTTGACAGCATCGAAGCCTCGTGCTTGTCACCTGCTTCAGCTCTAAAAACCTTCAGGGGCCCTCATTCCATGTTTGTCTGCGTACAGCTACAGCAAGGTGTCCCAGGCCACAGGAAATGGGAGCAGGAAGGTCCTCATGACATGTGCTACCTATGGCCCTAAGCAAGCAAGAGGTAGAAGCCTGTGACAGGGAACTTGCTTGGCGGAGACACTACCCAAAAATCTGTGTTCTGGTGCCAAAGTGCCACTGCCTACAGAACAGTCTGACAAAGGGGCCACAGCATGCCATGAGTTGCCCTGGTTTTCTACCACAGTTCAGGTTTCAAAGGCTTTTCCCCCAGCTCCAGAGACAGCTTCCAGCTCTAGTTTAACTGCATACACATGGAAGAGAAGGAGTCCTTCAGCTGCAAGCCTTTCCTCTCTACATCTCACTGCAGCTCAGACTTGCATATCATGGTTCTTTGCCGGCAATATAAGAGATGAGGTGGCATTCAGCTCTCAGGGAAGGGTGGTAGGCCAGGACAAAGTGTCCAGAAGGCTAGTTTGGCAAGGAGCTGCCAATTAGATCCTGGTGGGAATAGATGTCCATATCAGATAGTGGAAATAGTCCCTTCTAGTTAGCAATGGTTAATTTCTTTTCCTTTATTTCCCAGTAGTAAACAAGCATAGGACATTGAGTCAGTTGCTATTTTAGATCTATTCTGCTATTTCCTAAATATAGAACTAGGAGGATGACATGTCAATAGGAGGATGACATGTCAATATCTTGTTTAAAACTATAGTAACTCAGATCTGCATTCCAATATCACATCTGCGAAGAACCACTCATTACACTCTTGCTTTCGATGTTATTTTCTCTCCTTGGTAATCTCTCCATGCAAAAATATTTTCTTATAATGAAATATGCAGAAAGAAGGCCATGGTGATAGATAGACTGAAATAAAACTGATAGGACACATAGTCTGGAAATTCCTGGCAGCCTCAAATCCCCATTACAATAATAAAAAAATCCAGTTTATGAATGCAAACAAGACAGTTTAACCTTGTAATAATTTTTTTCAATATTTTTCTTACGTTTATAGCAATTTACTTCATCCAGGAAACACTGCAAAATGCTGGTAACATGCAAAGAGACAGTCAATAAACATTACAGCTATTGTTGGATTTTAAAAGCAGAAAATTAAAAATTAGGTGGTTTATTCACTATTGTTCAGGATTTATTCACTATTTATTGTTCTGGTCAAACAATTTAATCCATTTTTGCCCCATATCTCTTATTTAATCTCGTTTAGACTAACCCTCTGCTCAACTCACACAGGGTGTGAACACTGCCTAGACTTCCCATGGCAGCATGACACTGAAATATTATTACCTAATTAGACTGCTTTTCCCTGGTAGCAACCAGTTCCCATTTGTTTTAAAGACATATGCTTTTGTTCTGCTGCTGGAGAGGTTAGCAGTGTTTGTGCAGATATCTGAGAAAAACACAAAGGGAAATGAACTTAAAATTTACATCTCAGCACACATTTTTATTTTTTACGTAATTTGGACTTAGCTGAGATTGTCTGCTCACAAAAGGCTTGGTACTGGGAATAGAAGGACTGTTATTATAGGCAGAATTCAAATACATTGGCAGCATCTGTGGGAAAGTTTGTGCATTTTAGTCCTGGTTTTACTGGATGGTGAAACATTCCTTGAATAGTTAGTATGCTAGCCCAAGGCCCGAAAAAGTTGCTAAACCCTTGTTTTTCTTTATCTTTTATAGTGAAAACTGACAAGTAGATTAACAAGGCAGGTTACTTACAGCAGGCATTTGCCCCATCAGTTACAAACTGGTCAAGGTTATCAGCCTGGTTCCAAGTGAGGAACACGGAAAAGTGTGTGATGAGTCTAAAAGGGATGTAACACCCTACAAAACATCTTTCTTGCAGGGTGTAATCCTCTGCAACATTTTTCTCCTCTTCAGAAGAAAACTTCTGTTGCATTTGCAGTAAATGGAGTTTACCTCCCATTTTGTAAGATATCATCTCTGAGACTATGACATGTAAACATAAGGGTTACTATCATCTTTTAAGAATGTGCAACTTTTTCTTTTTTTTCCTTGCATGATGAAAAGCACGTCATCAACTCTGACTTAAGGATTACTTTCTCTTAAAATGCTTGTACTCACTTCTGGAAATTGAAAGAATAATTAAATCAAAGAGTAATTACACTTATATCTTCAAACCATTCTTACACTTTTTTCTTCTTTTGTTCAAATATTTCAAGGATGCTAGTGTAACTCTACATTTGTAACTATTTTGGTGACCAGAAGTCTGACTAACATCTGGTTCTTTTTCTCCAACTTCTCAGGGCTTATCAAATTTTGGCTAGGGGAAAATACTGAGTTTTAGCTTTTTAGAGAGGTCATTGGGTTAGGAATGGGTTTACACTTTTAAAAATACTTAGTTTTATATGTATACAGGTGCACATTATTTTAAAATAAAAAGTAGAAAAAACCCCAAGATTTTCTGTTAACTAAAACTTAAAATTCTGCAACTTGTCATCAGAAATGTCTTCTTTTATTTATTTGCAATATTTTTTTCTTCCTTTGTAAACTTTCACTCTTCACTTCATAAGCTTTCACAACTGAGCCCAGCTCAGAAACAGATGGGAATAGTGACACTAGGGATTCAGAGTTCAGAGCTCTTGTTACAGCAATTTCTACGCTAACTAGAATGAAACAACATTAATCTTCAGTCAGTGTTCATCTGTCTCTCTTAAATGCAGAATTCTCAACTAGTCCACCACCATATTTTCCTCAAACTCAAGGTCTTTTCAGGTGTGTGAGAAAAACAACATTGATAAACTTATCTTTTCATTCAACTTTCCTTTATTTCTGTCAATATAAGGGATCATCTCCAGTAACTTTCATAAAGAGGAAGACTTCGTTGTGAGACACACTATTTGAAACGCAGCATTATAAAATAGAAGTTGCAGAATCTTGAGCAGTTTACAAAAAGAAATTCTTATTCACTGAGAAATTATGTTATTTCCTCATTTATTTAATCATGAGCTAAAGCAAACCAAATGTCTTAAAGTCTTTCAGGAATGAAGACTTGGAAAACATTAAAATATTTTGACAACAGTTTATGATTATGTTGACATATCATAATATAAAATTATCAGCCATAGTAAATACTAATTTTACTATGCTATGTCAAAATGAATGTCATAAAACCAACTGAGGAAATAAAAAAAATGTTTTGCTGTATCTAAATAAAATATTTTGATGCTGTCAAAATGTATAGAAAAAAAAGTTGAAAATATTTTGACACTTGCAGATAAATGCCTTAAAAATCAACACATTCCCTTGAGATTTTTTTTATTTTGACAGAAATTGAGATTTATGGTCTAAAACTCATCTGTCAAAATGTTTTCACCTTGTCTGAGTGATGCCATATTTGTAGCCAAACTTCTGTCTCAGGCTGAGCTTCCACATCAAGTAGCTTTGTGCCTCACTGTCTCACCTACCAAGGCAGGTTTGATCCAGAGCCAGTCTGAGCCAAAAGTCACATTCTTGTCAAATTAGCTCGTGCACATGAGAGAGGTTTTTGTGCTAGAGTTAGGTTTTTGGAGGGCAGAGAATACTTAATCTTGTTTAAAGCCTGTCAGGATAGCGTTATTGCTACAGGATGTTTTCTGACACCGTTCCACCCTGTGAGTTTGCACTTCACATCTTGAAGTGATTGTGTTTCTGATCTGGTAGCCACAAAGAGGGATCTTCTGGAAAAGTGGCTCATGGGCAATGCAAGTTATATTCATGGGAATAAGATATAGAGGCATAGCTAACACTGAAACGCCTCTTGAAAAAAAAACAATGCTTAGACAGATTTTAAATGGAAGAGAAATTTTCAGCTGTGGTGTAATAGACTCTTTTTTCCCAAGACTCATTTACATTTGTTGCCTGAGTTTTGAAAGACCAGAGAGAAAGAGGTTAGCCTTGTTCCCTATAAAAATAAAATGTCTAGTTCCCTACACAAATGGTCAGAAGAGACTAGGACTGTGAATGGCTTTCCACAAACTCTCCCACAGCTCTCAGTATCCCTATCTTTGGGGTTTTCTAAGGTCTCCTAAAGCTGTTTGCTGGACTTACAACCCATTCCACTTGCTTTTATCCCTCTGGTCATTGAGAAATGGTACTGCAATTCATACTACAAAACCATTTGACAGAAGTCCTGACCTGCAAAACAGGATATTCTGGAAGGTGGGCGAACAAGTGGCAGCAAACAGGAAGAAATAACCATTTTTATTTTGTTTACAGTGCGAAAGTGCATTTGAGTTATCTCTTCTTGGCTAGGCTTTAGCTAAACTCTACTCCCAAGTCTCCATGACAACTCATAAATGTGATTTTTCCCATCACTACATGCTTCAAGAGAATTTCAGTCATTCATAAAGAAAATAGGTGTTTCAAATGAGGGTGATTCAGCATTTTAACTCTTTTAGTTATAATTTTTTTATAATTTCTCTATAGAGCAAAGACGGAGAGAATGAGGAAAGGATCCTAAGCCAAACATCTGTTGCAAACATCTATATTGTTTTACTTCTGGAGACCTTTTCTTAGAAGTACTGGTAGAAAAACAACCTACTAAACACATGGGCCCTGTTTAGTCAGCATGGGACAAAGCCAGGTGGTTAAAAGAGACATGAAGATGCCAAGATCTTGAGGTGTTGCCTCTTTATTTTTGCACCATACTTTTTTCTCTATTGAGTAGACGGGCTCTTGGTAACTGTATGTCACCCTAAGAATGGAAATTATATGATCAGGAAAGAGCTGATACACACACAGACACATACCTGTGTCACAATCAGCTTGGAGCACTCTGGCTTTGATCTTCTTCTGTACAGAATTTTTTTTTCCAGCTTTTCTGAAGTAACTTCTGATTTATGTTGCTATAAGTATTATGCCCAGAAGGCATGGCATATGTTCTTATACTCTCATATTTTATGAATAACGAAAGCTTTTGGCAAAACTTCATTTAAAAACTCGCCAATTTTGCTGTAGATAAACAGATATCGTTTTCTCACATAAAATACCCAAAGAATACAGCAACTGCTGGAGTACCTTTTTTGTTTCCAGAGTCATTTGATATGTTTTACGGGCAACTATTATGATGAATTTTTTCCACTTGAACATATATAAATAAACCTCTTTTGCTGATTTGGTTAAATCTTCTTTAGTGAATTCTGGATTTCATTCTAATTTGATGGATGTATGAGCTTCTCAACATTTCATATTTCCCCATCTCTGAACCTTTAATTCTCTTTTCTTCCCCTAACGATGGTACATGCATGTACAAATCCTGCATTGCCTACCAAGATTTCAATAATGGTTGTATCATGCACAGTGATGTTTGGAAGGTCTTGGGATAATACAAAGCTTTTCAGAAATGGAAGAGGACCTTGCAGCATACCCTTCTGGTGCACTATTGAATTGATCTATACAGGAAAAAGGAATTAGGTGCATTTTTCTAATCGTCTTTCATCAACTTTGATATACTTTGTTCTTTGGGTCTAGTATGAGGCAGACTGGGCAATTCCAGTGCAGCAATTTCTGCAACTAGGACAGGGTCCGGTGAGGGACTGAAACACCTTATTCTTTTCCAGACAAAGCATTTGTCTAGGACAAATGTGGTTTCAGTCTTGTCTGTAATTGAGAAATCACTTCCACTTTGTTTGAACAGTGGGTTCTGCCATGGTTTTCAGTTCAGTCCTGGGCATGTGCCTGGTGACTTGAGGTGTTACTTGACAAAAGCGCTGCTGCCTCACAAACTTAGAAAAGAAAGCAGGGAGCTTTCTTACTGTTCCCTGGGACCTGTGTACTTGTGTTAGTACTCATGTTCTGTGGGAAGATTGCCTCCTCCAGAACAAGTGTTTCAGAGCTGGCAGGTAACAGTGGAGGGAGAATAGGCTGCCTGTCGTTGCTGAGAAGGTGCAGTTTCAATTCACTCACTCAAGGGAGCTTGCCTTCAGTGCCATGGTGACTGAAACCCTGCTCTCTTCTTTGACAAGGAACAACTACAAGAGAGTCCATCAGATATGTCTATGCAACTTTTCTGGTATTTTCACCTTTTTTAATGTATTGAAGTATTCTGGTCATGGTAAAGGCCACACACTTGACCACTGATGTTGTAGACTTTCATACATTTCTCTTAATAGCTTCAACATTGTCAGGACTTAATATAGAAGTAAAAAGGTAACTTTCTTCTCTTACAAAAGTCAGTCTTAGCTAGGATTTTGAAAGTAAGCCTTTGGCCTTTCTGGTTCACATCTCAGCATTAGTAAAAGAATAGTAACTGGAACTAGCACAACTTTTCAAAAGTGTATGTGGAGAGTCCTGTTTGCACTCCCAGAGCGTATTGCCTCCAATGTCAGCAGGGTTAAACAATAGCAAAATCATCAGCAACTAAAGCAAGCCTCTTATATCTTCAATATAAACAGAAAAAGTAGTTACTTAGCTGACCATAATGTTGTTTTTAAAAACCCAAGAGTAGTTCTCAAGGCAATAACACAAGTTAATGTATGCACAGTGCATGTGCATTGCTTCGCCTTCCACACTGAGTTATGTACTGTACATACACTGATGAAAATAATACTGTGGATACTCTGCCAGAGTACTCTTCCTAACACCAGGATATAAGATGGTTTTCCCAAACACAGACTTCTGCAACATACCTAAAACTCTTCCCACTGATATAGAAGGTGGTACGTCTGTGGCTTGCTGCTGTCATTGAAATCACCAGGTAGTTCTTTTCATAAATCAGATGGGAAACTGATGGGAAATGCAGGTTAAAGTACTGAGAGGAGAATCTACAGAGAGTGGACACCTGTATTTCCAGTTATCTGACTGTGGGCAGGTAGGATTTTATATTGCTTCTGAATATTCACACCTGCTGAAGGGGAATTTTTCTTCAGACTGAACCAAACTGTAAAAGTGGAAGTTTTTCCCCTTTTTCTTCACATAATCAAAAAGTTAAAGCTGAGTGTTAATAAGGATTTCCAACACATTACTTGCTAAACTCTGCTTCTAGCAATAGCTGCAGTTTTTGCTGGTGGGCACTGAAATTGCCTATAATTAAAATCATTAGGAGAATCTCCTTAAGAAAGAGGACCTTTAGCATTTCCCAAATCACATCTGCATGTGTTTGTTAAAGCTGTGTGTGAGACAGACTGGACAGCATGACTCTCATTTTAATTTTGTGAAAAGAGTAGCAGAAGTCGAATTTGATGTCAGTGAGAGGAATCTGATCTCTACTGCCAGGAACACATGAACAAACCACATTATCGCAATAGGAGTATCATTGGGACCAGTGAAAACAAAGATGATAAACAACCATAATGAAAAGCAATTGCTTGCAGGTGTGTTTATGTTGTTTGTGTGCATATACAAATGAAAGCACATGTTTTGTCATACGTTTTCTGCCTTTGCCAGCCAGTTTTCCCTTAGTTGGCTCAACCTGGTCTTTGCTTTTTAAACTGGATTTGCACAAGAGAGTCCTAAAAAATTATGTATTAATAATCTTCATCACATAATGCTAGCAATTCCAGCAGGTGTGAAATGTAATAAATGTGCACTGAGTCTCATACAGATGTGATGGGACACCATGGTGCCATCTGTGGTGCTGAGCTGGAAGTCAAGGCAGCAATGTCCAAGTCAGACCAAATGAATGTCTGAACATACCTTGCTGTACCAGAAAATCTCTTTTCTAAAGGGCTTTGGTGACAAATGCTTTGCAAGATTTCAGTGGTTATTGAATAAATTGTAACAGCTTGTTTTTGTGTGGAAAGTGGAAAGTGATAGCAGGAATTTGAAGGAAAGAAGTGTCTGTTCAGACTTACTTTCATCGTAATAACTTTTCAACTGAATTGGCCTTTTAAAATGTATACAGCTTCTTAGTAGGAAAACAGGCACTGCAGGACTGATGCCAACATTTTTCAACTCTCCAGTTAAATCAAAGTAACATTGGGAAGTATGTGATTGGTACATTCCAGTCAGAACTGTATTTAACAGCCCCTGAAAACAGAACAGACTCATCTGTCACTAGCTTGTAAACGATAGCCTTTCCCAAATCCCAGTGAAGAAAAATAAAATAGGTTCCCATAGGAATTCAGAGGAAGATTAAGATAGTGACTAAAGAGATTTAGAAAGCTTTCTGTTGCTCAGGGCAATATGACAAACCCTTCAGCAACCTTAAAATGGGACTCAGAAGAACATCCCCTTGATAACTGTGATACAAAAAAAAAAGGTAAAGCAAGTATTTCTCTCCTCCCAAACACAAACAAACCTCAGAAATTTCATGAGAGCAAGACTATAAACTTCCAATAAAAAATGTAGGATGGGGAATGAATTATTTTTTAAACAAACTGACTAACTTTACAAATTTATGTATCTGATTATAACACATATGAAAATAAATTTCTCTCTTTTTTTTTAATCAAGAAACATCACATCAAGGAGTACAAATGTGGAAAACAGATCAACTCAAAGGACAGTGATGATCTTCTCATATATTCTTTTGCAGCCAAATGAGAAAGAAGAAAGAGAAAACGGAGATGATGCTGAGAGATGATACTTTTTGCTTGAAGAAGAAAGCTCTGATTACTTATGATGTTACAGTGCCATTTGGTTAGGTTAAACGATTACCAGATTCTGTGACACAACATTTGGCAGGATTTATCAAGTTATTTGTGAGCTAGTTGGGAGATAGGCAGAAGAGTCTTCACTGAACTAAGTCTTGATAGGTAATTTCAGTCTATAGAACCTGACAAATAGAAGAGATTAATAATATAATTATAGAACAGTTTAGTTTGGAAAATCCTCTAGTTCCATCCCCCCTGCCTTGGGCAGGAACATCTACTTATACCAGGTTGCTCAGAGCCCCATCCAGCCTGGCCTTTGAACATTATAGGGTTGGCACATTCAAAATTTCTCTGGGCAACATGCTCCAGTGTACACCACCCTTACAGCAAAAATTAATAGTGGCAACTTCACACTATCAGTTGCTACAAAGATAATTGGAAGTAAAGAAGCTCAATTATAAATGGCAGTGTGCTAGCAGTTTTACCAACTGGTGCACCTATCCTTTGAGAGTGCTATTTGTCCAAGGGATATCTCTGCAAGAAAGAGACATTCATTAAGATAAGTCACAAGGGAAGACAGTAGAAAGTCATTTTCCCTCATGATGATTGAACCCCAATTTGGAAAATTTTTAATTAAAGCAGGTTTTTATAATATCTCCCCATATCCAAAATAAATTCTTTCCTTCTAAAAGCCTAATCTTGTTCCACTGAAAATGCCAGTTCTCACAGATATGCATTTTTCCACAAGAATTTTGTTTTCATTTGAAAACAATGTTTAAGGGTAAAGATGATGTATTATCATACAAAGAGGAACAGCTAAACAGGCACAAGCATGACTAAATATACAAAAAGTTATTTTCTTTTTATGTTCTCTGTTCATCATAATCAGGATCTGTTGACTGGAATACAACAGAAAAATGACAGATTAACATGTAGAAATTACTTCATATCAGGTTCTTGGTGTTTACTTAATGGATTTAGTGGCATTGGTTGAGAGTGCCCAAGGCAATTTAGAAAACAGTGGTTACAAGTGGAAATTTGAAAAACAATATTTTTGTGAAAAAGTTAGATCCAGTCTGTTATGACTAAGAATATATTTAGAAAATAGCCCACATGACTAAAGAAATCTCTAAATATTACTTGGAAGGTTTTCTTTTCAGTTTATTAAAAGGGGTCAAATGAAAGGAAAGATAGGCTGCAAATGCCTATCAGGGAATTAAAGTATATGGTTCTTCCATAGCTACACCTGAAGACCTGCAATTGCTACTGCAGAATTGTACATTACTAGACACAAGATAGCAAGCAGGATAAAACTAAATCTTGTTTTATCAAGGGGATGGACTAGAAAACTTCATGGGCACTTTCTATCTATGATTTTCACACTTTTATACTGACAGAGTTATTCTTGAGGTCTGGAAGAATGAGTAATGATTTGAGGAGATACACTCTCTATAAATAGAGGTGTCATTATTGGGACAGTTCATTCTCACAATGGGAATGGTCTTTTATGACAACCAAATAGCCTCTGTCCCTGTCTGTGGCAGGGGTATTGGACTAGATGATCTTAAAGGTCAATTCCAACCCAAATCATTCTATGATTATTAGCTTAAAGTAAAATATAAAAGACTTGTGAAGGTCAAGAGCTACCGATTCAAGATAAAGAAAGTTACTTTTCTAAAATAGTTATATGTATTTGGGGTTGCAATGACAAATTTGGACATCATATATGATAAGCTACCATAGACTTTTTTGAATGATAGTTAACTTGGCAACATGCTACCATCTGCAGATTAAAATTTAAATCTGCAATTTAAAATAGATTTAAGATATTATGAATATAAGTAGAATTAAGAAAATGCTGTAAGTGATAACTAGTTCTTATTTCCATATTTTAAAATTGATTTTATAAAATATTCACCCAAGAAAAATGGTCCATATTTTAGAAATCCTATAGGAGTCTGTACTCATCATCCTTTTTTCCCCCAAGTAATATTGAACATTAAGAAGTTCATAAAAAAATCCAGGAAAGTGTTAAAAGTTTTTAATACTTTTATGAAAGGTACCTATAGTTGGATTTTATGAATCACTAATCTGTGTTGCACAATGATGTTACAACAATCTTTCCTCTGTCCATTGAGCAGCTTTGACAAAAAGAAATAGAGTTTTATATTGGTTTACCTTGCCTAAATAACTGTAGGTGTCATTCACATTTTTATAAAAAAAAAATATGTAGAACGAAATTGCATTAAACAATAAGCCAAACTTTCAGAAGAATGCTTAAGTTCTTAAAAATATTATCCAGTTTGGTCTTTAAAATTAAGAATTTTTAGAAGAAGAAATTTGTCACTTTCAGACAAGAAGGAGGAAATAAAATTGTACTTATCTAAAAACCTGGATAAAGTGAATGCGTTACTTGTCCTTTGCATACATTGCAAATTAGTGTGCCCTTATGTAAGGGTAATATATATGAATGTATGCACATTCATAAATGCATTTCTATGGTCATAGAATTAACTATCATACTCTCATGCACATAACTAGGAGGGTACTTGGCAAACTTCTTAATTTCATGTGCTCTGCTTTGCAAAAAATATTCTTTGACCATAGTTCTTTGGTACATCATGATGACTCATTTTTCTTCATATGCTGCCATGTGGTTGGAAACTGAAGTAGAATTGCTTATCACTTGATTTCAGTCTTGATTGTTGGCTGTAGAACTTGTTTGGTTTAACAATGGTGAACACATATATTTTGCTGTGGGCTGGTATTTGACTAACTAAGGGGTCATGTAAAATGTTTTTATAAACAAATTTCCTTTGATGCTGCATGTCCTTTTGCTCCTGTTTCAGCTCACAGTAAAAATCTATTCTGCTTGTTAAGGATCTTGATTCCATTTCCCATATTTACGATCAGAATTGGAAGACCTCAATTGTACCATAATGTATTGCAAATGTAATGTAGTCACCAATAGAGAATATTTAGTTATTCTAATGTTTAGTAAGCAAGTCAACAAGAAAAAAAAGCTCTAACTATAGCCTTGGTTTATGAGCAAGACTGAGTGTCTGACTGTGTGGTTACTGAGCATCACATACTGGGACTTATTCCACAATCTGAAGACTCCTGACCTGGCAAAAGAGGGACATAGCAGTGTCTGTCACAGCCTGGCACCTCGGCAAAGCCTTTGCAGCTTCCTTTGTGGGGCCTGACGCAGGACTCCAATAGTTTTCAGACAGCAACATAATATATACTTAATCATATGTTCTAATTGTTTGAACTGGGTTAAAAACAAAATAAAACAGAAGAGGTGGTGAAGGTATGGTTTGTAT
The DNA here is from genome assembly GCA_013397795.1 of Orthonyx spaldingii. Lineage (NCBI taxonomy): Eukaryota > Metazoa > Chordata > Aves > Passeriformes > Orthonychidae > Orthonyx > Orthonyx spaldingii. The sequence goes on from VZTJ01001360.1 coordinate 208,695, forward strand.
GCTGGCCATACACTAGGCATCACAGACACCACTGTTTAAAACATCATGAGTTTATTGATCGTGCAAGATGCCGGGTTGATTGAGACTGACACAGTATCTACTGACTATGAAATGTAAATGCCTAAAGCTGGAGGCTAGTTCCACACAGAAGTTTATTTCATGCAGTTTATGTGAATTTTATTGCTGAATATTACTACCAGAAAAAAAAAAGTGTGGACACATTTCTAATGGTTTATGTTCTGTTTGGAAAATTGTAGCACACATCCATGAGATTTTCTTTACTCCAGACCTTCCTGGGCAAATGGTTTTCTCACTCGGGGAATGAGGTTTTAGAAGGAAAACATTGCAACTGAAATAGCTCCCAAGTATCTGTGTGGAATGAGAATACTTTAAAAGTGATGCATTTAGCATTTCATCAGAAGCTTGTAAAGTCAGATTTGGCAGGTGAAAACATCGTGTGATAACCTCAAACTCATCCTGCTTTGGGTGTGCTGATAGTAAACAAATGTACCAACGGTATGAGAACTATTACAGTGTGTGATACAGTGTGCTGGGCAGTGTTCTCATCAATAAAATAGGTCTGACTTTCTGTAGTATGTTTCACAAAAGTTTAAATTAATTGACTAGAATGAAATTAATTCTCAACTACACAACCTCATGCAAAACTCAAGGGAATAAGATCCTAACTGGAAATAGGGATCAGCTTTGGGTAGTGCTGCTTTGTGCCCTGATATTCTACCTTTGTATCAACAAAGACTTTTGGAGTAACTGCAGGACTTTTTCTGCTTATCCTTAGTTCCCATGTATGTTTCCTTTTCAATGTTGAAAATACAAAGATTCTAAACTTGAGAAACTATCTGCATGGTTAGCATCAGTTTAATTATCAGCATTTCCATGGTGCCTGGAAGTGTAGGAGTCCTGAGATAAACTAGAAATAGGTCTTCTCAAGGATGCAGCAGAGGTAGCACCCAAGTGATCAGAGGTAATGGGGAATAAGAGAGGCAAATGGCTTAGGAGAAAGGCACTGAAACTTGCAGATAAGACCAGGCTGGAATCCTTCTCTCAAGTTACCTTGTTGGTTTTATGTTCAACTCTGATAATTACAGATTCCTAGCTTACAACTTGGAGTTACCAGGTATGTATCTTTTAACTTACCATGATGAACAAACTATTTTAAATTTTTTTTCTTGAGTCTGAGAAGCCTGGGTACACCAATACCAAGCACACAGATCTACACAAAGGCTAAAAAGGAAAGTTTGTTTCCTACAGTTTAGGGTAGAAAAAATCTTTTTGGAGAAGGCAGGAGAATGCAGGAGTGCAGAATTATGTGTACACATGGAAAACGCATATCTTTCTGGATTATAGCAACTTTACTTTTATGTCTGCTGCAGCAGAGCTAAATTTGGAAATTTTATCCCACAGGAAACTTGCGTATTTTAACATTTGCTTTTTTCCTCAAATCAGGACAAAAAATATTATAATGAAAATTCCAGAAAAAATATGAATCTGGAGACATTCTGCCTTTTCTTAAGATGAAGCTTTATCTCTCAGCTAATTCAAGTAATCATGCTTTAATTTTTTTATTGTCAAAATTAAGCTACATTTTCCCAGTAACACCTCACCTCAAAGGGACTGGAGTTCAAAGTCCTGATCAGTGCTCCTCTTCTGGAGCTGGAGTTGTGTGTCATATCCATGCAGGCATCACAAGTACCACTTCGTATTATGCTACTAGAGACACTAGTCCTGCATGAAGCCTGGCCTCTAGAAGCAGCTGCTAGGCTTTCTTCTTACACACCGATGTGCAGATGGTGGATTTGAAACAGCATTCCTGAAACACCTCAGGTATAAAGGCATATCAGATAAAGATCTGAAAAAATATCTCACTTGTTTTTCAGTAGAAAATCTTGGTCCATTTGGCTGGTTTTTTTGAAGTGAGCATTTTCCTGAACTATGCAGAAACAAAGACTGCAGATACGAAAACTCTGAGAAATCTCCTTCTTTCTCAGTTGCACTGTTTGCAAGGCTTCCTGCTCCCTGGAAAAACACATTCTGTGAGCAACCACCAAACCACCATAACCTAAAATCTTCACAGCAGCAACACCTCTGCACAGGGGTAGCTCCTCCAGAGTAAGAGTTCCTTGGCTACTGAGTATTTATCTAATTTTTAGCTCCTGCCTTGATGATACCATGTCATAAGACCTCTCTTACTTCAAAGACCATTCCTGTGCCTTTTTGAGGCCTCGGTTAGCAGCTTTTTTTTATGCTGAAAAATTTCTTTTTGGTCTACACACATGTATGTGCTCTCTACACACGGCATGTGCGTGAATAGATGTGATGCAGGACAGATTTTTTGGGCTTTGTGGCTATGGACAAGCACACTAATGGTGTAGCCTTGGTGCAAGATATATTTAAGATTTCATGGACAGTTTACACTGTCTTATATGGATGAAGACGACATAGCAAGCACTTATATCTTATTTGCACGGGTTTCTAAACATGGCCGATATTGTATTACCTGCAGTTGGATGTTAGTCACCATAGTTGCTTATATATTTTATCCATAGTTCCTCACAATTTTTTAATTCTGTGTGAGGTCAAGACCTTTGCTAGTGTAAATTGATGGAGCATATTTAAATAAATTGAGCTATGTTAATTTATACTGTTTAGGAGCTGGCTTTCATACAATTTTAGTTGTTAATTGCCAGGGCAATTGCAAATGTTCCTATTTATGAAAAGTTCTGACAATAAGATCAATTCCTTTGTACTTGGAATTCATGTTGCATTTGATTAGATTTTAATTAATTAGACAGAAGCTGATTGTATAAACATGTTTGTTGTTAGTATTCTAATTAACAAAAACAACTCTCCTCTGAGAATGTATCTTCCCACCTCCCCAAAGGAAAGGAATTGTCCTTGTTATTTCTTCTGTCCAAAACATGCAAAGCTATGGGATAGACAAACAAGCAAATCATTTTGCTATAAATGCACTTTTGTTCTTGTCTGAGCAAAACCAAAAGTGGCTGCATACTTCTATTGTAGAGTTGTATTATATTTAGCTATGGATGTTGGTTAGAAAACACTTGTCCTGAAAAAGTGTCATTTTCTGGCACGGCTTTCCAGGATGGTCTAAACTTTGATTCTAAGGTTTGAAATGAAGATATATATATTCTGGCTGCTGATGAAATGGACTGGTAGCTGTTGATGGTCACAGCTGTGGGGTGAATTAACTGTAGAACAATCTCAATTCATACTTTTGAGAAATGGTTCAGGCAATCATTCCCTAAAATAAAATCATTCTGAAATGGAGTAGCTTCTAGCTCCCAGGTAGGACAAGTTTCTTTAAATACTGTCAAGGCTAAATCACTTACATAATCAAAGTATTTCTGCAGTTGGTAGATGTTAAAAATAACATGTGGAGCATACAAGTTTATGAAAATATCAGAAGAAATATGATTTTAAAATGAAGGGGCTGAAACCTCAGGAGGCTTATTTCTAGCAGTACAAGATTATTTCTAGCTTATTTTCAGATTTACAGGAGGTCTTGTGTGACATGCAATTATCATATCACATGCATTCCATTATTTATCAGTGAAACACTGGAATAAACATGAACACTTTTTATTGCTTAAATGGTTCTAAAGCAAATGTTTTGGGCTTTGTCCATTCTATTTCATTAGAAAACAGTTGGACATTTCCAACTGAAAATGCTTTTATGGTTTACTGTGTTCCACTGGTGAAATTTGGAAGGAAGTGGATTGCTGCATCATCATTTTGAAGAATTTGGACAGCTAAGTTTTTCAAGTATCCTGGAAAAGGTGTCTTGGTGTCTTAAACTCTTTTAATCGGTAACTTTAACACATTTCTGCCAATGTAAATTATTCTGGTCTACTGCAGAAACGCCAATAAATTTCATCAGTTTAATATTTAGTATCCACCCTCTCTAACTGGGAAGAGGCAATGCCATAAGCTAAAAAGAAACACTCAGGATAGTTACAAGTACTTGAGAAATATCTTCAGATCTTTCAACAATTGGACACGTAATCCACATTCTTTCAAAATGCTTAAAGTTTATTGGCATGTGAACTGCTTAGCTGAATGGATAGATGAAATAAATTGAAACATTTTGCAATCACTTTGGGCAATTTTTTTCTCCTTATTCCGGGAATGGTTTGGTTAATTAGCATGCTTTAAACACAACATTTGGCTCTCTGATCTGCACAGATGTACAATTTGTGCTCTGCTGGTGATCCAGCTACACAACATGCCACACTCCAGCTGCTTTCTGTGTACTGGCAGAAGCAGCATCTTTACTGCTACATTTTAATTTTTTTTTTGAATTTTTACTTTTGTGCTTTTCTCTTTTTTTTCTTAACTTTATCATTCACAAGACATGAACTTGAATCATTACATTTTAATATAAAGCTATTGTAACTCAGGTGAGTTTTCCACAGAGGATGCCATCAGTATGACACAAAAAAATAGCTCTGATAGCAAATCCTAGCAATAAGTAAAAGAAGATCCATCAGTACAATTTCATGGAGTCTAAAAAAATTGTTTTATTATAGTCTGATTTCTGTTCTTCCTTGTTTTGAAGAACTGAAAGACTTTCAAAGTGTTCCATAAGACCGAATATGCTCACCCAGCATTAAGAGGGTGTAACAGATTGTAGTGGTTTGAGTTCGTTCACTTGAGTTTCTGGCTAAATGCCAGCACACTTACCAGATTTTATTCGATTTTGCTGTGAGATAAGGATTAGGAGTAGGTAAAGCAGGCTCAAACTTTAAAGAATATAAAGTTTATTAACAGATTTAAAAGGAAGGAAAAAAAATTAAGAACCAGAACAAACCCGTCAGAACACTTTTGCTCTTCCCACCTCTCCATTTTTTTAATCACAATACAAAAAACAACACTTTGACTTTCAGTCAGTTTACCACTTCTAAATCAGTCTTTCTTCAGTTTATTTAGGGAGAGGAGTTTTCTCCTGCTTTACCACGTTGACTTCTCTACAAGAAATACAGTTTTTATGGTTTTCAGCCTCACAACTAGCAGCTGCCCAGGAAAAAAAGATTTCTGTTTGTTGTGGAACGTCCCTCCTACACCAGTAGCTTTCTCACTGCTACTACGGTGGGTTATGACAGTTCATGGGGTATTTTTTTTTTTTTTAAGGATGAGTTGTTCTACTACCACAGCAAAGAAATCCCCTTCTTTTATGACTGGCAATGTAAATTTTCTTTGACCATTCCCCGGGGCAAGGGATCTAGATCACAGCTTCTTCT
>VZTJ01001360.1:214609-317299 GCA_013397795.1 Orthonyx spaldingii
AAGTCCCAGTCTTATCAGAGAGAGAAGCACCAGGACTTGCTTCTCTGGCAGCAAAGGACAGGAAAAAAGGGTTTTTTCTCAGGTGTATCTCTCTAAATATGGTTTTTTTCCCTGGAGGCGGAACAACTTTTAATTGGATTACAGACTTATCAATACTCAAAACTAGCTGGTCATTGGCTCTGTTTCCCAGGAAGCAAGGTGCACTGCTTCCTGCACCATAGGTCACTTGCAAGACTGACTCTTCTTGGGTAAGCCCACGACACAGATGCACAATTTAAATCACGGAGTCTCAAGGATCTGACGGAGCAACTTTCTTTAAGATTAGACACTAGATTTAACTACAGCAAAATTACATGCTCATCCAACTTCATATGTGTTTGGTGTTCTTCAGAGGGAGTTGATCACATACGTTGGTGTGTGTCCTCTCTGTGGTAGTAAATGACTGTTATCTGTGACATTATTCACTCAACTAGCTGTTTGGGGTTTTTTCTGTTATAAAAATACAAATTTCAAGCTATGAAAAAAAAAAGGGGCAGTCAAAGGGAAACACTACAGCAACAGAGTTCAAGGCTAAGTGCAGCAGTCACAGAATCATAGAACTTCCGACAATCCTTCTCTCTCCAACCTGTCATGGTTCCAGCACTCTGGAGGCCACTCCTCTCAGTTTTGTGTCATCAGCTGACTTAGTGAGGAGTCATCTGCCCCTTCATCCAAGCCAGTGATGGATAAGCTAAACAATATTGGGCCCAATATTGAACCTTAGGGGGCATCACTAGTGACAAGCCTCCAACTAGACCTTGTGCCTCTGATTATGATCCTCTAGGATCTGCCATTCAACCAGTTCTCAATCCACCTCACTGTCCACTCAGCCAGTTCACACTTCCTCAGTTTGCCCATGAGGATGCTGTAAGGCTCCAAACAACTTGTTTGATCAGGTTTTTAATAGGGCTTATGGCTTTTCACATACTTTGAGTTAGACACACAGGAGAAATAATGACAAGACATTCTGAAGTGGTCAAAACAACAAAAAAGACTTTATTGGAAACTTTAAAAAATCAGAGAACTTTGGCAAAGGGTTTAGAAAAAAATCCAGTCAACGTAAAACACTTCTCAAAGTATTAACTTGGCCCATTCAACTTTGCAAATTTTAAGCCCATTCGATTTCAAGTTATTCAAGAATTCCAAGAAGTGGTAATTAGAAGAAGAAAGAGAGAAAGACAAGAGATATAGAAAAGCACACATATAGCTACCAACTTCTGGGTTCCAATGATGATAGAAACTCCAAGAGGTAGGGTCCAGACAACATGATGGCCTTGTGTTTGTCCTGAAATACCACTTTGTCTTCTCGGGCCCTTCCCTTAGGTGGGATTTCCAGTCTCTTGGACACTCAGGAGCTGGGTTAGGGGCTCCAGGGTCAGGTGTGGAGCATTACCTCTGGTGTGCCATGATCGGTAGCCACTGCAGGGCTGAGATACAGGCTCTAGGGATGTGGGGTTTGGGGTGTGGGACAGGGCACTGCCTCACATGGGCTAGTCCCAACCTTTCCCTTTCCCCACACATATGCATCCCAAAATATCTCAAGACATCAGTCTTTCCAGTGTCTCACAGATTCTGTGAGAGGTAGTATCAAAAGCCTTGCTAAAGTCAAGATAGACCATATCCACTACTCTCCCCTCATTCATTCAGGTAGCTGTTTAATCACTGAAGGCAATCAGGAAGTTCAAGCATGATTTACCTTTAGTGAATCCATGCTGGCTACTCTTGATCATCTTGTCACCCATGTGGATAGAGATGGCCTCTAGAATGAGGAGCATCATCACCTTTCCAGGGGTTGAGGTGAGGCTAGTTGGCTGGCACTTCCCTGGGTCCTCTTTCTTGCCGTTTTTGAAGATGAGGTTGAAATTTGCTTTCTACCGGTCCTCAGGCACCTCTCCTGATCTCTACAACCCTTCAAAGATGATCATGAGCAGCCTTACTGTGGCATCCACCAACTCTCTCAGCACTGTGGATGCATTCCGTCAGGGCCCATGGACCTGTGCATGTCAAATTTGTCTAATTCTTCAACCCAATCTTCCTCGGCCAAGGAAAGTCTTCAGTCTTGAGGCTGATGGTGACTTTTCTGTGTACAAGTCATACTTTTACTAGTAATATATCATCTCTGAAACAGAATTGTTATAACACTTCTATGAACACACCAACAGTGTTATTAATCAAGCTGTTTATATACAGAAAGCCTTTATCCATGATATATTTGTTTTCTTATAAAAATTGTTGGTGTCTTCTGACCGCAGTTTCTGGCATCCCAAAGGAGCACCTGTTCATTTTTCCATTTTTCTTCTTTCAAAAAAAGGACAATTATTACAAAATCTATCACTGTAAAATTAAGGTCATATTTTATTCAAACAGTTTAAAGTCACATTCTGTACAGAAAAAATAATCTGCTGTACTAAAAGAACCAGCAGAAGTTATGAAATTCTCTGTCATCTAAAGTAGGCCAGAATTTCTTACGAAATATTTATACAATTAGAGAGTTGATAGTGAGGTCTCAAGAAATGTTAACTGCAAGGTCTCTTTTCCAAAAAATTATGCCTCTGAATCTTGTGCATGTAGGAGTAATGCTTTTAGTGTAATGTTTTTTTATGTTACCATGAAATGGCATTGACAGGTTGGACCATAATGACAGCTTATAGAAAGTTTTTATTAGACAATATTTTTAGGGGTCAGTATGGACCCCCATATACTTCATTTCCTTTGTGTGCCTGGGTGCCATTCAGACATAAGGAGAATTACAGATGAGCAGGAGGAGTTCTCTGCTGTGATTAAACCCCGTAATGGTTTTAAACTAAAAGAGAATATATGTAGATTAGATATGAGGAAGAAGTTTTTTATGATGAAGGTTGTAAAACACTAGAATAAGTTGCCCAAAGAGGTGGTGGATGTTCCATCCCTGAAAATATTCAAAGTCAGGTTGGATGGGCATCTGAGCAACATGATCTAGTTGAAGACGTCCCTGCTTACTGCAGGGGTTTGGACTAGTTGACTTTTAAAGGTCCTTTCTAGCCCAAAATGTTGTATAATTCAATGATTCTGTGATTCCCAAGCTGGCCATGGTGCCATGGCCCTGGGACAGGGTGAGACTGCAGAGAGGTGGGGAAGCCAGCAAGGCAGCTGGAGTCAGTGTGGTCACAGCCTTAGGCACAGGGTGTGCCCTGTCCTGATGCTACAGTGCCTGTCTGGACCAGACGTAGCTGATAAACAAAAGCAGGGCTATGGATAAGCCAAGTGCCTCTGCTCTGCCTTGGTCCAAGAAAACAAGGTGTTTTTACAATTCAGAGGGGTAGAACTATGGAGAGTGGTCACACTGGCTTTACCTTCGCTCCCAAGAGGAAACGTTACAGTGTAGTCATAAATGTCAGCACTCTGGGCCAAACAATAACTTTTAATGTCATCATAACCAAGGGGCACTTAGAAAGTTTGTGAGGGAAGTTTGGGACTCAGCCATATATATGCAAATCAGCTCATATGTAAATTTAGTCATTCATTAGACTCCCTCAGTAAGAATTTATGACTTTCAAGCGCTGCTTAGCTACAGCATGTAGCAACATGCCTGCTTTTCTATGCCATCGAAGCACGGCATATCCATCCTCTCATCTTGCCTGTTCACATTTTAGCTTCTACTGAGACAGCACCATAATTGCCTCCTTCTGTAAGGATGGATACTGGCATGTGAGTACTGGTTTGCTAGGCACTGAAATGAGAGCCACAGATTCTTTCTCTGTGACTACCAAACATCTGTCTGATGTAAAAATAAACCTTCATGCATGATTTTGGACAAATTTTAATTAAAGATTAGCGGTTAAAAGCCTTTATGTGCCTTTTTTAATTCCTTGTTCGTGTCCATTCAGACCTAAGCACACTTTTGTACTGCGGCAGAGCCTTGAAATACAGCAATTAGCCATGCTGGTGATTACCCTGAAAATGATAGTGGTGAGTAAGAGTTGCTCGTGTTTCGAGTGATTTCTGAATGTGCCGGCCTTGTGGAAGGTACAAGTCACTTTGATACTAAATGACCATGAGTCACTGATGGGGAGAACTTCATATCCTGGCAAATCAGTAGGAAAGAAAGGCTTTACCCTGCTATCTGCTAAATGCCAAGCACTTTTGCAGCATAAGAATTTCTAAGCAGGGATTAGACCTCTTGAAAAATCTGGGTCCTTTTAAAATCAACATTTGAGGGCTACCAACAACTTACAGAGCAGACAAACAATGGCTTTGTTTTGGACCTATTGGGACAAAACACTCTTCTGTGCTAGAAGACAGAGAAAAGGCAAAGGTGAACAGCTGAGGAGAAGCAGAAAGAGTTGCTGACCACCTTGAACTGAGTTCTCCATTGTTGTATATGTAACCAGAGACACTGATTCTTGTCTGAATGCCATAACCTGGCATTCTGATTTGCCTCTGTGCCATGTTGTTCACAGCTGCACAGAGAGCTAACTCAGTTGCCTATTCAAAGTCCTTTTACAGCGGGATGATGGGGCTGATTTTGTTGAAGTCTACCCGTATCTCATTTCCAAGAAAAACACCAACCAATAGATATAAAGGGGAAGATAGATATTCTCTTCCAAATTAATTGTGCATGCAGTCATAGAGGAAGGATCAGATTGCATTTCAAAAATTATTTTTACTTATTTATTATTCTAAAATCAGAAATACAGTGGTTTTACAACCGCTAAATTTCTTCTCCTAAATGATCTCTAGAGTCAGTTTGTTGCCACCTGTAATTCATTTCTTTGGCTATTAAGTGTAATGGCAGAGGATAATGTGTTGTTGGTTATGGATCACACCAGAAGTAGGAGCCCTTCACTCGTATCTGGTAAAATATTGTTTGCTTGAATAATAAATGAGCTCTTATAGCCAATGGTATTTTCATGGGGGTATCCTAAGTGATAAGCAAGGGGTAGAAATAAAAACACTGAAAATCAACAGATACATCTAGGCCCATTCCTGAAGAAAACTGTTATTTCAAGTTCTCTATTGAGTCACCCTCAGGTTTAGTAGACTGACTATTAAACTGCAACAGGGCATACTATAAACATTATACAGTTCCTGCAAAATTAGTTACTAAAGTTGCAGACCCTGGAAACTCTCCTGACTGGCTGCTGCAGACAGCTTAGTGCCTTGCTGGCTCGGAGCTGCTGAGTAGGGAGTTCTCAGGCCTTCCTGAAGAGGTCAGGTTTTATGTGTCCGTAGACATCTGCTTAAGTCCTCTGGCTCCATTCTCTCCATACCTTGATACCTTGATTTAGATAGATGCAACTGTAACTTCTAATTTTATTTTGATGAGGTGTTTCACTCCCTTGAGGGACTGCTTGTGAAGCAGGAGGAAATGTTTTAGGTTAATGAATTCTTGAAAGAAAACATGCACTTACTTCCTGAAGATTGAAATAAATAAAGACTCCCAAGAAATCTAATTTCTATAACACTGCCTTACTTTTCCTCTACTGGGACTTCTTTGGTGAAAGGTTAGGAAATCTTGTCCTTTGTTTTCCTTTCAGGACAACAGGAAATCAGAAAAGATGAGTTGTCCCTTCTTCCTTTCTCTCAGGAAATTGTCCCGTCAGGAACAATTCATAGAATCATAGACTCATTTAGGCTGGAAAAGATCTCCAAGATTGTGGAGTCCAACCTTTGGTCTATCACTACCTTGTCAACTAAACCACAGCACTAAGTGCCACGTCCAGTTGTTTCTTGACCAACTCCCTGGACAGACCATTCCAATTTAACCTAACTCTTAATTATGCCAATACAACACCATAACCAGACCAAGTATGGGATTTTTCAGGTATATGCACCTCTCCTCATTAAATATTTTAAAGCTTCTCTTGATGTTTAAGATAACTCCATTTGAAAATATAAATCTACATAACCTTTGAATTTCTCTCATGCACCTCAAAGTGCTGAACAAAATGTGGGTGCTGTTTGAACCACTTAATTCTCACAGATAGTATAGAAAACTTATGAGGTTAATTTCAATTGAAATAGATCTCTACAGTGACCTAAGTACTAGCCATTATAAACTATATCTGATAATACCTGTTTCAGATACTTTATTCTTTATCTAGGTCTTTGAGCAGCAAACCTGAGGTTGGAATGATGAATTGATTTGGAAATACTCATGTGTTCAAAAACATAGACTCTGAGTGAAGCTCTCCACAGTCCCAGTTTTAATTCCAAAACCATCTTTTTCCTTATTTCAGTATATTGTCTGTGAACTGCACCAGCATTTCTCTCTTTCTCTGGCTTTGTACCTAAATGCTGAAAATAAAAGTAAGATAGTTTTTCTATAAACTGCAGCTTTCAACTGTTTGATGTACTGGAAGAAAGATGACATTTGGAAGACCATTTCAAATTTCCTGTCAGGGCTTCAATTGTGTTGATATTTATCATTGAAAAAATCTAATTTTTCTGGCTCATATTGGGAATATTAAGGCAAAAAGCTGGCGTCACTGACTTTACTGGGAACAGTCCTCCACCCCTGAGCTCTCCTACTGTGAGCTGACAAGCCATTAAGAGAAAGGGGTTCAAAGCTCAGGACAAAAACTATATCTCAGTCTAGGCTGAAATGGGATCCCTTCTTCCTTCCTTCTGCCCCCATTTCTGTAATTGTTTAAGGAAAGCCGAATCCTCTGCAGGCTCTTCTCCCTGAATTTGATGGAAGATTGTTGCAGTAGTCCAATATGGAGATAGACATGTGGTTTGGCCAAATACAGATATTGCCTAATACTATTAACATTGATAGCAAGTTTTAACAGTGCCTTCTGGCTGTGTCCTATCTTGAAAATTTAAATCATTTGCCTTTAAGCTCAAACTGCTATGCCTCCCAAGCAATATCACTTTTTCTATATTTGGCTAGAAGTTGAAATTTCTTCTTTTTGTGCTGCTATTTATTTCTGTCAAGCATTGGCATCCCTGACCAAAATTATATCTGCTGATGAGCTATACAAGTACTTTGTATAAGCACTTTGTATAAGGAGGTTGGCATAACTTTGCCAGTTAGGCTTGTGGTGGTTCATGGATCTGTGTTTTTAAATAAGAGGTGTATCTGTTCATTCTGGCTGTCCAAGGTCTGTCCAAAATTAAGAAATTAAATGAGTCTGGTATTTTGCATTTTGTTACGTCTTTAGAGCAGGTAAGTGTAGCGAAAAAGAACCCCAAGTGGTGTAGGGGAAGCTATTTGCACATGGGCTAGTTTCTGGAGTGAGTGTACTGATGTTTTGTTATTTGTGACACTTTGTTCTAGTAGTTTTCCCTCACTCAGCATTTTGGCACCCATTTTTCAGGTTTTGGAGTACATATCCAAAGTAGAAACCGACCATATCTGTTTGCATTCATTGTTGAAAACAGCCATATTTTTGGAATTCTTTACTTGTACACTGTATTTCAAATTATCCTTTCTAAGAGCCACAACTGATACCAAATTTCATTTAATGTTTTCTTGGGGGCCAAAACGGCATCTTCTAGATCCTTTTTTTTTGTTTGTTTGTTTTTCTTTTTGTTTGGTTGGTTGGTTGGTTGGTTGGTTTTGGTTTTTGGGTTTTTTCTGACAATGAAACCTACCTATACAAGAATGGTCCCTGAAAGCAGTTTTGCATTTGCATTGTCAATTTTGTCAAATCTCAAGAAATAGTAACACTTTCACCTTGTTCTTTAAATTGAAAGAAAATGCTCTGTATTTATCCTTCTGTTAACAGCTGTCTCTGCATTTGTGTGCAGTTACACAGCTGGAGTGAGATAGGTCTTAGGATATACAGCGATATATACTTGGATGTAGTTTTCTTAGGGATCCTGGAAGAGAAAGAAGCTGTAGCTATCCATTGAAGTTAAAATACATTTGTTTGTTTAATTATTAAATAAACTCTTGGGCTACGTTGTGACCTTGAGTTACTTAGCACGTGTTGACTGAGTTGGTGAAAGCTCATCTGTCTCTCTCTCTCACAGCCCTTTCTAGTTACACAATACATAAAGCATTTGACATTATGTCTGGCATGTTACAGTGATGCAACCATCTTTTTATCCATGTTGGGATGCAGGTAATGTATTATTATCTCTTATCAGGTCTACTTCTCTGAGCCACTTTATGTTCTGTCGTCTCAAATAAAGAAGCATGATGGAGGCAAAATGTTGGTCTCTATGTGTCTACACTTTATCTGTGACTGTCCTGTCACATCTTTCCCTTTCTCTGAGCTTCAGAAAACTTCAGACCATGTGCACCTTTCTCTCTCAGTTATGTTTTCACTGCTTCTTGTCCAGATTGAAGAAACTGAACCTTTTCCTTCTAAAAGATACATCTAAATGTGCAGAAGACACATCTAAATGTATTTTCAGCTTTACCACCTGTTGCAAATGCTGTACCAAGGAGATATCATTTATAATTCTGCTTTTTCTTCCTAAATATTGTTATGAAATGCATTATACCTTGTTTTCTCTCTCTCTTTCCTAATCTTAACAGCAGATTGCTAGCAAGAATTAATTTTCTTTTGTACAAAACAAGACCTGTTTTGTCAATGTAACAGAGATATGCCTGCTATCACCATGCACAGCAACTCAGTTTACCAGTCTAACCATAGATAAACTATGTAGGATAGTCAAGCTTTAAAACCAATTAGTACTGAATTGCAAACCTTTCTTTGGGTATCATTTAGAAATAATATATAAAAATATGATTTCCCTTAAGGTAAAGAGTATCAACTTTGTTAAGTGTGAGAAGAGCCTTAGAAAGAAATTTTAAGGTTTGTAACCTTTGTGAGAGAACACTGAGTCAGTAAGAAGTGTAAGACTGGGAAGGAAAATGTATAGACAAGCTTCTTCTTTTCCTTCCTAGTCAGACTAAAGGAATGGCCATTATTCAGTTCATAAAAGTATTCTGAAACTTATTAACATAATTAGGGGTACAATGTTGGGCCAAGCTTTGTCAGCTATTCTAGTGCCACTACAGCAAATTCAGTATGATTTTTACTAGAAGAGATTCTTGGTAATGCAATGCCAAGTACAAATGGAAAATACATTTTCCCCCATTTAAAAAAAATAAATCATTCCAAATATTTTAATGGTGTCATGACAAAAGCAGCTGTAGTCTAAAACTTTACATGTAAATAGTCTTAATGAGGTGTTGCAAGATTTAAAAGAAAAAATCTTCACATGCATCTACTAAGAATTTAGTGATAAAATGGATAGATCCACACTTTTTGTGAGATGAACGAACAAGAGCTACTGCCCCTTCCCTCAGGCTTTCTTGTTTCTGGTTTCTACTAAGGAAGGAGGTAATTGTAAGCAGCAGATTCTTAGCAACAAGTTGAAAGCTGTACTGACTTGTTATAGCCCTTGGTAGTTGCTATGTACCTAGCTTTTCTTCTTGGGAAATGAATGGCCTCATTTACATAAGAAAATGCTGCTAAAATATCACAAAATGCAAGTTCACTTAAAAAAATGAAATTATTTGGTAACAAATTAGACAAAATGGACCAACAAAGGTTTGTAGATGAAGTGATGCTGTATAAAGATTTCTGCCACATCTACTATGAATGCATTGGCCTCATCCTCAGGGTTCCGTGGCCTTTAGTGTTTCCAGAAGGCCTTTAAATGTCTCCTGAAGTGGATGAATCCATCACCAGTGGTCAAGAAAAAATCTTCCAATGGAGTCTACAGATGGTAGTATTTGACTTTGTGGCAGAAGTTTTTCCCCACAGTGTGCTGAATGCTGGTTCCTAGGCAGATGCTGTTCTTTGTGATGCCAGGAAACCTGAGCCGTGTGTCACCCACACTTTCCAGAAGTACCTGTGTGGCGTCAGCAATCACGTCAGTATCCAGGCTCCAGCGCTGATAAGTTAAGGCAGTGAAGGCAGATACGTGGGTTTGCTCAATCCTGACTCCAGGGTGACCTAATGTGATATACTCAAGGCTAGGCTTTCATTGATCCTGATTCTGTCACTAGAATTATGTTCATTATTTGCCTGCTGTTGAATTAAGCTCTTACTTATTTCAAGTGCTTGAGCTTAGCTGAAAAGGAGTTTTGAATCTGCTGATGGGATCAAAGGTTGTGAAATCTTTTCCGAAAACTCAGACTTTGCTACATTAATTAAATCTTCCTTCCTATGTCAGCCATTCTTTAATAGACATTGAGTCATTAACCTTCCTCTTTCTTTTTCTTTCATAATGTGAAGAAAACTCTTCAGCCTCAAATGCAAAAGCACATTTCTTCTTATGACAATGATGAAAGGATCTTACTGTTTGCTTCAGTGGTGGCATAAGGAATGGTAATTTTGTATCTCTCTGGAATACTTCGATCTGCTAATTATTAAATGGTTTCACATCACCAATTACTTTGTTTTCCTTTTTCACCTGCTTATTTTAGCATAACTTAAATGTCTGATGGTATCTCCATCCAGCTTCCTGTAGAGACAGTGTTCTCATATTTAGTGCTTTAAAAAGACCCTTGGGAGACAAGCAGCCTATCTCCTTCTCTGCCCAACTCCAGGTCCTGAAAAGCCTTTAGTAACTCAGGGCACCTTTGACTTTGCATTCATGGGAACTTTGCTGCTCCAGAACTGCCAGGCAACTGTCTTAGGAGAAGGAGGACATGCTCATTAAGGCCTAAGTTTCTGTGGGAATACAGTGGCTTTACCAGGTACTGCCTATGAACTGACCTGTGATAGCTCTTCACACGTGTTCATATAACTGATGAACACCCACATTATTTAGTTTTGCATGTTAACTGATACCTTAACAGAAACTCTCATGATTCATGAACCAAGAATGCAAGCATGAAGGTTAGGTAAATGCTTTCTTCCATTTGGGCGTAGTATTTTGCTTGAACGACAACTACAAGGTGAGAGGGATTTTTTTCTCCCACAGACATAATCTGAATTCTGGTTTTTTTCATATTGGATGGTTGTCTAAGCAAGAAAGGGGTTGCTTTCCAGGGCAGAAAGCCAATCTAAAGTGTCCTCTGTACCACTTAGATCCTGTGAGGATCCCACACCAGGACCAGGTAGAGCAGCAGCAGCAAAAAGAGTGAAGGGGCTTAGCCTGGAGAAGGCCACTGAAGTCTGTCCATGGTTCTACCACTTGGATCAAGACTGCCAAACCTTTACCTACAGCCCCTGATGTTATCGTGTCTGTTCCACCCTGTGAAAATCAGTAAGTCTTCAGCAAGCTTTTGCCTTATAGGAAAAAATTATACAACTCATTAAAGCTTTGCAAAAATAGATCAAAGAGTGAAACAACATGTTATCTCCTGTCTTTGCTAAGCCAAAAATTGATTGACTTAGGTTGTCATTTGCAACTTCTGGGTTTCTGTTTGTGCATGTGACATAACATGACAGAACAGTACATCTGAACACTGAGAGGTTTCTGCCTTGTACCACGCAGCTCAGAATTTCAGCTCAACTCCTAATTTGCAAAACAATTAACAGTGATCAAAATGTAATTTAAAGCTATCAATAGCTGGATTATTGTAGTGACTCTTTGGTTTGCTTCTGTGCTTTGTTCATACCGCAGCATTTGTGCCAAGACAGTAATTCTCCTGTTGTGCTGTTGCTTTTGAAATCTCTCATAGAGTGCTAAAAGAAGTATTTTGAAACTGTTGCCATTATTATGTTACAGGTGCATAGTATTTGGCATTCAGAAGCAAGACTTTAACTTGATAATAAAGACTGTGACTGTATTTCAGGTTGAAATCATTCTTCTAAAGTCTTAAATGTCTTTCTAATTTCTCCTGCATATCGTAGATAGTCTGTCGTCTAAAGACATTGAAGAAAAAAATAGTGTCTTGTATCTATTTTCACTCCTGTATCGTTCACATACAGGTGAGTTATGACACCAAGACATTCATTTCAATATATTGAAACTTATTTTTGTCCTCATAGGATAATTTTAAGCAAGAAATACTTGGAGAAAATATTTAATTTGCCAGCACAGTCGATGCATTCAACAAGGCAATTTGATTGCATTAAGATGTCTCCAAGAGAACAACATGCTTGGCTAACACATAATATACAGTGAAAGCTGCTGCTAGCAATTCTTGTCAGGCATTGAAAGATGCTATGTCAAAATAAAATGAAAAATTCAATAAAAAATTCCTGTTAGTATATGATTTTTCTTGCATTTCTTTCTTTTATAGTACATTGTAATCCACAAGAATTTTCCTCTCTCCTTTGCTTCATGTAACTTGGGCTTTTAAATATGTGTTAAATGTCAGTAAATTAGAGGTAAGTTGTATAAATTTATGTGTTGGGAGAGAGCAGAGCAAATTCCAAAGCTCTGCATTATGCAGCCTGCAGCAAGCTCTTACCATAAGGTTGTCTGCTGGCAACTGGAGAATGCCAGGGAATACCACTCACCACCGATCACCTGATAGAGTATTGGGGGGGGTTTGAGGAGGACATCAGCTTGATGGTCCTTAGAAATGGAATTCAGGGCCCACAATCCATTTTACAGATTTATTCAGATTTCAGGAAAATTCTTTGTGTGGCATTAAATCTTCATGGAGGATTAAAGATGTGGAGGCAAAGGAAGGCAGGGAGGACGAGGAGGAAGGAGTTTTGGATGTTGGAAAGAGTGTGAATACTTAAGATTTCTCTCAAGGCCTCCTGACCTGCAGAGGTTTTTGAGAGAGATTCACCAAATCCTGCTTCTCCTGGAAGGCCACTAATTTAGCTGTGAATCTCCATGTTCTTCCTTGTGGGCAGAGGCATCGACAGCTCCCACCTGTGCATTACTGGGACATGAAGAGCTAATAGGCTGTGCCTTAGTGCATTTATTTCTGCTCTACAACACAAAACTCTGCACAAGAAAAGTCAAATCCTTGTTTAACTACAACTATTTGAAATTCAAAGCAAACCTTGATCTTTCATGTGGATGAATGAATAGAATTTGATCCACGTTGTTTAAATTGGCCCAAAAGAGAAGGTACTTGTTTGATTCCATGTCTTGGTCCAATTATTTTTCCTTCCACAAGGGTTATGGGGAATATTGAAGAATGAAAATAGAAGCAAATGTATATTAGACAGATCCTTGGAGTTTTATTTGCTTTAGTTCAGGATTTGTAGAGGCCAACTTGTGTTGTTGGTAATCCCTTAATATTGGTTGCCTTTGCTGGTCTTAAATTGATGATTCAATAGTGATTGCACTCTGAGGCTGTGAAAGATCAATACACATGGGTTTTTTCAGTGCCCTTCATTACTTTTTGTGATTTATTTCTCTCTTGGCTAGCATATGACTAAGCCTCTTGGATTGAGTTTCTTGCATGTCTGCTTTGGCAGCTAAATAATTGAAAACTTTGCTAAAGGAAGAGAAATAAAACTTAAAAATATGTTATCTACAAGAGTTGTTTTGATTTGTAGCTCTTCTGAGCTGCAGAAAACTTCTTCAAAACAAATAATTTTACATAATTTAAAATATTATGGAAATTAAAATTTTCAACCTGCCTGAAGAAAACTTTGCTCAGAGACACTTCTATGCCTCTTTCTGACATACTAGCAAGAATGGCATGACAAAACCTGGTAGCTGACTGGTAATGGTGATCAGTGAATCACAGCTATGTAGATTTTTCAGGGTAGAATAAGGTACTTGTGGTCTACTAATAGTGTCTAAAATGAAATATACCTGTGGAGAGTTGGGAACCCATCCCTTCTGGGAAAAAAAATCATACCACTACAGTTAGTAGAACTGAATATTCCAGTAGAACTGGTCAGAGTAGTATAAACATATGTGAAAATTATAACATTAATATTTATTATGACTGCATGCTGCAGTGATAATAACATTCACAGTCAGAGCCAGCTCTCATCTTATTGGGCTCAATGCAGAGCAATGCCAGCCCACTCGTCAAAAAAGATTTTTAGTTTAGTTAAAGAAGCTATTTACATCAGTGTTTGCTGCTTTAAATAGTTTAAAGTAACAGCACATTTCTTTTGACAAAGGTGATGACAATAGATATGTACCTGTAGAGAAAAGACACAGCTTTTTTTTGCTGAAGTGTTGAGAGAGAGAGAGAAAGCTGGCATTCATACAACTCCCTCTAAAAAATGTGTGAGCCTTGTACAGACCTCAGTGGGCACAGAATGAGGGCAATGATGAGCTGTCTGGTAGATGAGGAGGGGTTTAGGCACTATCAGCTTCCCAAGGTTAAAGGCACTGGAGCTCCAGTTGCAGAGACAGAGAAAACTCATCTCCTCATCCAAACTGGCAGCTGCTGAGTTTCTTTTCCCTTGTCCCAGTAAATGATCCTGCTGTGATGTCAGTTAAATTTCTCTCCAGTTTTAACAACTTATTTAAATAAAAAAAAAAAGCGCTATAAAGAGCTGTTGACACCTCAGGATATCTCTGGAAAACTTAGTGTTTTGAAACAATTTTGCAGATGCCGTATTAGAAAGGCTTTGGCCTTCTCCACATGATTTCTGCATTTTATTTACAAGAGATGCTTGCATAGGAATATGATCATGTTTCAGAATGTCATTTTTTTGCTCCTGTTTTTTTCGTATTTGAAATTCTCACTTTCCAACTGACTCCACAGCCATTATGTGAATGACTCTGCTGTGTTACCAACTGCAGCCCTCTCTAATGTGTTTATAACACCTTTGCTAAATACATTTTTGAATAGGCATTCCTGTTAGATGGAGGACTAAAATTTTTATTTATCATGGTAAGCATATTTGTATAATACTAGATTGGCTACAGTTGTATTAGTATGAAGGATGTCTCTGTCTATAGAGCAATGAAATATACTGATATAATAACAGCTATAGCACCACTAAACTGTAATCTTTGAATAATAGTGGTTTGGCTGATGAGACAGCACTGCAAAGAGGCTCAAATTGCCTGGATAATGAAGATTGCACAGACTTTTTCTTCCCATGGTTGAAAGAAATTTGTTCAGATAATTCTGTTTTTCTTTTCCGTGACTATAAAAAATAGGAATTTTTCAATAAGGAGACCGTCTTCCAAGTGGTACAAGAAAGACTACAGGAGGAGGGCTCACAGAACAGAACCTAGGGGAGTAGGCAATAGGGCAATGCTCACCCAAACCAGTGCTGCACCAGGGGGAATGATTCATCTCCTCCCCAACATCCAGTCCTGCCCTACCCTGGGCCCTGCCTCATGCCTACTTAAGCCACTGTGGCTGAACAGCAAAGAGGATCAGGGCACTCACTGGGCTGGGCAACAACTGTCTTCTGCCCCCAGAATTAATTTTCAGCCACCTTGGTTTTTAATGCAGTGCAGAATAAGCTGGTGTGTTGGAGAGGCGAGAACAGCTCTGGGCAGCATTCATGGCTCAACCTGCACCTCTACCATGGCCCAGGACATCAGCTGGCAGGTCCTCACTGAAGGAAGAACCTCTGATTCTGTCAATGAAATTTCTGAAATTTCAGACAATGTAGTGTATTTTCTTCTGTAGTCCAGTCTGTTTTTACAGAGCTGGATGTCTGGTCATAGAGGTACATAACTCCCAATTGTCACTAGTAGAGGAAGAAAAGAAAATGTATGATCAGAGTTTGTTTCAGAACAATTAAAAAGTCATAGACAAACAAGAGGAAATATGAAAGCTTCCCATAAAATTAACTTGCATGACTTTCTAGTGGCTTGGGTGGTCAGCACACATATGGGTTCTTTGTATAGTCTTCAGTGTAGCAGAATGAACCACGTGAGCCATCTTGTGCTTGCAACTGTCGGAGCTTTAACAGTAATGTATTTTACTGGCACTTAGAGCAATGAGTTCTACACACACCCCTACTACACACACCAGGAACCATAGAAATAATGAATGAAAATTTTATCATGTTGTTTCTTTGGTTTTGCTTTGGGTTTTTTTGAGGAAGATTATGCCACACCTCAAATTCTGATCTGTACCCTTGTTTTTTTTCCAGTTGAGAGTGACAAAACAAAGTGGATTCTATGAAGATGTTTGAGTTGATTGCTCAGTCTTGCAGGAGGGTTTTTCCCAGGAGCTATCAATCCTCAAAACTGTGTGAAAAGCAGAAAGGAGAGTTTTGGTGTAGGCTCCTTTCTACTTCTAAATAAATAATTGCATAAAAAACCACTCCTAAGTTCAACCCATCTTCTCTGTATGTTCCTTACCAGATTTTTGTGAATGGGAAATTGTTCACTGAAAAGGACTGAAGTTATTCCTAGCTCTTGGGACTGTAACCAGATGCAAATAAAGGGGATATAGTAGTTTGCAAACATTTCTCTTGAAATGAAAATAAATTATTTGGACATTCCTCTATGATGTTGCTTATGTCACTGTTGGTTAGTCATATTTCTGTAATAAATGTCTTGAAAATTCTACACATGCTTATTAATGTCAGTGAAAATATTCTCTGGTCTTCCATTTCTCTTTGACCTATTATGTACAAAAGACCTATTCTCCTAATTTAAGTAAATAAACAGCAGTTTGCTCTTTGCAAAACCATTCATTAAAAGAAAAAAATTGCTAATGTACTGGTGTTTACAGTTAGAGAATCGTGTAGTAAATTAGATGTTTGTCTAGTGCAGTTGGGAAGAAAGCTTATATTTACTTTTTTATTTTTTAATATGCATATTTATTTAAAAGTCAGTCATACTGCTGTATCCTGAATTCAATAAGATTTTCATGTCATAAACATATTAAGAAGATTTAATCCATGTAAGACTTTGAATGATATAAGCATGTGAAAGGATGTTATCTTTTAATAAAAAGACAGTTTATGAGTTTTCTTAAATTGATTATTAATTCATCTAAAATGATTGTAATATTATTGAGAGAACAAAATGCAGATTTTTCTTGCACTGGGTGGATAAATATTTTAAAACTTTTCTTCTGCAGACAGTGTGGTTTCTAGTCATATATATGACGATATATAGAAAAGAAGTCACAATAGAAAAATAAAACCTCTGATTGAGTTGGTATACGTATCTTTGTATTAAATTCTTCTACCTCTTACTCTTTATCTAATACTATACTCCCTCTCTTTCTTCTTCCTGTATTAGTAAATCTGGGTTCACAGACTATGAGAGCTTGTCCCAGCCTCCAGTCATGATGTGGTGGCAGGTTTGTTATAAGTTCTATTTAAAGGTACACTGATTCCGGCCTTGTTACCAGAAATCTGTGGTGCAACCTCTCTTCCACACATAAGCATCAAGTAGAGAAAGCTTTCTTTATGGCCAGGCTCATGAAAAGCATACAGTCCATTACTTATTTGACCATTCAGAGTGAATGAAATGCATTTTGCAGAACTTTAAATCTTGCAGTAAAATAGTGACCTCCCTATATACCTCCATGGCCGTTTCACCTTCTGTAGCTAGAAGCTAGCCTTTGGCACCTGACTTGCTACCCACTCTCTTCTTCTGTCTTGTCCCTGGCTTAAAAACCCTTCCTAACCCAGTCTTAGCTTCCAGGACAGGAAGAAATTTTAATGCCATCTCTTGCAAGGTTTCTCTCCCACTAGTCACACACAGTCTTCTAAACGACTATGCCTCCCAAATACAGACCTTGCTGCCCTCTCACCAAAGCAATTACTAAGCCGTGGACAAAGTTCTCCCTGGAAGGCAGGCTCAGCAGAAGCACAAGATCAGCCCTCGGTACTCCCTCATGCTGCAGGTTTCTGAGTTAAGAATCCACCATCTCTCATGCGGGCACGGATTGGGACCTTGGACCTGCCACAGAGTGTGCTGCAGGAGACTTTTGCAAGGGCAGTGATGTCTGCCAGCCACCTCATTTTCTCACAGCACATCTGTTCTCATGAAAAAGAGTAAGTTGAAGTTATTTATCTTCATAGCCATTCAATGTTTACGTTGAGAAATGGGGTTTAATGTCATTGATGAGCAGGGCTGCATCGCAGAAAATCCTGCTACCTGCCTCTCAGTGGAAATAATCTATGAGACCCCATACACTGTCAAGCTACTGGAGAAAGGAGAGAAGAGCATATAATGACATGAGTAAGTGTGCTAAACCACTGTGCTGCCAGCACTCGCAGTGTCTGGGCTCCCAAGTGACTCTTGAGTATACACCTTGGCTGCCTCCTAACTCCCTGCTGGCATGAGAGTTGAGTACACACCAGTCCCAAGTGCCCCAGTTTCCTCAGAAATTAAAGCCTTGCGACATACAGGAGCCTTTATAAACACCCAGCTTGGCCTCAGTCTGGACTATTGGAGACAACCTGCTCCTGCTATGATGCACAGCTGGAGATTAGTTTGGGCCCTTTTTTTTTCTTAAAAAGAAAGAGTTTGAGAAAAGCTCAATTCTCATCTGACACAAATCATTATGTCTTCACTGTGCTTGATGGGGCTTAACTAGTTTAGTTTAACTAAGGATCTGGAATACTGTTCACTTGCTGTATAAATAACCTGCAGGATTCCTGTAGCAAGACAAGATATTGCATCTCTGTATCTGGTGGCAATGCACCATTATAAACAAGAGGTAGACCTTAACCACCAGACATAAAAAATCATTGCATGGATGGTTATTGATACAGGCAATAAATAGCATGGCCTTTGACTGGGATTTCAAAGCTAGTTTATTTTACTGCCCTAATGTGCATTAATGGAACTGTAAAAGACACAGAAATATAATTGTTCTTTAAAAAGCAAATAGTATTAGCTTTAAATTCAAGAGTTTGCATTTGTATAGCATAATAGGGAAAATCACCAGGTTTATGATAGTATTTCAGCAGTAAAATGTATCCCCACTTTCCCATCAGTGGTGTAATCGTCATATGTCTTGTGTATCAGGATGAGTCTAGTGTATTCCAATAGAACCCAAGCATCTCTAGAAAAGTTAAAAGAAATGTTTCATGATTCTCCAGCAATTATTTTTAAATAGTGTGTGTTGCCATCTTAAGAGCACTATTGAATATCATTGCCATTATCTGATAAAATTGCTCCCAGTTCACTATAAACTGGTGTGTCAAAATTACATCAATACTTTGCAAGTTGTTGCCATATGTTCATAACTCATTTTAGTAAAATTATTGCAAGGGGTTTTTTGTCTACACGATCCCACAATCTCTCACAGATGTGAAAATTTTAGCAGCTTTCAGAAATTAAAACAATATTTTTACTTTTTTCTTCATTTCTTTTTTCTCTCTGAACTACAGAGCACTGAGGAGATTTTGTAAGAAATGGTTAAATTTTGAGTTCAGAATCCTTATTTTCCAAGCCACTTTCCATGTTTGTATGATGGTTCCTTTAAGCAATTCACTGTGTTCATATCACAGTTTTAAATATGTCGGGTTCTGCCCACTTTATGCCTAATTTTGAGACTTAAGTTTCATATTGGAGAAAATGTGAAATTGCGAGTAAAAAAGAAGAGAACCATAGCTAAAATCTACTAGCTAGAAAATAATGCAAAGCAGGAAGGCATAAATTAGCTATAATTATTGGAAGATTTAACTAAGTTTCTTCAATGTGAACTAGTGGGGGAAAGATATTGCTACTCACTTTCAAAGAAATCAACACTGATTGCCAATTAGACAACAGTAAAAAATGGGTCCCTCTGATCTATGCATCCCTCAGCCCAGGCATGAAAAACAATGTTAAGCAACTTCCATGCATAAAATGGAGCAGGAGGTGGACATTTGTCTCTGTGTAATCCCTCTATTGAATTTGTAATGATCTGTGAAATGACAAAAGCTGTCGTTGGTGCTCAAAAAATGTTGAGAATGCTGTGTACAGCCCCTGTTGTGCAGTTTATATGAAGACCTGTGCATAGGGGAAGAGCAACAACATACAAGAGCAAAAAGAAAAATCACAAAGAGACTGATCTCTTTATTTTTTGCATTTATTCTAATCTTCAGTCTGTGCTTCTGAAACTGCTGCTATTTTAGTTTAGATCATGTTTCAAAAATTCTGCTTGTTTTTTTGGTTTAGTTGTTTCTCCCACTACCTGGATGAAATTTGAACATAAAAGTTAAAATACCAAGAAAAAAGCAGCTGTTTAAATTTCCCAGAATTTGCTTTGTAAACTACCGTTGTGGAAACACAGGTTTCCTGCCTTTCTTTTTTTTCTCCGCATAGTGCACAAATTGGGTGCCATTCACTATGGCACCATTTCACAATGTTTCCTACTTGTGGTCTAAATCTTCCATATCTGTTGTGAAAATGATCATTTACATAAAATCAGAAAAAAAAGCTGAGGAGGAAAGTAATGAAACCTCTGCACCTGATTTGCAATACTGTTAAGTTTTGTGGAAATGGAGGTGAGGTCTCAGCAGACAAATTCCAAGTGAATGCAGGAGGAGAGCTGACTGTTGCTCCATTGTGAGTGAAAATTGTCTTTTGATTCTTCTGATAATGGTCAAGAGCAAGGACAGGAATAGGGTGAGGGTTTGGGGCAACACTTGGTAGGAATAAAATGTTTGGAAACATCCCAAATGGCAGTAGTTGTGACTGGCAATAAGCAGTGAGGAAAGTGACATCATTTTTCAATCTGTATAAATACACCTTTAGAAACTTTTACCTTTTTCACAAACAGTTATGAACTCTTAAATCTTTTTCAGCAGCACCAAATACAGAGCAGACTGTACTACTGATTGCTTATAAATCCGTTCTTTTCTTACCTTTCCTGCTCAGGTGAATCATATCTGTTTAGCTCTTTCTTTTCTCAATGACTCAGTATGTAACAATCAGTGATACACTTCCATAAAGAAGCTTATCCTCCGTGATTTGCAAGTTCAAAATATGAATTTTCCAAGTTCTTGTTTTAAGGACAGCCCCATGCATAATTCCTTTGATAATTTTCACCTTCCTCAAATTTTGTCTGTACCCTCCAGAGGAAAATAATTTTGTTCTGGGCATCACCTGAATTTGCTCTGGACCCCAGATCTGGCTGAAGGAGAGGACCTGTTTTGAGACACAGTGTTTGCCACACTGCCCCAGCCTCACATATGTTCACCTGGGCAGCTAGTTCTGGCAGGGCTCAAAAACTGTCAGGTCTTTGAGGCACAGGCTGAAGAAATTGCAAAATGATATTTAAGAAATCCTGAGACAACATATATTGTGAATAAACAATTGTTTACTGGTTCATTATTAAATTCTTTCTCACGATAGCAATTTTGTCCAAGGACTAAAAAGTAGAGCAAAATGAGCAGCATACTGAAGAGCTTGAAAGTGCAATTCAAATCTAGATATCATACCATTTTTATAATAGTTGAATGCAATAATATCATGCTATTGCTCACATGCAGCACTTTCTATAGTATAAATACTAGTTAGCATCTCAACTTTTTCACTAAAGGAAGAGGGGTAATTGGTGCAATAGAAAGCAGTCACAGGTGTTTAAATGCTTTGAAGGACATAAAGGACATGGATGTGGTATATGCATATCATATATGCAGCCTGTGATAGCTGCATCCAATGCTGGAAGCGCTGTCTGTTAGTTTTCTGCTTAGGAATGGGGAATAGAAACTAATATGAGGACAAAGGGGCGATATTATAAATGAGCCAAATCACTAAATGAAAAGAAAGCTCACAAAGTGAATGAGGAAAAACAGTTTCCCAAGCAAGTGATTAAATTGCCTGTGAATGCTGCTCTAGCAGGAGCCTCTTGCCTTCCCACCGGGGGGCCAAGTGACAGCGCCTAGAAATTGGCTTGCGAGTCACTTGGTGAAGTGATAAATCAGCAACATTAGCAAGAGTCAGCAGGGAGGAGAACCCATTTTACTCTGGTGCTCCTTCTCAAATGGTAAAGAAATATAAAAGTGTTTTAAACGCCCCATGCAGCGGTGAATCAGAAGTTTCATTGAGCATTAAACTGAGTTCTTCGGTAGCGAAGCAGCACTCACCATTTGAGTGGAAAGGTGGGAGGAGCAGTAGACAAGCTGTCCCGTTTGCCAAAGGAGGGGCTCCAATTTTTATGGGAGTGGAATTGAACATTAAGCAACTTTGAGACATCCAGCCTTGGATGCCATAAATATTGAAGTAAGTAACAGTGAGATGGAGACACATAATGCCTTGGGTCAGAAACCAGTGGAAACTTAAAAGACTAGACGTAACGTGGGCCAATGCTGAGCCTGAATAATACTTTATCTTAGGCCAAGTGAGGACACATTAAGATTGGTTCAGGAGGAAGACTTAAATGGAGCAAGGAGCAAGAGAATCTGAACAGTGGCACATTAATATTTTAATGTATGCACTCTAGTGTGTCTATGTTAAGATTTTAGTTTAGTATTGGCCAGGCTTTTATAAGGATATAAATTTCTTAATTGGCACTTTCATTAAGTTTCATTTGCTCATAAAGGAGTGCATTTAGATCTGGACTTCCCAGTACAAATTACTTCCCTGTAGGCCCGCAGCAGTGCTAGGGGCAGTCTCAGAGTAGGTCCGAGGCACATTTTAAAAGTGTCACCTGAGACAACGATTTTCAGACAAAACAGCCCCTTCTCCCTCCTCTCCCCTGTGTCTATGGAAAATGCATTAAAGTCTCTTGTCTTGAGATGTGCAGCTGTGTCTGCTGACTCCTGAAAGTGATTGAATGTGACTATATTTTCTGAGGCCTATGGGGCTGCAAAGCACTAAAGGTAATTTGTATATCCACATCGCTTCTTGGAGGCATGTTCATATCCAAGGGCTACAGTTCCCATCTGTGTCATAGCAGGCAACATGAGCACCCTTCTCAGTCAGACCCAGAGCTGTTTTCTGTGTTGTAACTTTGTTTTCAGGGCAGAGGGACGATCTGGGTGCAGCCAGTTGTCAGCCCAGTGTTCCAGGTCTCTTTTGGTGTGAAAGAGTCCTGCACCTTGGCTTTCCCTACGTCTCAACTCTCTTCAATCCCATACATAAGCAGACAGTGGGCAACTGGTGAGTGTGGATCTGAATTTGCACTGTCACAGTACACACAGAGTCAGACAGATGAACATCTATGTCATACTGGTGCTATATGGACCAGGAAAGAACTGGAATACTTTTGAAAAAAAGCACAAGATGAAGTTTTCCCTTCTCATGGGTTCCTTCAAGGGCTGGTGGAAGGAAAACAGCTCTGCCTCCTGTGCAATGCTGCAATGGATTTTTGGTGTTGCAGGGAAGGAACCTCCCCAGTTTGAACCCCAGTGGCATTGTGCAGATCACTTTCAATCATTGCTACCAGCTAAGTCTCCAACTGGCCCAAATTTCGCCTCTCAATGGAAAGATCTCTATAAGTTAAGTTTTGTTTGAAAATATATGTTTTAACACAACACATATGTTTTCAATTTTTATAAAAATGTATTGGCATATTTATTTTATTTTACTTACTTCATGGCTCTTTTCAAGTCAAAGTTTTCTTTTTCCAGAAGAAGGAAAGCTGCTCATATCATCATCTGCTTTATGCTAAAGCCGTTTACTTTTTTTAAAAAATATCTTTTTTCACCGACTCATTGTGGGTGTGTGCAAATTTCATTTTCTAATGCAGTAGTCCTAATGTGCCCTCATCTCCCTACTTTGACATTCAGCTGCTCTGCTTCTCTGAGCTTTTTGCTGCTTCCATATTTATCACTTTTAAATATACTGTCCTTCCTTTCCCTTTCCTTTGACTGTCTTTTTAGAGCACTTGATTAACCCAGTTTTGATTGCTGGTATTTATGAATTGTCATCTTCTGGAAGAAGGAAGAGAGAAACGCTATCAGATCTCTGAACTCCATGTGTTTGCCCCACATGCTCGGCCGATCTATCAAAATCTACGTTAATCCTCACAAAAGAGCCTGAGGCCAGAGCCATCTGCAGCCCGGCATCTTTTGCCTCTATTCACAGCTTACTCTATATCATGCCCTGTGTCTCACTTTTATATGCCCTTTGCTCTAGCTTGTCTTGCCCTGTGTACCATTTGGGATAGGAAGGGGATGGATATTGCAAAAGATATATAGAAAACAAGGATTAATAAATCTGTGTAAACCAGTTCATTTCATTTTTTCAGACTGTGCCTGTACATGAAATTAATTGTACTACCAAGGGGAAATACAGGGATTGTGCATTACTGTAACAGCATTTTTTTAACAAACCAAAAAAAAAAGGGAAAAAAAAAATGAGGACATTGCAGAGGGCAGATTTACTTCAGTGTTTGAAGGCTGTCTCATATGATAAGGTATGACATGACATTTTAAAGCTTTTGTTTGAGAAATTCAGCACAGTTCTGCATGTATTTTTAGGCTTGTTACAATATGCACTCCTATGAAATTCTGAATGTGCATCTGTTAAAGTCACTATGTACTAAAATCTTGCTGAAAATTCAGCACCCTCACAAAAATACGAGGGCTGGGAAGCAAGCCCAGGGAAATGATACTGAGTTGTTCTTTTCAGTGATCTTGGCACAGGTCACCTGGTCAAATAGTTTCCTGATTAAGATAAGCAGATGAAGAGGCTTCCTACTTTTGCAGATATTTCATCTCTTTCAAGAGGGTTGCAAGACACTAGGGTTAAAATATTTTTGGATATTTTTACCTCAGAGCTTTAATCATTCCTCATTGTCATGGGCACGAAGACAGAAAACCTCAACAATTTTATAAAGGTCACTGTGAACATAACTTTGCTGTCAACAGATAACCATTCTGGCTTGAACAGGGAGAGAAATTAGCCTTTTAAATTGCACCTTGGCACAATTAATCTGTAAGTGAATAAGATTGTACTGTGTTTCAATTCCTCCCTGGCAGTTTTCTTATTTTCTTCTGGCCAATGGCATTGCTTCTCCTGCAAAAATCAAGCAAGGCCAGTACTTCAGTGGTAAATAGTCCTACCAAAGTCAGCTGGGGCAGTTCAGTGCAGTCACACAGGGTGTGTTAGCAGGTTTTAATAAATTTGAAGTTCATGGCATTTGTCACTTGTTCCACAGGCCAAGGTGGTTAGAAACTTATTACTGGAGTGTTGTACTGGTCCTTGTCATATTCCAGCCTTGTTTTTAAAAACAGGAGACAATTCAGTGAGGACAATGTCCAAGAAGCAAGGTCTGATCAACAACATAGGTTTATTGAAATATCTTGCACCTGCAAGGCTCAGCACTGCAGCAGTGCAAACCTTACACCTCTTGTCACTCATCCTGATAGCTCAGCAGCGAGTGCCCTGCTGAGGTTGTCCAGGTGGCTGCTCAGCATTCCTGCACTGACAGCACTGCTGGGGCAGGTATCACACCAAGACTGACACGCACAGGGAGCCTGGGCCCAGAGCTCTGGGAGCGCAATACGGAAAAAGCCAGCAAACATCTCAAACTGGCCATCTCTACACACCCATGGAGTTGAGTTGTGACTGAGAAATACTGAGATAATTGGAAGCTCATTCTGTGCAGAAGTATCTTGGTTTTTACAGAGTTGAATAGCTGGCTCCATGATAACACCTAAGCCTACCACTAAAGTATAAAAGCAGGCTCTGTAGCATAACAGTGTGACCACTAACTTTTAAAGTGCACAGGGGGAGAGGAACCACCTTATATACAAACCTATTCCATTACTTTCCCCTTCAGGAAGAAGTTCATGTTTCCGTTTTCGAAGAAAGAGCTTCCGTCACGGGAGCTGGGCTAAAGACTGGCCTAGATAAAAATTGCTGCCTGCTGCTCCTTTTGAGAAGGTGCATGAAAGAATATGAAATCTGTCTGACCCTGTCAAGTGAGCAAAAGCAAGGGCATATTTCTGAGTGGCTGACCCACCAGGCTCATATCAGAGTTGACCTATGTCCCTGCTGTCACAGCTCTGCATATAACAGACTATTGCTATGTTATATGAACTGTTTTAGGGCAGCCTTGAGTGCAGGGGTTCAATAACACCCTGTCTCTGCAGTTAGCTCTGTGTCTCAGAGTTTCTTGTGAGCTCATGAGGAACTGGCCAAAACGTTGTACCCACAGACTCTTCAAAGCAGTGCTGGATGAAAGAGACAGCAGCCCTGCCTTCTGTTCCTAATGCGTGGGGCTGCATTTTCGCAATTCTGAGGAAAATGTTTTGGAAGGGAATGAAGTGACACTGCAGACCCATGATTCCAAAACACAACCAGTTTAGCCATATTCCTATGGCATCTGGTCCTTTCCAAGCCCCCTCAAGCAGCTTGATCTTGACCGTGTAGGATGCAGAGGGATTAGGGGCTTATGCAGAGCTATTGATTTTCCTGTGCTGATGTATTCAGGTATCCAGGCCCTGTGCTATCTCTTAATTCCTGCCATTCAAAAAATGAGTGAAATAAAGTCTGTTTAGAACTAATTAAAAATGCAGTGCATTTAGAAATAAACCAAATCTTAAAAGAATGAAAATCTTTGCATATTTAAAACTGACACAAACTGTGATTTCTCATTTAGAAATATCTGTTAGTAAATCCCTATTCATATCTCACTCCCCATGAAGACTTCAGCAAATTAGAGCACTATCCTGTGGAGAGTTGTATATTTATTTTCATCTTCCTTCTATTTTCCTCACCTCTGTTGTCTGCCTTGCATCATTAAAAACTCTGTCCCCTGAGCTCAGGAAATACAGGAGGGTTTCTAAAATGGGAATATTCTAGATTCTGGGCTGGAGTCAAGGAACAGAGACAGTCTTCGTTTATTGAACACTTTTTTCCTACAGTAGAAAAGCAATTCATGAATCATACAAATGCTGGCAAAAATAAATACACTTGATCCAATAATGATGAGCTCACTCCCTGCCACTCCGACATAGAATCTTTTCATCAGCTGCCTTCCTGTGAGCCTGAATCTGGCCATCTGCAGAGATACAATGTTGTTTGTAAGGCACCCTGACCTCCTTGGTGGGAGGTTTTGTGCAATCAGTTGTTGACGGGGAATGCAGGGTCCCCTCAGCACCATGGGAGTGGGTGCTAGGGCAGCTGGAGATAGGGGTATGGCATGTGATGTTGCCTCAACCTTGTCAACAATCCCCCAAGACTACATGTCCCAACCCCACCCAAATGGAATTGTGGGTGATGCTGCCCCACTTCTGTATGAAGGGTGGTCCTGGGGATTTGGTGGACACTCTGATACCATTTCACTTAGGAACTCAATGCATGCTTTCAATCAAAACTTGAAGTGTGGATGGAAAATGTTCAGGCTGGTAATATCTTGATGTTCCTTGTGAGGCATGACACAGTTGTTTTATTTGTTGCATATGTTGTTTAATAATATGATATCTATTTGGACTTAAACTGTATAAAGTCCTTAGCTGCCCTATCGTGCAACAGTGATTACTGTAATCCAGCAGCATTACAATAATCACTCAAAAATGACTCAGTCACAAACAACAAGAAAACTCTTCCTAAACTTCTACTGTTCCAGGAATTAATATAATCTTATCCCCTTTTGGACTAACATGACTGGTTACAAGTTTTCTTGTTAAATACCGTTAGTTTTAAACAGCAGATTAGGAATGTCGAGGTCTGTACACCAAATGGGAATGACATATATACTGAGAGATTAATGTCAGCATACAAAAAATATGTTAGCTTTTATTTTCAAAGAAATATTTCCAGCTTTATCTGAGTGCATCTTTACAAAAGAAGAAAAAGTGTAAAAAAAAAATCCAGATCAAAATATTTTGTTTAGCTGAAACATTTAATTGTGGCTAATATAGTGAATTAAGAGTCAATTCATCCATCTGTTCTGATGACATTTCTGTTTTGCTAGAATTAAAAAAATAACTTTGGGATATTTGAAGCCTGACACTCTTGATTCCCTGATTGCTAGAAATGTAAGCCAAATTATTCCATAAGGATTGCATTAAAAGCCTTAATTATCCAAATTTTCATTGTGACAAAATACATTATCCTCAGTTGACATATGGAAAAATAAAGGCAGAAAAGTAATCTTAAGAGAGGGTTGCTCAGGACAAATGAGTTAGTGTTTCAGCCCAGATCAGGAACCAACGTCATTCCTGTTATTGCTTTCATGGTTTTGTTCTTCAAGACTATGACATATGTCACACTGTTATACTGTACCCCTCTTGAGGCCAAAAAGAATGGATTAAATCAGTAAGGTAGAGAGAAAACACGATAACAGGTGTTTTATGTTCCATTAGTTTCGTCTGTGCGGAGAGAGGGGAGTGAACACATTGGCAGGGAGCATCATCTCTATACAAGAGAAAGATGACAGCAGAATTCTGGGAGACATAAATAAATGCTTTGTTAAAGGAAAAGGTTCAAAGTCACAAACATTACTTCAAGCAGAATAAGAAAAGGTTCAGTTTTTGGTTTTCTTTTAGGAAAACAGTTGAAAATAGGAACAAAATCTGTTTTAAGAGGGAAACTTGATTAACCATACTACTGGCATGAAGCTTAAACTATCAGAGACCAGCAGTAAGAGTCAGATGAGCTTAGGAAAGCACCAATGAGGTGGTATAATTCAGTACCATTTTAGTAAACTTATTGGTTGAAATTTTCACTAAGAACCAGAAAGAAAAAAGGGAGTAGGTCTCAATTTTGATCTCGCTGCATGAGTAGTTGTGTGCTTTCTGAATACTAATAAAACACACACTGCAGCTACTTTGATTTACATACTTTTTAAATGATGTTGGTCGCACATATCTAAAAAAACCTACATGCAATATGTTTGTAAACTAGCATTAAAAACTGCACATGGTTGAAATAAACTAAAACAAAAAAGGAAAAAAGTAAATTGACTGTTCTGTTTGGGTGAACAAAAGTTTCTTTTTCTGACAAATCAACATTTTAAAACCTATACAAGGAAGTTAAAAAAATGCAGACAATTCTTTTTCAGCAGAGTGTCTGTAAAGTAGATGTTATAGTGAACGTGTTGGTGAAAACCCAACTATTTTTTCTACTTGAAATTTCCTCAGCATGGTATCCTTCTTTACAGATACCTCAAAGTGAGTCATTTTGTCTCAGGTGGCCACCTAGCTGCTTTCTGCAGCCAACGCTGAGAAATAGTCACCTCTGCAGAATGGCTCATCCTAGTCAAAGAAATCTGTATCTGGACTGTAGGGAAGGAGTTGCACTCTGAAGTGACCTTCCATCTTCATCGTGTTACATAGAATTTGGAAATTCTACTTTTAAGTTTTGGATGTCAGGAGTATTTCTGTTAAGAATGAAGACTTGATGTTAGGATTTGTTTTTCCTTATATAATCCCCAATTAAGGAAGTGAATCATGGATTTGTGAGTAAAAGCGTTTATTTAGTTATTTTTTACATCTCTCTTTGGGAGACCGAATTTGACAGTTTTGATTCTGCAATTCAAACAGCATAGGGAAAAGTTTTAGGTTTACAAAGCACAAAATTATATATGAGGTAACAATATTCTCCAGTCACAGAATCACAGAAACACAGAATGGGTCAGGTTGGAAGGGACCACAGTGGATTATCCTGTCCAACCTCCCTGCTCAAGCAGGGTCATCCTATAGCATATTGCACCAATCAAACCCAAAGGCAAGTAAATGGAAGTTGCAAGAAATCTCTATCTTTAGTTGATCCCTAAGTTAATATTCTTTTGCAAGAGAAGAACTGGCCAAAATCAAAGGAAAATATAAATTCACAAGGAAAACTACATATTTAGCTTAAATTTTCATATTAGCAAGATTTGTAATAAGGTAATTTGAGTAAGAACATGTATTTACAGTAATGAATTTTTAATCTCTTTCTTAAATGTCATTACTGTATTTTAATACTGGTCTCAGTAAAGCCCAGATCTAATTTTTTCAGAAGTCCAGTGTATTTTTAAAAGTTCTCAGTACTTATATTGCAATACAGATGTATAGTGCATTTTATATTGCACTATTTTAAAAATTCCAAAGTATCTTATATAGGAATAACTCTGTGCTACAAGACTTTCAAAATGTTTTATAATGGTTTTATTATAAAACAAAAGAAGAATAAGTCAAGCTGAATTATTTGTTCTGATTGTGATAATGTCTGCTGTTTTATCTCTGTTTTTCATATTATTTTTGCCTACCTCACAGATAGGAGATCTCTAATCACAGGCCAGTTCTCATAATACATCTCTCTTGTATCTGGACCATTTCAGTTCTAACAAGCCATGCCTTCATAATGTTAAAGAAAGGAAAACATCTCAGTTTAAGTGTAACTGTGTATGAAAAAATGTTTTGTGTTTCCAAAATATACTGAAGGGCATAATTGAGACCTTTATTTCCTTATTATTTCAGAATTGGCCTATAAAATATTATTTATTTTAGGGGAAAAAAAGGTTAATAAGAGTTTTCTTAATAGAAAAAATATTCATTTGAAGTTTCCTTAAAAAAAGTGATTTTCATATGAAGATTTAAAAAAGTTAATATGTGTAAAAAAGAAAAAAAACCGCCACCAGAGACCACTTTATTAGGGCATGAGCTTTTACTGATGCTAAATGAACGTAAATCTAATCTAATCTAATGTGTGCACAATTCCCTTCCAGTTATAGCCTCCATCATCAACTGAAGGTTTTTACAGATATCTGGCCTCTCTGCAAAATTTACATGTAGGATATTTAAATCACAAGTCCATATTTCATTGGACAGAGAAAGGGATCTGATAAGAATAAGTTATATAGAAGTGAGTAGGTACTTCTGTACGTGATGTATAGATATCTGGTAACGGTGGATAGTTAAAGAGTATTCTAAAGCTGTGGACATACTTAATTGTCTGATTTGAGCTACTCCTGATAGTAACAGGTATTATAAAGGAAGAAAAAGTCTTTAGCTGACTTTCTCATTTTTCCTTGCCTTGTATCAGAGCTTCCCTAGGGATAGCCACAACAACCACACACCTCTCACCTGGTGAAAAATAACTGAAAAGTATTGGTACTGCTCACATTTTAAATATAAGAGTGAGAGGTTTTCAGGATATATTTTGTGCCACTGCCAAGGTGTTCTCAGAAAAAAAAGTAGAGACTTTTTGTGACCTCAGTGACTTATTCAAGAGTTTTGAAAATATAATGAATACCAGGAATGAGAAGATTGAAGTTTGTAGAACAATGCAGTTCATGACATCTCCTATCAAGAAGTTATGAAGATGGAAAGCAGCAGTGCCAAAAGTTGCAGAAGTTTCCGGGACAATCTCTGTCCTATTTCATAAGCTGTGGATGGGATAGGGTCACCTACAAAAGCAGCAAGAGCCTCACAATTGAAAACTACCTACCCTAGAAAGCAGCTGACAGTTTGTTGACAGTTTGTTAACTAGGTTGCTCAGATCATGCATAGAAACTCAACACTTGGCTTGTTCAGTACACATGTAACAACTGAGTGGTTTGGTGAGGTCAGTCATGGCCTCTGCCCAAAGAAAGGGCCATTTCCCAAGGTATTTTGTCTTTTGGCCTTTCATTCACTTTATATGTATAGAAATTTGAAATTTCATGATAGCAAGTTGTGTCAAATGTCCTGTGATCTGTCTGGCTTGGATAGTTGTAAAGGGAAGTCATTCATCTCACCTGGACAACAGGTCAATTAGCAGCAACAACAGCTTCAGAAAAATCTGTATTCATGTTTTACTTTAAGGGTTCTAATTTAAACAGGAGCATAAAATCTTGTGTCTCATGCAAATATGTTCAGACTGATGAAAAGAAAAAAACCCCATATATAATAAAGATATTATTTTAAATTCTAATTATTTTGTTTTACAAAGCAGACAATCATCTGCATTTGGGGACACTTCAGACCTGCGATGTAAAATCCTGAGGTCTTCTATAGTGATAAACAAGATGGAGAGGAACACTTCAGTTTTTGCTACCTTGACTCTCCCACAGTTCTCCCATGTTTTCTGCATGCCATGTGTTCTCTAACTCAAAGTAGGAAAGGTCATGGATTTCCCAACCTTTTGTTTTCTGAACGATTTACCCAAAAGTGTCAGTTGTGAGGGCAGGTATCTCAGTGTGACAATCTGACTCACCAGGCTAGGACCTCTTTGTTATTTCACAAGTGCTCTAAGCAGCTGCAAATTGTTATGATTTTGTGGCTTTTTAGTGTTTGGTTACACATGACCTAGAATATTTTAAGCAAGTGACCTATAGAAAATTGCCTATCTCTTGGACTATGGTGGACACATCTTCAGTCAAGTGAGAAATTACGGTGTCCTCATATGCAGTGGTCAGCACAGATAAGCAATGCTGTGGCATCACCACTGAACACTGTGAAACAGGATTTGATAGCCAAATCAAGTATCCTACTAGTACCCAAGCTAACAGTCCTCAGCTTCCTATGATATTCTCATTACTTGAGCTCCAGCTTTCTGTTCATTTGGAAATTAGAAGTGCAAATTTTCCTTTTGCTTTAATTGACATCTAATAACATAGCAGTGCCTGAAGCAGCCTCTACTCAGGCATAACTATATAGGCTCACAGGATCGACTTATTTTCCTCAGCTGCCTGTTTCTATTACATTAGCAAGAACTTAATGTTTTTCAAACACATATGGGTGTACTCTCGTATACAGGCACACACCGTGCTTTGTGATTGCCTTTTGCTTTGGTAGAGATCAGAAAAAGAGGTAGAAATCCTGACTAGCTTTAAAAAACGCCACCCAACCAAATCAATAAAATGAGAAACAGAAAGGGAACAGTAAGGAAGAAATCTGGTTCAGTGCTACAGTCAGAGCAACAATTCTGCCACTGCACTCAACAAAAGCAATGGGCCCTGTATGTCTGTCATTAAATGCATGTTTCATGGCTACACTTCAGATTTAAAACTGGAATTACACAAAATGGGGTTTGGTTTTAAAATAAATATAGGTATGAAGATGAAAAATAAATGTAAGCTTTAGCTTGGTAAATCTGTGTCTGAGACTATACTCTCTGTTCAGCTGTGAGGTCTGCCCTTGCCTCCTAGCACACAACCAACCTCATCCCAAGCATCCCAGCATGCCAAGTCAGGGCCAACTGTATAGGTATTTTCCATTTATCCTGCTTTTCAAAGGAAAGGAATTTAATAGTTTTGACAAGGACCATTCTGTGCCTGTTGATTAGAGAATGAGCCTGGACCTGTTTGATTTACTAGTATAGATATATATTTATTTATATGCATGCATTATAATTTTCCATGCACAGATGGGTCTTGGTGTAGGACCTGCATTTTAGTAAAGACTGATTTAGCTTTGTAGCAAATACAAGAGCATAGTTATGTCAGTGCTGAAGGGGTGATCTGAATATAGTATGTCAATCTGTAGTTTTCTTCTGATGGTGTAGAGTCTCAGAGAAATTCATGTGTGAGTTTAGAGAAGTCCATGGTAAGCAATACTGTAGGAAAAAAAAAAGTCATTGTTAGTCTTGTTTTATTTCACTCAGCACTTGGGGAAAGAACACATCCCAGGGCACATCTGAAGGATTCATAGTGAGTTTCAGTCTACTGACTACAAATGCCTTTCCTAATCACTTTTCATGCATCCCACAGAAATATTTCCTAGGTAATGAAAAGTAATGCTTTGCCATGTTTCTATTTTCTTCCACAAATTTTTGACCAATTTTAAATTTTTGGAGAAAGGTAATAATTTTTGCCTAAATGGACCTTGTTTTTAAAAAGGTTGCATATTACCGAACAGAAAAAAACTGTCATTTGTTGTGTAAATGAAAGGGCATTTATAACTATGAATCTCACCCTGGGCAGCTTGGAGAGGCCATGGTCTACATGCCGAATGGCATCCTTCTCAAGGCATTTCTCAATTGTTAGTGAACTCAGAATGAGCAAAAGGACTTCAGGACTTTATAAGACCCCATCTTTTGTTTTGGAAAAACTTCCATGTTGTGACATGGATCAGTTTTGCTGAACAAAAGTATTCGTTATGAATATGATCGATGCCCCTAATTCGGCTAATGCTTGGTTTATTCCAGGATAATGTTTACACAAATTATAATAACTTTCCAAACATCTTGCATCTGTTGCTTGCTTCCTTTGTGGATCTTCTACTTCCCTCTGTTACAACCGTAATTGGGAACAAATCAGCAGGAAGGAAATATACTCCCTCGTTTAGCTAAGACTACAGTGTTTGTTTAAGTTAGTGATGCGTGAGTGGTTTGCTAAAGATTAATTTTAAAGGTCACTTCCTACTTGGAAAGGAGCCTGTAATAAGCTTTCCTTCAAGTGAAGGGAGCTTTTTCTTCAAAATTCTTTTTCTGGGTGGTCTGCTTTATTCTCAGCTTCCACAGAAGTCAATGGGAAGGGATGTTCCGTTGTCACCTGGGGACACTTCTGGCTCTTTATGAAAACAAAGAATGTATTTCAAGGAGAGAAGGTAGGAATGGAAATATTGTAGAGTTAGTACATATATAATAAGGGGCACCTTTGCCAGTCTTGTTAGGACAAAAAAAAAGAATCTAGATCCTTTAATTATGTACAGTCAGAAGGAATTAAATAAAGCTTTGAGAAAATGGATGAACTGGATTAGCTAACTCCCAAGTAGTATTTTTCATATTTTATGTGGAGCATAGCAGGAGGGTTCTGGCAGGTGTTTGTACCTCACACTCATGGTGGAAAATGTTACTTCCTCCAATTAGCATTTGTTTTCATTTGGTAATGAATGGGCCTCACAGGAATGTATAGCATACATTCATTGCAAAAAGGAGAGAATGAGTTTCTAACATACTCAGATTTGGGAGTAAAAAGTCTTCTCAAGGACATGGACAGAAATTTTTGAGTTAGTTTTCAAAAGAGTCAGAGCTGGTGAATGACCTTTTATCAAATATAAATTCTGAGCTTCAGATCTACACTTTAGAAGAAATGTTGATATAGTTAGGGCAGATAGATCACACTGACCCCGAAACTGTTGCCTCATATATCTGTAACTCAGAAAGAGAACATGAAAGAACCAAACCTCTGGTTTGGGGTAAAAAATGGCATTCCAGTAGGTATTAAGGACATGACATCTGGGGAAGCATTAGTAGGAGCCAAAAAATTCCAAATGGAGAGCAATCTGTGGTCTCCTGTTCCCATCCAGACAACTGCTGTCAGCACCATCAGGCGTGACACCAAATCCTGACTCTTGCAGTGTTTGGAAAGCAGCTGCTTATCTGGGAAGGCGATGTGGATATTGCTTGGGCAGTGATGCTGATTTATGATCCAGCCCTATCTTCTGCATCAAGAGACAACTCAGGATAGCCAGACCATCCCTGACTACGACCCCATCACTTCTCAAGTCAGGAGATTTCACACCTCTAGAGAGTTTGTGACATGTCAGAAGACTTGCTCTTCCTTAGGCTTCTCTTTCCCTGGATTAAAGACATTCAGTCCCCTCAACCCTTTTATTAAGGCACAGTTTCCTATTTGATCTTTTTTTTCCCTCGAATTTTTGTCTTAATTACATAGTACCTTTCCATTCCCAGGAATGATCTCCGTATTAGTTAGAATTAAATCTCACCTACAAGCCTGTACATTTCTTTACTTTTTGGGTCAAAAGCTCTCACATAAGAAACACAGAAATGCTGTTGGGAATGGCTGTTTACATATGAAAATTAAGGTCTAGCTAAAGATAAAAGTGCGAGAAACAAACAAACAAGCAAATATGCCTCCCCAAAACAATCAGACTTGCAATTCAAATAAGATCTAATGGATTTAGGATGCAAATATTTAAAAGGCACAGATTTTCAACACTCTTCTTCAGGACAAAGTTACAATCCTTAAGCACTATGACAATTTCTGCAAAGGATGAATTGCCAATGGGTGTTTCCAAAGATAATGTTGGCACTGCCCTCTTTGAACATTAAATTAAGAATCGAATCTAGGTTTTCCTGCATTCAGAAGTTAGTATCAGAATGTTTTCTTGAATACCTTGCCCTTAGTTATTGGACAGTTGCAGTCTTATGTTTTCACAGGAAGCCAAAATTAATATTCGTGTTGCCAGAATTAGAAAGATCTGGCAAATATTAATGTCAAGATACAATTTGCACATGTATCATCTTCATAATATTTTCTGCAACACTACAGGACTTAAATCATCCAGTCTGCACACTGTATTAAAAATGCTGGATATTGTGAGTACTCCCTTCTCTTCAATGGTAGATTCTATATTTCTCGTTCCAATGAATTGCACAGTGTGTGGTTCTTTCATAGATGTTGAGTATTTAACTCTCTCCAAGCACTGTGCAAGGAATTTTCACCCCTCTGTCAGAACAGGTAAGTGCTGGTAATTAAATTACTTTTTTGCAGTAGTGAACCTGACCTTTTCAACACCTAAGCCCATTTCAGACCTGGCTCTGAATACTTTTTGAAATTAAGATTCAAATTATTTATCTGTTTGTCAAAGTACTATCTTTGCTCCAGACTTTTGAACTAAGGCATTTGTGCTTGCACAACTTTGTACCTACAATAATAGTTATGGACATAGTGACAGAGCTGTTGCAACAGAGAAGCCTTAAGTCTGCAATATGTCCTTTTACCAAAATCATTGAGGATTTGTGCTGTGAATCATGTATAAAAAGGTTTTATGTGTCTTCTATTGGCATGGTGTAGCCTTTTGAAGCCCCACATCTCTCCTTGACCAATTGAATTATAAACTTTGCATTCTCAATTGAAATTCACAAACTTTTTGTTACAAGTATGTGACTGATAATTTTAGTGGTGGTCATAATACTATAAAGTGGAATGAAACACATACAAAATCTCTGTTCAAGTAATGTTGGTAATATAAATTATATAAAGTATATTGCTAACAAAAAATATATAATATAGTGCTATAAATAAGTATATATATAAAATATAGTGCTAACAAAAACATCACCAGGCTGTTTAACTAACCCTAAACTCATTGCCTTAAGAATAAATGGGTTTATATGCTAGAGATGCCAGAGCAATTCACTTGCAAAGCCCCAATTAGATGAGTAACATATACAAAGCATCCAGTGCTGTGACAACCTCTGAAAATCTACTGTTTTGTTAAACGACAGAAGTTTTATATAAAATTTTTCTATTTCCCATAAAGCATTTGAATTCTGTCAGGGAGGTATTTCACCCGAGGATGTAGCTGATCCCCTGAAGGAGGTAACCTGCACAGCAAAATACAGTCATGAACAGAAGGGCCTGCTGAAAAAATAGGAAACTGCATCATAATCTCGCACCTGCACAGCACTTGGCACCAGCCCAAACCTCTCCATATGACAGTAATTCACTATTTCCTCTTGTCCTTCCTGCCCCAGAACCCTTAATCCAGACCATTCGCATTCATCAGGCAGGAGATTATTCCTAGCCTGTG
This sequence comes from Orthonyx spaldingii, assembly GCA_013397795.1. NCBI lineage: Eukaryota > Metazoa > Chordata > Aves > Passeriformes > Orthonychidae > Orthonyx > Orthonyx spaldingii. Next base: position 251,695 of record VZTJ01001360.1, read on the forward strand.
CAGCAAAAAAACCCCCATAAATAAAGCTCACAAACAACTAAAGCTGACTGTGAAAGTAGTTGTCTAAGCCTTTTCACCATTTATTACACAATAAGAGGATTTTACATCAGTGGTTCACTGCATTTTGTCAGCTGTTATTATTCCTCCCCTACAAATCTTGTACCTAAGAACCTCTCTTCCCCAGATAGATACATTGCATGCTCAAACATGACAAGACACAATTATTAGCAAGGGAAATTTACTGTCTCCAACTCAAAACAGTTGAATGTTATGGAAAAATATGGAAATAAAATGCTCTGTTAGCCAAGGTTGTTGTTTCAAGTTTTTTTAAAGTATAATACACAAAAATTATTTGACTACATTTGGAAACATGGTATACGGTATGTATATGATTTTTCTCTTAGACTGTAAATTTAAAATTTGTCATGAAGATATTTTTTTTATCTAGTTCAAACTCAGCAAATAGTCTAAAGCAGTGAATTTAAGAATATTTTTTTACAGAAACACCCCATTCTGCAAGTAAAAAACCCAACCACATACTCTACTGGTTCATTCTCACCTAATTTTTAGAAATCAATGTAAGTGACGTGAATGCTAACCCTACCAGGGGAACATGATAGGAACATGCAAGGACCTGTCATTCAATGTCAACTAAATCTCCCCCATTACATTCTAGACTTTCAGTTGGAGGAAATGCTGAGCCATAACAAACAGCAAACATCTAAAATAAGAGAAAGACTATTGCACATCTTATTCTGACATCTCAACATTTAGACAAGTGAAAAACATAAAGACCCACCATTTTTTTTCACTGTAACCTAGTGTCTTCCTTGCTCTCCAACAGGTTCCCTATTAGAGGTATAAACTTCTGTGACAAAATCTGAATTTGAATAATGAATAATTATGAAGTATTAATTATTGTTGCCCAGGTTGATTACTTTTCAGGGTAATAGTTTTTTATATCATGACCTGCAAATATAATTGTGTCTTTGCCTAGAGGGCAAGTTCCAGCAAAGAGACAAAACTCTTCCACTTACTTAAATGGTCTGACAGGACAAAGAACATATCCGTATTTGACAAAGTCTTGAGCCGAAGATCCTGGTAAGTGATAATTGAGCTAAATGTTTTTGACTGCTAGTTGGTTTTTTTTTTTAAATTTTGGATTAATTTATTTATTCTTCTAGTCAACAATCCTCTGTTTGCAACCCCCTTAGTCTGTCATTCTCAGGGATCATAAATATCTACCTATCATGCTTTCAGTGATATTGCCATGGTGCATCTGTGTAGGGATCCTCTGTTTTTGTCTGATACGAGTCAGATGCCATTAGCTCAACGAGAAAAGATCTTGACAGCTCGCTGCTTCCTGTAGGGGCTTTGCACAGTGATGGGAAAAGCCCACTGCCAGATTATGTAGGGGAAAGAAGTGATGTTATTCATCTCATGCATTTTTGGGCATGAAAGGGGTTGTCTTGGGCTGCCCTTAAGATTAGATTTTCCACCAGAATGTAGGTATTGTGTCAATTTAATTTCCTCATATGAATTTTGGAGGATTATATAAATCTGTTTTTCTGCATTCAAATTTTAATAAAAACAAGAAAGGGCTCTGGAGTTTGTGAAGATTATTAGCAGCATAAGAATAAAAAAGAACTGACACTCCCTCAGCTCCACCGCAGCCTAAGTAAATTGTTAATATCAGAGATCAAAATACAGAATATACAAGCTCTGCAGGGTTTGCTCAGCTGACAGCAAGAACAGCCTGAGTGTGTTTGTTAGAGGGAGAGGCAGTCTGCCATGGGAGATTAGCTTGTCAGCAGTGAGCAGGCTATAGCCAAACAGTACATTTCCCTTCTCAATGGCTAGAAGAAGAGGATCCAGAGCAAGGGCAGCTGTGGGCACAATCCTGCAGAGGTTGGTGCTGTGGATCAGACTTCCCATGGCTGCGGGACTCCGACTGCAGCAGGGCTGCCATAATGGGGGATTGCAGCTTGCTATTCCGGCATGTCTGTCTGCTGAAAGTGATTTTTTTCAAAGACATACTATAAACATCATCGTTCAGTGTCTGCTTGTCAGTATTATAGTCCCACTTCAGAAAAAAAGACAGGATACATGCTGTGCGTATTCCAGTTCCACACCACAGTTCTTCAACTCTTTAATCAAAGCCCTGTTACTGAAGACAGTGAAGTCAGCCATTTTTTGTACCATTTCCTTAAATTGTAATCTGTTTATTTTTCATTTAAGCAAAAGTTGAAATAGTTTTCATTTTGCATTTTTACACTGCCATTGCAGAAAACATGTTCTGCTCCCAGAGATTCAGGTCTTCAGAGACATTTCTCTCTTATCTCATAAAACCTGACCCTACAGTTATGCTTCAAGGAGAGTTCCAGAGAGGCACCAAAACCTGGGGGAGCTGGACTCTGAGCAGTATGCACCCTATGACCTTTTTCTAAAGCTAACATACAAAAAGTGCATGGGCATTTCTCAGTTTGGAAAAATAATATTTTTCCATTTTGAAAGTACACAGTATTAGAAGAAATAAATGTAGAGTGGAAATAAATGTGGCCTCCACCTTGGGAATTTAAGCGAAGAGATCTGAGCTTGAGCTGGATCTAGAGTCCCAGAGATTTTACAGCTAAAACTTAAAAAAGTCAAACCATATTTTGTCCAGCCCTACGGTTTTATTTTCGTAGTACAGTAACAACTCTGATTTATACAGTTCATCTCATAAATCATGGATTTTGTGATGATTCATGATCACTGGATGCAGGATTAAAGTCTTCTTGATCAGTGAATTAATTCTGTAGGTTGCTAGGAATTTCTGGTATAAGCTGCTTGAATCTGTCCTTTTGTTGACTGTGAATTGCTATTTAAAAATCAACGTGTGCATGCAGAAAGGACATCTCGAGTGAGGTCTTCATGATTATAATGGTGCCTCTGGCTATGTTAGAGTCAAGTATGTGTTTCTATCATAAAGCGTGTTTTTCTTGTGTATGTACTTTGCCACATAAATGCACTCTTGAGTGCTTCTAAACACTCCTGAGTGTTTCTAAATAATAATAGAAAATGGTAATATTTCTAAACCTTAGAATTAGAAAAGGATTTTTATGAATTAATTTCTGATGAAATTTTAATCTGATTCTGTACAGTCTATACATAGAAGGTATAAAATTCAAAGTTTATTGTTTAAGATGCTTTTTCACTCTTGAATAGCTAAAATGTTTCCAATTTGAAATATTTATTAGTTCCACACAGACCAATCCATTAAGTGTTTTTGAACCAAAATATAAACACAATGAAATAACTAGACTTAAAAGTATGCTTTTCTCCTCTCCCCCCCATTCTGTTAAGGCTCATAATCTGGACAAAATCTTATGGACAAATCTAGTCCATATTTTAGCATTACTGATACATTCTTGTTGATGTTTGTGCATCCATACAGTGAGAACTTGTCCCCAGGGATATATTTACACTGCAGCCAAATGTTTAACCACAGAATTTATAGAGTTTAAACTCTTTAGTCTGGGGAATAATCCCTGTTCACTTGTGGCAGTGAGATCTCAGCTCATGTTAATCTTAAAAACATGTATGCAGAGATAGCTTTGTAATAGCCTATGAAAAACTCAGTGCAGCATCCAGACATCCTGTTCCTCACTTGCTATGGTGAATATAGACCAGATGAGTCTACAAGTGCTGTACCCAACACTTGGATGGAAACGAGCATCTAATTCTGTTAACAAACACCTCAAGATACACTTTAAAGAATATTTTTATGCAGGGTATTGCTCAGCTATTTCTGGATGTGGCTAAATTGTGCAATTATGATGTGAGATGTGACTGATAAATTGTATAAATTTGAGAGTATGGAGTAGTTGCTACTTAGCCATAAATATGTTTCTCCAAATACACATTTATCTTTGGTATGAACAATCAGAACATTAAGGCATTCTTTTTATAAATTGTAATTTTAGCATTATACTTTTGAAAGTGTCTTTCAAAACTTGGGAAAAGTACTATGAGCCAATGGTTTATAATTATGGTACATACAGTTATAGCTGTAATTATAGTGCATGGAAATGGCAATGAAAAATCTTCCTATTATGCTAGTCCATATCTAAATATACTGAAAATGCCATCTTCTACTTCAAAGGGGTTATAATTCAAATAATGCCAACCTTATTCTCCATTGTCATGTATTCTGTATGATCCAGCAATGGTTTCAAAAATATTGTTGAACTGTGATAGCACCTCATGCTCTCTTTTGGTATCCATAATGTACATAAATGTGTGTGAACAGTGGAAACAGGGGTTTTGTATGAATGTATGCAGTCTTTTCAAATAGTGGGTCAATTCAAAGATGTTTTCACCACTACCTTTACCCATTTTAATTTGATAGAAAAAGGACTGTTTTCTAGCCTTGAGAAGGGTCATCAGACATCCTTTGGTCAGGAACAGAGATAACCTTAAGCTGTCCCCATTTCTGTGAGCCTACTCTAATCACACCTAGATAAAGGCAATCACTCTGTTTAAGAGAGCTTGGCAAGTGACTGTGAGAAGGCTCACTGGGCATTTAGGGCTGTTTGGCTTCCACTGACACAGGTAAACGTTGAGCATGTTTCATGAAACCAGCACACTGATGAATTTAACACACCAACCACTTAATATTTCAGCGCCCATATTTCCAATTTCAACAGCACTTATTTAACTTTTCCTGGTTGTTCCTTGACAGTTGCAAGAGTTTTCCCTGTCACCTGCTACTGTTTTTATTTTCATATGGATTTAAGAGATGCCAGTGAGAGAAGAAAAGCTCTTCAGTCAAAGTTTGAAATCTGAGATTCAGAAACTTCCTTTTAGAAATTAGTAAACATTTACATTGCAGATTGTTTCACATTACAGGTGATGGAGAGCTACTTGACTCAGGGAAAGTCTTGGCAGGGAAAACATTTTAAGTTTGTAAGAGCAGGTTTTATTGGTTGTCTCCCAGACAATGTTATTTTCTAAACTCATGGGAGGTCATTTCCAAATAGGTGCCAAATTTGAGTATGATGCAAATTGAATTCTGCCTTTGGTGGGGTCTAAATGAAGATGTCTGTGCATGTTGGAGAGAGTATCTTACTTCTGAAAATCAGGCCTCTGATACTTGGCACATGTGTAAGAACCTGGGCTAAATTATACCATTACCAGTTATTATCTAATGTACTCAATGAGGGAAATAAGTAATGGATTAGGAAAACTTAAGCTTTCTAATTCTTGCTCCTTTTATAGTCAATTTTCTCATCTCATATGCTAGGCTAATATTGAGAATCAGCACAGCCAACATACATTTGTCTGTGAGAATAAGCAACAATTATGGAACAGAGGGATTTATTTAGAAACTAATCTGTGTCCTAATGAATAAAATACAAGTAAAAACTCCTAAGACAAGAGGAAGTCTAGGATGGGGAGAAAAGGGAAGGAAGAGAAGGAAAGAATGTAAGTATTTCTTGTCTGATATGCTGATGTTGACACTTTTTTTCCATGAAATGTGCCTAGCCACTTCTCTATGCCCTGTGCATTCAAATTGGCTCAGTATAATACAGTGGCTTGCTAGAAATGTTAATGTACCTGCCTTTTCCAATGTAAACGATGATAGGGGTGACTCTTTTCCCTCAACATCTTAATGTTAATTCAACAGTAAGGCATTATTTACAAGGAAATTCCTCCTGGTCTCTAATTGAAAGGTGTTGTTAACAGAGTGGTCTAGCCTTTTAATGAATATTTGTCTTGGTTACGCTGAACTAGGGGAAAAGAAAGAATTCAGATCTAAGAAGCATGTAAAGTGCACCAAGGGTGTGAAGTTAAAGAACACAAGAATACTGCAGAAATTGCTTTCTACATAAAGTGTTATATGATAGAAGTATCATCTACATGATAAAGTATTTCAAAACATATTCTCATATTAAACCAACTTGCAATTCCAAAGCACTTAATAGTCTGAACTTCTGTTGTTTTATGTTTCAATGTGATTTTTTTGTGCATGTGCAACTTCCTTCATCTAAGAATGCATGATAACTGACACAAGCTAATAGGAAAGAAAAGAGAAGGAAAAACAACCCCAAATTTTTCTTCTGATGCTCTACCAGTTAGGATTTTGCTAATTTCTTTTCCAACATGCTGCACATAAATGAACAAGCCAAGCTTTGCAAACAGTGTCACCACCTGCAATTAAATATAAAATCTATTAATTTTGGTTGTAAATGTGTTTTGTAGGACATCTGAGAATGAGCTCAGATTACAACAATCACTTTTGCAGAATGCAAAATTTTTTCTACACAGTAGCAGCAGGGATACAATATAAAAATCTGAGTTATACTATAGTCAGTGAAAACGTGGAAGAATAGCTTGTGTGTATAACAGGAGAAAGATTTGATGACCATATATATAAATAATTGGAAAGGGAATTTAACTAAGGCTCTGTATTACCCATTCTCTTTAAACACTGAAAATCCATTTGTGGTGCCTGAGCTTACTGATTGCACATACTCAGATTCACACTTGGCTGTATAATTTCTGAACTCAACATCAAATCAACTTGCTCTGAAAAAACAAAATCTGACAATTAAGGTCAGCAGTAGTTTATCACAGTCTGTGGGTTGACATCTACCATAAATTAGAAAACTTTGAAAAACTGATATTTCTTTTCATTTTTATTCTTTACAGCTTAACATGAACATGCTTGCTGTTTCCCAGATTGAACAAAGACTAGTCAATTCTGACAACTTTCAGTGTCAAAATAATCCACAATTTATCACATAATGAAAAGGATCCACAAAATGGTCGGGCACAAAGGGTTATAGTGAATGAGGTGACATCAGACTGGTGAGCTGTTACTACTTGGGTTTCACAGGGCTCCATCCTCGGCCCTGTGCTCATCAACATCTTCATAAATGACTTGGAGGCAGGACTGGAAGGGATACTAAGTTCACAGATGATATACAACTGGGAGGAGCTCTTGGTTCCCTTGAGGGCAGGGAGGCCCCACAGAGAGACCTCCACAAATTAGAGGTCTGAGCAATCACCAACCACATGAAGTTCAACAAGGGAAAGTGCCAGATTCTGTACCTAGGATGGGCAACCCTGGATATAAGGACAGACTGGGGAATGAAATGCTGGAAAGCAGTGCCAGAGAAATGGACCTGAGGGTCCTGGTCGATGGCAAGTTGAACATGAGTCAGCAGTGCTCTGGTACCAGGAGGGACATCCCTGTCCTGGGGGGCATCAGGCACAGCATCGCCAGCCGGGCAAGGGAGGGGATTGTCCCGCTCTGCTCTGCACTGGGGCAGCCTCACCTCGAGTGCTGGGGGCAGTTTTGGGCACCTCAATGTAAGAACGACATGAAACTATTGAAGAGTGTCCAAAGGAGGGCAACAAAGATGGTGAAGGGCCTTGAGGGGAAGTCGTATGAGGAGTGGCTGAGGACACTTGGTCTGTTCAGCCTGGAGGAGACTGAGGGGAGACCTTGTTGCAGTTACAACCTCCTCATGAGGGGAAGAGGAGGGGCAGACACTGATCTCTTCTCTGTGGTTACCAGTGACAGGACCCAAGGGAATGGCCTGAAGTTGTGTCAGGGGAGGTTTAAGTTGAATATTAGAGAACATTTCTTCACCCAAAGCGTGGCTGGGCACTGGAACAGACTCCCCAGGGAAGTGGTCACAACACCAAGCCTGATAGAGTTCAAGAAGCATTTGGACAACACTCTTAAGCACATGGTGTGACTCTTAGGGATGGTTCTGTGCAGTGCCAGGGGCTGGACTTTGATCATTTTTGTGGGTACCTTCCAACTCAGCATATTCTGTGATTCTGTAAAAAAAGCTACTTTTTCCAGGCGGAGCTCAGAAGGCTGCCAGTTGTTGACAGATATTCCAGTGTAATTTACCAAAGCAGGCTACTGAGACCTGTGGCCTGATGCACCACTGTGTTTGGCTGAAGATCGGACCTGCACATTAGATAGTGTGACCATGTTTCATAACAAGAATTTGTACCCATTGAAACAGAACTGCTAGGAAAGAATGTGGTTTACAATCCTGTTCTCCTTTTGATTTGTCTAAAGGTTGATTGGGATTTTTTTGTTGTTTTGTTTTTTTAGTTTTTTGAGGTTTTTTTTTCTGGGTGAAGTTTAATCCCCTACCACTTCTAACAGTGACTTTATAGCAAAATCTGACTCAGGAAATTATCTGACAGCAACAGTGGGTTGGAACTCTTGTGGGTTAGCAGCCTATTTTCTGTAGTTTTATTGTCAAGTTTGTGACCTTATTGGCTCGCTTTGTGGTAAGTGTTGCTTCTATTCATTTAAATAATTTTTTTTGCAGCATTTCCTTCAGGGGCTACAGCCTGTATTAAGAGTATGGAAACTATTTCCCCAGATGGAGCCAATGAATGTTCCGAGGCCTAATAATATATGTATCCTTTTGCAATTCACAGCAGATTCCAGTAAACACTGGTCTTCATCTGAATGCTTGAATACACCACTTTCCAGAGCTCTTGGCAAGAATGACATGGGTGTGAGGAGAGCACATCCATATCGTGTCACTTATCTGTGCAGGAGGAATCTGTGCTGGTTTTCTGAACCTTACTTGACCACTGACCACACCAGACAGTTTTGTATTTAGCTCTGCCAGAGAGCTACAAAGATGAAACATTCATTTTTCATCTGCCTTTTTTCCCTTTTTTCACAAGCAGGATCCAAAACCTTTTTCAGCCGCTAACTCATAATCTCACTCTTTGCACTTTATACTTGAGCCCTCTGACAGCAGTAGCAGATACAAAGGAATGACATGGTTTAGATAACATCACTCTGCAATTCTAGCTCTGACTTGCTGACCTTCAGGTGACTCAACATGTCCTTTGGTTCTGGTATGCTGGGAGCAAACAATTTGCAATGATTATAATTCATAAAAAATTTTATAATTCATTAAAAAAAATTAAAATAGAAAGACAGAATATTACATTACCAAGCTCTTAAAATCTCAGAGAATTCTCTTGTAAACATACTAAATGGCATTTTAAGTACTGATAAAGCATGTGTCCAAAAGGGTTTATTCTTAGATTCAAACTTTGGATTGTTCAGGTGGTCAGTTTGCCTTTTGCTAACCATCCTATGTTGGTTAATTATAGAGCTATAAGGTGACTTTGTTGAAACATAAGATTTATCAAGGTATTACATGGGTGCAACTGCTAAAAGAAATTTGCTATAGCTTGGTAAGCAATGTATGCTATTCTGTGCAAATCCCTCTCTATTGAGACCCTGAGACTGTTTTTTGGCTGGAAAATAATTTTTGCTTTCAGACAAGTGCCCTTGGCCTATGCTCAAATTCTTCATTATGATAGGCCCTGTATCTTCAGTGGTGGACTGGTGGACTCCATTTCTTCTGTGTAGCTTGCCTTTGGCAGACAGCTAGACGTACGAATCTTCTCCCTACTTGTGGCTTTCCATACAGCTTTATGACAACCCTTGGACCTTCTGTTTTACTCTCATATTCAGTAACATGGAGTGTAAGTGATGGTAAGGTTTGTGTTGCATGCTAGCCAGCTTGCGAGGATTAGGAATACTATATATTATTATCAACCGAATGATAATTAATTGGCTGTATATGAATGTATGGTCCCTTCCTTTGTTGCAGAGAGGAAAGTAAAAAGACCAGATTGAAGATTTATGTAAGAAGATTTATTTCATTATGTCAAGTTAATTTTTGTAAGGTGGTGTCATTTCCGTCATGACTCCGTTATCCTAAAATGAAATACATGAGTGTAATATAAAGCATTACAGTGTTACAATATAGATTCACCAAACTAAATGTCTCTTCACATTCAGTTTAGATATAACTTCAATTATATTATCATGAGGGTAGTGCTAACTCTTTGTCTTCCTGCCCTGGGCTTCTGTGGAATGAGTTCCTGTACTTAATGGCTTTACAAGTTTGTGATATTTATTCAGTATGTTTGCTAAGCAATGAGCACTTAGCATTTGTCATCTGACATCTTTCATTTTCTATCCCCAGAACACTTTAAAAAGGCCGCATTTTGTTTGGGGAAGGAAAAAAAGGTACCTTGGCATATTCTGTGTGCTTTCAGAGATACTATGCATGTAGGCAAACAAGCTCTTGTAAGTTTAGCCTGTTGTAGCAAAAGAATAGTTCTTTTCCACTGTCTTCAGCCACCATAGCAAGTAGCAACATTATTGGAAAAAAACAGAATAAAAGGTGAACCAATATCGCCACTCCTGCTTTCCAAAAGCCTTCAGAGCAATGCATAAACTTTGGTTTGAAGTAATACCTGGTACCTGCACATTAACAAAATGAAGACTCTTCTAGAGGGACATCTGTTTCTGTTTATAAAATAGCCATGCCAATTAGCCATGGTTAATGGTCCAAAGTCTGAGCTCCCATGAGACATTTCATTTAGGCTGCAACACCTGGCTCTTAGCAACACTCCTCATTAATTTTATTGTGCGGAAGCCGGCTTACACTTCAGAGGACTATGGGCACAGCATAATTTGCTACTTAGGAAGATATTGAAGGAAAAGGGAGACGTATTTATGATTGTCTTATGTAGAAAACAGGTAAACATACAAATGTACATTTAGAGGTCCATAAAATATACTTTTGCTACAGCCACAGTTTTGTAGCTGAGTCCCTTGGTACAAATATATGAAAAAAAAATCTTTTTGTTTATATTGAAAAGACTTCAGAGTCTACATTCATGCATTTCAGGATGCTATGTCCCTTGATCACATTTGGAATGGAATTATGAGATCATTGACAGTATTTTTGCAATTCTGAGTAGAGTTCTATTGGCTTCATAGTGGGAGGTACAATTTTCTTTACAAGTCTCTGTTTTCTGGGGTCCAGATGTTCTGTTCTTTAACCATAAATGAAGCACAGGGTCAAAGTCTACATCCTGATCACTGTTAGTACTACCATGGATTTTGGCTCCTAGATAAGATTCCTGGATGAAGAAAGTGTACTTCTGATTTTCCTTCATTACTCTTAGTGTCCTGAGACTATCAATAAAACTGTTTGATATAGCTTTATAAATTTAGACAGTAGAATGCAGAATAATGTACCACGTTGCACAGAGAACTTTCAGTTTTATAAAATAATGTACAACTTGGGAATTTGAAGAATTAAGTCTTGTTCTGCTGATCATGGGCTGAATGTACTGTCTTTTTATTTTTCTTCAACTTTCTTACTTCATTGCTTACCAAAACTGTTCATGACCAGTACAGCTTCCCAGCTTTTCCAGACATTTTTTTTTCACTTCTCTCTGTTCCTTATTACATTTCTTATTCTATGAGCATTGCTTTTGTTGTTCAAATACTTGAAACAATTGAAATGAAAGAAATCTGACCCTAAAATACTATATGGCAGTATATAGCATCTCTAGACTGCACCAATAGAATAAATACAATACAACACAATAATAGTTAGAATAGAATAGAATAGAATAGAATAGAATAGAATAGAATAGAATAGAATAGAATAGAATAGAATAGAATAATTTTATATATAATTTATATAATAATATAACACAATATAATAATGATAGCAATATCATTACCCTAATTCATTCAAGGTTAAAAATAAATGTAGTTATGTCTGTTAAACTTTACAGTGATCAATTCTAATCATTATACTTGTACTTCTGTTTTGAACTTGCCTTCTTCTTTGGATAAACTGTGATGTAAAGTTTTGGAATTCATGATGAATTCATATGGATTAATTTTTTCAAGAATTTCTTCTCACAACAAGGTTTCTTACTTCTAGCTGAAGGTAAATATAGACCAGGGTTTCTCATGGTTCCATCTTCGAACCGTTCTTTGGTCTTTGTTTCATTTTTCTGAAGGTGCCCAAGATTAGAGTTTTGGCCTATTGGTAAACCTATCTGTAATTCTCAGTAATTACAATTGTGAGTAGCACTTGTAGACAGTGAGCCTAGGAATAGCATGCATGCGTGCTAAATAACACATATATCCTTTTTAAAAGTACTAACTAGAATCTGCAGGATGCTTGAATAAACTTTATAATATGAAAGACAATGAAAGTGTATTTCAATGTGAAAAAATTAAATGCTTCTGAAAGCATTGTATTGCATACTTTATAGTCAAATTATATTTGTCAGCTTTGAAATATAGAACATCTAAAGTGAGACAGCATACTGTTAATTATTAAGTATTTAACTTTGACCGTTTATAGTTTGGTTTTTCCATCTGCCTCTGTTTCTATTGTGATATATGTGTACTGTAAAGGAACAATAGTTGATTAATAAATTGTGCACAAGTTAGAAGGATTTTAACGAGAAGAAATCAAAGGAATTTATTCAAGACCTTGGTTTTAAAAGAGATATATTACTTGGAAAAAAAAGTCTGATGAGACTAATGATTTTACAGAATGGAGTTGAACACGTCAAGTAGGTTTTGTCCTGAACTGCTTTTCACCTTTCCCTGAAAGCTGTTCTGTGGTCAAGCAACATTTTATCTGCATATTTCATAACTGGTCTGTCTGTACTTTTCATCACTTTCTTACACTTTGATCTGATAACTCCAGGAACAGTCTGGTTTTCTGGGGTTACTGTCTTCCAGCTGCACTTTGGCAGTGGGGAGTCAGCACTGTTTCTCGGCTTATCAGCCATTTATTTTAGTTAAACCCAACTGAAATGAGTACCAATGAGAAGGCGTTCAGTTGATGATGCAAGTTTAGAACAACAGTAAATAAAGTTGTTCTTAATCAAGGGGCTGCAGGTCAGCCCAGCAGTCCTCTCAGATACACGGGGTGCGGGGTGGGCTGGACTGGAAAGCTCCCATGACTGGCCCCCAAAATCCCAGAGGAATTTGGGCCAAGCAGGGTAAGACTTTAAAGCAGTTATGGTAAAATCCTGACTGTCCCAAAGCCAGCTAGTACTTTCACTCTTTTACTCCAGAGAGGTTTACCTGCACTTTTCAAACTCAAAAATATAAAGATGGCTGAACTCTAGATCTTCACCTACACATTTCTTCTCAAGTATATGCTTGGAGTACTAACAATTTGTAATATAGGAAAATATACTGTACATATGACTGCATAAGTTGTACCTGGGAATATTCTCATTATAAAAGAATAAAAACTATTTAAAATATCTTTTTAGGGAAGTCAATTAATCCTAGAATTAGCAGATATATTCAGTACATTTTGTAAAGGTGTTGTTTTACAAAGGGCTTGTTGCATTTTAAGAGTATATACTTGATACAAACATAAACAATGGCAAACAGAAAGATATTTGGTTGACTTCTACAGGTTGAGATAATCTGTATCCCTCAGCATCCCACTAACTGCAACAAAACTCATCTTCATTGTCTTGAGTTTATAGAAACACTGGCTAGTTTTCATGGATACACACAAAACTGGATCTCACTGTAATATCCTATTTTATACTAATTAATTTTGATTTGATTTAAATGATTAAAACATTCCACATAAAATACAGGTTCCTTATGAACTCTCAAATAGAAGTCTCACTTTCTTCAGTTTGTTTAAAGCTATTCGCAGAGGTCACGCCACTGAACAATTGCAGTTTTCTGTGTTGCTAATTATGTTCTACTTTGGCTGAGAAAAGTGCAATCCTTCCAGTTCTCAATTTCTTTTGTTCAGTACTTCCATGAGACCATTTCCTTTGAAATGCACAAAGGTAGAATAAATTTTGCCCACAACAACCTGCTGAAACATTCAGAATAGTCAGTATTTTTTTTTATGGTTCAGAGCACGGAAAATGGATAGAATAATCTGGTTTGTGTAGTCCTTCATCCTTGAACATCACAGTACATAGTATTTGTTGAAAGTATTTGAATCATGGGAAGGACTGAATCAAAATTAGCAGTGAAACCCTGCTATTGCTAATACAAAACACATGTTCTATAGACTTCATATGCTTTTTAGTGGTATTTTGACCACTTTGATTACATCACATGTTAGCTCACTTGCCCAAAACTGAACGTCTTGCAAACACCATTTGAGTGCTCCACAGTGCCTACAAACTGATGACTTCTGCCTCATAAACTCTAAACATAATGAAATAAAGACTGAACACCTGAGATTCTCAATTAGAACAAGATGAATGTCCAAGAAAGATGAGGATAGGGTCACTGAAACATTAGTTATGTTTCTTTAAAAAGTTGTTAATTCTGTTGACATGTATCTTTTCCCCCAAATCCTGGCATTTAAAGATAGAAATATTAGGAGCTCAAGGAGAACATGCAAGAACTAAGGTAAAATCTACATTTTTGGCTTCTTTGTGAATATGCTCGTTCTCATAATGAGAACTCGTATGATATTTCTTTGATGTGTAAGAACACTGAAAAAAGTCAATAGCAGTTTTGTTACCTGCTGCCTGGGGGGGTTTCTCATTTTTATTTGTTTCTCCATTAGCTAAAATCACATTCTTGGATATCTGTCTCATTTTGACAAAAGATCAGTGTATAACACTTTATAAACTTAATGAACCAAATAGTCAAAAGAGCACCACTTTCTCCATATTGACAAGGCACACACGCAGATTCCATAGATGAAGTCAAATAATTTTTTTGACTTTTTTTTACTAAAGAATAAAATCTTACATTTCTGTAGAAACTGATGTGTTTGCCATCATCACATGGCACAATATTCAAGAATTTTGCTTTCTATTTATCATTTTTCAAAGAAGATGTCGAGAAACAGTAGTGGATAGGTTTAATGATAAAGATTTTCTACAGATTTTTGTATGTGCACCATATAAAATGTTTGCCATATCAAAGCTCTTCAGCATAGAATTTTGAAGTATTAATACATCACTGGCCACTACAATTGCTAACACCTTTATCAACAAAATAATATGGAATAATTACATAGCCTCCTGATTAAATAATTTTTATCTGTTCTGTTTTTCAAAGACAAACAACAAAACTTCACATTTATTTTAACACTTTCCTGAAGTTTAATTGTTGAAATCAGGGAATCACCTTCAACCCTTTGACTTCTGCTTCAGTATTTATTGCTTAGCTTTGAAATTTTTTCAGGGATATTTTACAGATATCATTTAAAGCACTACTTGATGATATCTCAAACTCATTGCTAATAGTGAGAGTCTGTAAAAATTTATATTATTAACATTTGACTTATTATCATTAATTACTCATTTTTCCCAGCCTTCCATAAAAGCTCCTGTGATTTTCTCTGTCTTCTGGTTTTGCTTTTAAGTCTCAGAGCTTATGTTTAACTGCATATGTACATTATATAAAATAAATTACATGAATACACATGGCAAGAGGGAATTTTTGTTAGAATACGAATGAAAACTAATTTGGGGGAAAAGGAAGAAAAAATGCAACTTTTCTGAAGCTCTAATAGCAGTGACAGATCAATTTTTTCCACTCCTTTTTTCTTTGTTCAACTCAAAGATGTGTTCTTTACCATACTGTAAAACTGGAGTTTAATATCCTTTTTTAAAAGAGCTACACATTCATTTCTCATAGGCAGCCACAGGCAAGAGAAGAACAACCCTCAGGACACAGGGGACATATGGAATTTACCTCATTCTCCTTTGTTAGAGATACTTTTATAGGTGGCATTGCATTTCAATGTCTGTAGATGATGTATGTGTTGGGTTGCCCAGCAGCAACAAAAACACCCATTGTAGTGCGGCCACAAATTCTGCAAAAGGGTATGGAACCCACCGACAAACAAACAATAAATTATTCCTATGGAAAGCATGAACAATAGAATCAGACAAATGTTCTGGTGGATTGGTTTGCCCTGGAAAATTCAGATTCAGTGAAATAAAATCATTCTGCGGAAACACATTAATTTTGCTGAAATCCCTGACAGACTCCAGTCTACCAGACAGGCAAACTGGGCCTCCCTGCTGGTTTACAGGGCTCCCCACTCCTAGGAGGAGCTAAATCCAGGGTCTGGTGTGATTTCTATCTAAGGTATTTAGCCAGCTGGCTCTGTGGCTTGGATTTTTTTAAATATTCCATTTCATTCTCCCAAAAGAAAATATTTTGAAAATTTACATTCCATGGAAAAGCTCAAATTTATGAATTTTATTCCAGTTTGGGGTAAACACCTTTTTATTGGAAGAGAATATTATTACTGAAAGGGTATATCTGTTTTCTCAGAGCCCCAAAAAGCAAATGGTCTTGGCTGCAAGTGACATGAGCAGGCTGATTTTACAAATCCCTTATACAGCTTTATGAGCAAAGTGCATACTTGTCACCATTGTGTAATCTTATGTTGAATTTGCACTAAAGCTTGAAATGAAATCCACTCAGAGGAAATATGGATTTAAACCTGGGAATTAGCTTTTACCTTTTCAAGGAAAAGAATAAGGAGTGTTCTTCTCTTTAAACATTCATGTCATGAACTGTACTGAGACTATTAATGCTGTATTTTGTTTTCAATATTGACTTTAATTCTCCAGCTCTGTTTTATTAATTCCATGTGAATGGTGACATTCAGGAAGTAGCAAAGCTTCTGCGGAAAATCCGTCATTGAAAGTCATTAAAAGTAGTAGTAGCAGATACTACTTTAATTGCTAAATTTGACAGCGGAATCCTTAAATCCACAATGTCACTACAGTCTATTCTATCTCAGTTGTAATGTAGAAAGCCCTAAGGTTTTTTCACTGAAGTCTTTCATACTTTGCAAGATATGGCAAGTTTCCTAATACCTGCAATTCACATTTTATCTTCTCTGACCCAAAAAAAAAAAAAAAGAGCGAGAGACCTACAATAAACCAAATAAGGCTATGAAGTTATATTTCACTCATCCGTGTTTTTATCTCTGTCCCTTTAGAAGACATAGACAGGAACTGAGGTCTCCAGAATCAAGACTAAAGTCTGGATTAAAAAAAAAAAAAAAAGATCACCATATCTTCCTCAAATCATAGAGGAAACAAAGTTAATTAAGAAACTGAAAAATAAACTTAGGAAAACATTTGCTATATTTTTCAATCCTAATAGAATTAAACTTGGAAGCTTTCTGGTGGTTTTTCACATTAGAAGAAATATCTTTATCTGGTGTGTACATAGAGATTCTAGTTTTTTGCAAGAAGCAAAAAAAAAATTCACAAGAATATTCTATGAACACAGAATTATAGTTTGATTAAAACAAGAGGAGAATGTTAATAGGAAAGCAACAACAAGTTGAAAAAATAATAGTTTTAATATTTTTCAGAATCTATTTCCCCCTACCTAGTTTATCATAAAACTGCCAAGGCTTCTTGGTTTTGTTTTCCATAGCCACAGGAGGGTTCATTCCATCACACCAAGATGGCTGGAAGAATTCTGAAGTTGTTTGGTTCCTGGGGCTATTTAAAACTGATACTGCTCAATTCCTACACTGGTTCCAGACAGATGCAACCCATCCAACCCTTGCTGCTTGGCTCTGAACTCAAGAAGCTCTGCAAAATAATGCTAGGTGCCCATCCCCATTATTAGGCATCTGTTACGAAAATAGAAGGTCTTGCACCTCTTTAGTTCTTTTGCAGACACTCTAGAAAGGAAAAGTTTGAACTCTATTTGGGCTAAATAACACTGGACTTACAGATGATTATGAATGCAAACATTATAAGAGAAAACAGTAGCTGTGTCTTTTCCGTGAAGTACGGAGGGAATTGATAAAATATGTAATTTCTGAAATCAATCCTCTGGTAGTAATAGAACAAGTATTTAACATAGGATTTAATGTATGAATGCTATTGACTCTCTGTCGCCATCTTTGTAAGAACATCTCTGGTAAGAACAGGAGTTATTTTAATAAAAAGAGAAAACAGAAAAAAACTATTTAGAAGTGGAGAAACATCTGGTCTGATTCTTCTGTCATCGATACATGCAATCCTGCAATGCAATGCTGTTGACTGAATGATTTTCCTTCTGTGTTAGAGTAGAAAACTGAGAAGAATATGACCCAATTAACCCATCATTTCTCTTTGTAAGCTCTCCTTTTTGGACCATTTATAAATAAATTCTTACATACCTGATATACTCTTTATAACCTTCATATTGGAATAGAAATATAGGAAGGAGAAAGGGATAGAAGAAGCATCAAGTCTAGGAAAAGAAGGGAAAAGCAAAGCATGGTTATTTTTCAGTAGATTTGAATGAGTTCTTTTCTCTGATCATTGAAACAATTTCTATACCATTGGTGAAACAGGTTTCAAGCTGTTTCTTTTCAAACTAGTGTTAAATTTAATATGCTGGAAAAATGACATCATGTCAATTTAAGCAGGACTGGTGTGTTTAAGATTTTGGGAATATGTCTGTTGTTGGGGGCACTTTAGATTTTACCTTGTTAGTGCTTGTTAAAACTGGATCTGATGTAAATTCTGGAAATAATTACAAACCCGACAAAACAAATTATATCTCTGAAATTATTCCAAAAATGAAACATCAAGGGAAAGATCCTATTTATAAAGACAGTAGAAAGAAGCTTCTGCTCATAAACAGCAATTGTGTGTGGATAGACTTTTTGATTGCATTCAGTGTTGTCAGTAAGTTTGTTGCTCTATGTAACTTGCTACTTACACATTGGTATGTGAATATCTGTAGGAGGCATAGGGAGGGCCTTGAGGTTGCTCACTGTTTCCTCAAAACCTGTCAAGCCTACTCATTGGAGGAACTTCAGAGGGCTTAAACCTTTCCTATCTCATTACTTGACTTGTGATTTTTGTGCCATTTATCTAGCATAAATTTTTGTAAATTTCAGACAATTGGATTGCTTAATTCTTTTGGTGAGTAATTAATTGTGACAAAGGTGCAACTTCTTCTGTTGATGCTGGTTCATAGTAAGGACTACCAGGATGTCCAAGATGTTGTTGTGAATGTATAAATTTTTATTCCTCAAAATAGTTCAGTGTGGAGGTTTACCACTTCTCTGGATTATTTCTAAGGTTTCTTCTACACAGGTTGTTCTTTATTCCCTAGTCCAGAGTAAAGGCAGTGAAAGGTGTCAGGAAGGGGAATTCTGGGGAAAAAAATCAAGCGTGCCTTTAAACTCTTCTAAGTGGAAGACTTCCACAGCTCTTTCCAATCTGACAGTGATGAACCCCACAAATATGTGTATTTGTGGAGGCTTGTACCACATGTATAGTATCTCATATGAAAAACAGTTTCCAGGTAGTTTGCCTGATACCTAACCAATCAAACAAGTGTGCTATAGACTTGATCTGTGTAACATGAATATTTGTGTTTAGAATATACTGGATGCACTGCTCATTTGTCCACTAGCTTTGTATCTCACATGCTCAGAATTTCCCAGAAAATGAGCCAGAAGTCTTAGGGAGGAGCCATATTTCCCACAGGTTGCAGGTGTACATCCAGAAATGGGACAGCAGCTATGAATCACAAGCTGCTGTGAGGCCACTCTCTGCATCAGTAAGCGAGGCTGCTGATGGTATATTACAATGTACCTCATCCTTAAGACACCTGAAAGTCTACAAATGACAAAGAGACCCAGAAACACCAAGGACAAAATATATTTGGCAGCTACTATCTGGTTTGTTTTACAAAATGGAGCAGCAAACTGCATTGTTACAGCTGGTGTTTCATGGGTCCCCTCTGAGAATCCTACTGCCTACTTGAGATAATCATCCTTGATTTCTAGCGATAACCAAAATATTCCTTATAGTAGAGAACAGCTGGGCAACTTAATTTTGAGGCTACATGTACCAGCATCAAAACAGTAAATAAAATTAGGGTGGCAGTTTCACAAGTGTAGTAAATTTGTATAAATTACTTACTTTGTTTTTGTTAATTGATCCTCTTACATTACAAATAAAACTAATAAAAGGGCTCATGGCAAACAGTATAAGCCCAAATTGTAAAAAAAGTAAAAAAATTACCATTTTACATGTAATGTAGAACCTGACATAGTCAAAACAGAAGTAATTCCTCTTGTGTTCCAACATTCATATAATATTGGTAGGATTTGCTAAAATTATTTAGCTTACATTCCTTTCTCACATGCATCACAATAATTTTCTGCATTCAGAAAAAATGTCGGCCTGAAAAACTAGTTAATAATAACTATGTTTATGCAGATATATGTGTATTTTGAGATTCTACCACATGTGTGCAATTTTCAGATATGACTGTAACCTTTCAGGAAGTCTGGGTACCTTGTTTCATTTTCAAATCACTTCCATTAACATTCTTCCACACAGCAGATGCTTAAAGGCAATTTTTTAAGAGAAGCAAATAAAGCTTGCTGTAATTCATGCTACAGTGCTCTGACCCTGCAATGCACTGCAGCACAATGTGATGTGTCTGCATCCTGAAGGTAAAACAAAAAAAAAAAGCTCCAACAGAAGATGGTAAGCCATGTGTAATAATGAATTATGATGATAGGAATCCCTCTGATTCATATCTTCAAACCCACACAAAGCCCCAGGAAAAGTCATTCAAAGTCCATTTTTCTCCATAGTTTTGGGGATTTTTTTTTTGTCAACAAAATTTACATTGAGAGGAATAGGAGAAGGATCTTGGAGTCAACTAAAGGAAGAGAAAAAGAACAGCTTTCCCTTTGATGTGCTGTAGATGTTAGCAAAAAATCTTTTCTAATTCTGGGCAAGAAGTCTCTTGAAGGTATTGGTTCATTGTAGGCTTTCCAAAACATAGGCCCTGAATGTCAGAACAGGCTGCTGTCATTGAAGTATGCCTTCCATGAAAGGGAATGGATAAATTAAAGGGAAATTAAATTAAATTAAACAATGGCTTCACCAACATGTTCAATAAGCATCATAACTGTGGCAATCCTTGTCTGACCTTATAATCAATCCCCAAAGATTTTGAATATAGATGGTGAAAGATACAGCTGAAATTAGATTGCTCCATGGGTGGAAAATATTTTGGAGGTTCTGCAGCACAAAACCAGCCTCATTTCTTGTGGTGTTGAAAGAATTTGCCTTTCTAATTTGGTCTGTGCTGCCTTGGAGTGAGACATTGAACATGGGCAATGAGTTTCTGCCAAAATAAACCTCAAACCAATCCTTTGTCCATCTCTGAAATCTCAATATGACCATTCAACAATCAATTTGCATCTCTTGTCCCCCCTTCTTGTAGACTCACAGTCCGCTTTGGCCGTTATCATGACTTTTATGTTTTGCACTAGCCAGGATAAAGAAATCATTACTGGAAAATATTTCCCTTAAAGGAATTCTCAAATTTGAGGCACCATGATAGGTGAAAAAAACCAGATTGCGTTTGTCTTCAATGATGTACAATTTAAGGAAAAAATATAGCCTTTTGAAGGTATTACAAACTTTTGCATTATTCCAGGATTACATGGCATTCTATGATTAGGGTATTTTACATCTTCTTTTTCATTTCGTTTCCATTTTTGACAAAATTTATTTTTCAATCAGCAGATTGGCTTTGCTCTGAAATCACCCTGATTTGGACCAAGTTAACTTTGTTTCATTTACCCTTCTGTGTCTTCATGAATAGAGGAAGAGGCATTGAGGCATTGATTGTGTTTAGTGACTATGTTTAAACCTCCTGTTAAGAAGAAACATCTGGAAAAGCAGAAACTTTTGGTAAAAATTAATGTTTGACTGTTGTTGGCAGACAATGCTGTTTACAGATAAAAGTCATGGGTGTAACTTTCCATATAAAATTTTTTTTCTTTACTTAAGAAACTGGAGACAGAACTATCCCACTGTAAGAGTGTAATGGTCCAGGAATCTGATCCATTATCACACCACACTTAGGAGACACATGTGGCCCTCATTCTGCTGAGCCTGAAGGTAATTCATTGTCACAGCTTCAAGAGTACTGATATATTTGACCATGGGACCTCCTGAGGTGCTCCCATAGATTGCACAGACACTTGGCTGTCATAATTACATCACATACTCATGTTAAGAAAGTGCACAGTAGAAAGAGAAGAGCTGAAAACACAAAAAAATCACTACTCCTCCTCCAAGTCCTTACATGAGCAAAAGTGCAATGGGTGTCTGGGTTGGTTCCTATTCTTGTCCATTTTAAGTAATGAATACTAATTTTGTTCTTAATCCTGGAGTTATATAGGATTTGAGAGGATCCTATTTTCTGTACTACATCTACACAGAAGCAGAGTAACATTTGGAAAAAAATTCCAAATGACTTAATAAGAAGTTTGAGTTTTTCCTCCAAAATTATGTCTTTCTCATAAGATATAATTAAAATTGCCTTACAATTAAAACAAAAACTTGTCAAACTGAAACTTTTGCTAGAGAAAAATATAAATTGAGCATTTTCAGACTGACCAGATAGTTATTTTGTCATTTCTCTCTCTGAAGTAAGGAATTGTCTGAACCTAAATTTGTCAAATTTTTTGTGGCTTTTAACTAAATTCTGCATCCTGGTGAAACAGCTGCACTGTACTGATTACCTGATGTCCATTCATTTCATTAACACAAATATAGTTTTTTAAAAATCAACCTTGGATGACTTTAAGAAAAAAGTTTTTGATAATCTGCTTATGTTTCTTCAGAGAGTACACCAGCTTGTTGAGAAAAACTGAAACTGGATGGTATGAATTAATTTTTTACAAGGCTAACATTCAGCTTTGGGAATACAGCATAGTTACTTCTCACACTACGGGACCTTAATGTAGTTATTCTCCCAGCTGACATTGCCAAATCAGTGGGAGGGCTAAAGTAATAATTCTGCTTTTTAGCTAATTTTTTCCCACGAGTATGCAATTTAGTTCAAGTGAAGGTTCATTTTACAAAGCCATACAATAGACAATCTATTAAAACTTCAAAGCTAATCCAAACAGTGGTTAAGACACCTTCACAGCCTAGATTTTAATGCTGATTTAATTGATTTTTATTTAGACTGTGGTCCTGACAGTACTCTACCTTCACACTGCAGTAGTTCATTTTGTTGTTTCAGTCTCTCTTTTAGGTGAAAACAACTCTAATCAATCAGACTTCAATACGCAGAAACATGAGAAAGAGAAAATGCAACATATTCAGTTTGGTTAGACAATTTGTCACATATCTAAATATCTTTCACAGTCTTTCTAACAGAAGTGTCAGTATCACTTCAGGTGTCAGCTGAACCTGTAATTCAAGTGGATTTTTGAAGGACCGGTGCATGTTCAGGGTAAACAAGGAATGACTTTGAACATTCAGATGGTTTGATTTCTACTTGAAGTGGTTGTTTCTATGTACATCAGGGAGCTGGAAAATGTAGGGAACAGGAGTTCAGAATGAAAATAAATTTTATATTTTAAAAGTATGCTGTGAACTTGGGGTCTCAGTATTAATGTTTTATTCCATTTAAAGCATTAATAAGTTAGGAAGTTATGTACAATTATGCATTGAGTTTGCAGGAAGGAGTCATCTTATGAAAAACTAACTTCTGCAGTATTGTAATATTTTGAATCAATACTGCTTTATTTTCCAAGGAATTACATATTTCATAAAGGGAAAAATTTATGGTCTTAAGAGACTATCTGGGGGAGGAGGTAAGTAGAATTTTCTTTTCACTGAATTCAGATAAGATGCAAAGAAAGACAAAAAAACCTAAATGTTGTGTCAAATGGGAATTTCTTTACCTAACCATGTAATGCTTCTCTTAATAACATTTGTAGTCTCAATAGGCCTTGCCTGTGAAAATATGTATTTCAAAAAATATTATTTTTAAAACACTAAAGTCTAAATACTTCAAAAAAAAAGTCTAAATACTTCAAACAGGTCTCTATTAGGGAAAAAACAAACTGAAAATTTGGCAATATTCCATAGGCAATGTCTTATGCTCTTTTTATTGTTTGGCTTTTTTTCCTCTTTTAAAAAGAAATTTGTTCAGAAATCTCACCTGCCTGTGGCAAATGAATAATGCCATATTTCCACACTACCCCCCAGAGGTGTCACCACCTCATCTTGGGGGCTCAGCCATGCCCTGTGAGGGGTCAGCTGGAGACAACTGGAGCTGGCAGTGTCCTCTCCTCACAGTGACCACCCTGCAGTTGCCACTGCAAGCACCTCACCATGGACACCCAGCATATCAGCAAATAACTACCAATGTCTGCTAAGATCTTTGCAGCTCAAAAAGGAGAGAGAAGGCCAAAAAAATATCGGTGGGCACAGTTGAGAAAGGGCTCTCCAAATGTGAAGCTTGAGTGATAAATAGAGATTTTGAAGTTAACTAGTAAATACATAAATATGGCGTGGGAGTGAGGGGAGAAGCTGCAAATGGTAAGACTCAAAGGACACAAATATTCACGAACATCTGCAAGGTGTTACACACACCATCAACTCTACAGCAGATGGAAAAATAGGAACAGAACAATCAGAGGGGATTAAGAGGAAAAATAAAATAAAAAATGGGAGATGTATTTGTAAAGACAGAGAGAGAGAATTGTGTAAAGGATGGAAGACAGCACTGAGAACAGTCCAAAACTACTGAATACTACAAAAGTTGGTGAAGTTCTATGGGTATCCTAGCGGGGAGTTGCTTAACAAAGCTGAGCAAATCAAAGCTGAGAAATCAGGGCAAGTGGGAAGGAGCAGACACAAAAATGAAAGAAAAAAAATTTAAAAAAGAAAAATAAAAAAGGAAGAAGAAGATGACAGAATTAACCATCCTCTCACCGCCCCCCAAAAAAAAACCTGGAGCAAAGACTTCTCATTTCAGAGAGAGAAAAATTGGACTCTGATAAAAATAATTGTAAGACACAGGATGAACCCAAAACATAGGCACTACTTCAGTAATAGTTGGCCTGCATATGTCATATGATATGTTCAGAGGAGCCTGTTTGGCCCTAAAACCTATGAGTCTCCACAAGATGTGCAACTTGATGACAAAAATAAATGTCTATTTACAACTGTCAAGAGCCTTTTTAAACATTAGATTGTTTCATAGCTTTTCGTAAAACCACTGTCCTATTCTTAATAGGACAGATATATGTGATTCCATCTAGAAGCAAAACAAAATAATACCTATAACTTTAACAAATAGAAACAGTCATTTAGCTCACTCTCCAATGTTGCATTTGGAAATCTTTGAAGCAAAACAAAAAACAAATACCACAGAAAACCCCTCAGACAGAATAAACAAGACCTGCATAGTGTCCAGTTGTAGGACCAGGCTTTTTCTGTTTCTTTACACAACTGATACACAATTTCATTGCATGTTTGAAAAGCTGGCTAAGATGTTCTCTACTCATTTGCTCTAGGATTGCCTCATTCTATGGACTTTTATTTGACTGTAAAGATAATGAGTTTCATAGGGTTTTTTTTTATTTCCGGCTAGAAAATTCCAGTAGGTCTTGAGTCAAGGGTAGCCCAATGTGCTTGGCAATTTGATATCAAGTGGACTAAACATAGCTAGGAGCGGAGAGAAATGTCTGTATATATGTAATATTGGCATGGTGCTAACAGAAACCCAGAATAACTGTCTGAGAAAGACTGCATGGCTATTGTTTTTATTCTTTTTAATTTGTTACTTTTTTTCCTGTCTGCTACTATCTTCTAATTTTTAAGTGAAATGTTGCAGCAGTGAATTCTTAGGAATATTTGACTTTCCTATTTGTTTGCTGGGGGGAGATGATGCCTTTTTTTTTTTTTTTTTAATCCCTCTCTACCCTATCACTTTGTTTTGGCTATGCTAACAAAGAGGGCTCCTGAACTCCAGCAGTGTCTTAAAACACTCGTGTTCACACATAGAAAGTTTTAGCTTGATTGAACTGTAGCTCTGTGGAAATACCAAGTAAACACTCAAAATCAAAACTGAGTTTCTGCACTGAGGGAACTTCAGTGATACAGCTCAGATATGAGCAAGGTCATCTCCTGAAACGGCTGTGTTCATGTGTCAGTGAATCAGACAGAGCTCATTCTGTTTTTCAAACACAGTAAATTATGCATCTTGGAGTTCACCTGCCCCCTAGAACTGCAGCATGATGCAGGACAGGTAAATAGCTCTGTTTTCCCCCCTGGTTTCTTGTGAAACTCACACAGGCAGTGGATAAAACTGCTGGCAGTTTTCATATTTCACCCCAATAAAATCTGTATTTTACAGATGAGTGGTTGTGGATTTCTCTTGGTCTTGTTTGTTTTGTAAGGGCTGTTTATTTTGGCTTATTTATTAATCAATATTTGACCCTATTACTTCCAAGACAGCAGTAGGAACACTTGTAAGCCATTCACTGTGGGAAGAGGAGTGTACACACTGAGAAAATGGTTGTTGTTAATATCAGACTCTTGCCAACCAAGGTTAACTAAGATGTAAGATTTCATCTACAGTTTGTAGTGCTTGTTCAAAGAGATGAAGATTGATTGTTGCTATATTTAAACGGATTATTATTTCCCCCATTTTTTGTGTTGTCAAAACCAGAAATACTTCTAGTCTGAGTTCAGATGAAAACTTTTAACCTTTCAAATGATCCTTGGCAGTACTTTCCCTAATTCAATTGCATTGTATTTTATGCTGGTTTCTAAATTTTTATATTTTTTTTTGGGAATTCAGTTAGGCTGCTGATGCATCTGACATTTTCTTTTTTCCAGAATGTACACATAAGCATGGACACATGAATGTGTATGGAGATCTGGTGGTGATGTGGGCTTAGGGTGCAAGGATTCTCACAGCTGGGAGAAATATCCTCAGCTCACACTGACATGAGTTTCTGCATGTGTCTCTGGGGGCCAGATGCAGCACAATCTTGTAGGAAGTGGCAAGTTTTCAAGAGGTGGGAAACTCATCTATTTGGAAGCATAAAGCTTGAAAATTAGGGAGAGAGGTAAAGAGCCAATGTTACACATAGTCCACTCTTCCTGTATTCTCATCAAATGGAAATCTTATGGTGCTTCCAACTTAGTAATTCCCAAGTAAGTTGCAAAAAATATCTGGATTTGATGGACAATTACCTATTGCCCTCCAAGGATCCTGGTATCAAATTCAAAGCTGACTGTGACTTGGCAATGAAGAATCTTTCTCCTCTTTTCTTTAAGCTGTCCATGTCCCTTCAAAAATTACTTTCTGGAGGCGATCAAAAATTTTAATTTGTCTTTTAGGGAAATGGAGTTGATGAGAATGTACTGTTAGTGTATCCATTTATTGGTGTTTTTGCTGGTCCATCAGCCATTTTCATTCAAATCAGATAAGAGGGAAAAGTCTCAGAGACATTCAGATGCTTTTATTTTAAAGAAAAACATCAGCATGAATAGTGAAAGCATACATTGCTCTTGCTTAGCTAAACAATTGGAAATCAGGAGTGGAAACTGGGATGTTCTGGTCAAAGACACCAGAGGGAAGTGACACCATGTGCAGAGATTTTTTTTTTAAGGAATTTGATAGAGAAACCAGAAATGGATGAGAGCACAGATGTCAACAACTTATAGACACCCCAGTTTTATCTGTTCTTCTGTTCATAGAACAATTTTGTCTTTAATATCATAAATGGAAACACATTTTCATTTAATTCCTTTTCTTCATGCTAACAGGATGACTTTTCAGTATGTATCTATGTGCAACACATAAATGACTTATTCAGTAAAAATATGCATAAAAAAAGAAGCTGAATCTATCTACAAAGTTGGATGGTCTTTTCCAGAGGGGCTTGATTTTAATATTAATACCTTTTTTCTGTCCTAAATTAGTAAAATGATGAAACAATATCACTGAATTTAAAGAGAGGTCTTTGTTTGTTTTAAACAGCAACCTACTAAGGCAAAACCTTTCAGGTCAATATATTTTCTGTAGTGTAAGTCCATGGCAATAGACAATATTTATGACAATAATTAGGAAAAGAAACCTCATATTGCAATTTCTTGCAACATTTCTGAAGATGCACCTAGAATTAATTACTCAATTAGTAATATCTTTAAAAAAATAAAGCAAAATAAATTGGTTAGACATTTAACAATGGATCTCCTAATGATAAAAATTTAACATCAAGATTGTTAATTGTAAGCTAGATGTTGTTCTAAATTCAAGAACTGAATCCTTTACCCTGTTGAGAGTGTGAAGGTAGATTTCTTATCTTTGAGCTCCACATCGAGAGTGTCAGGAATGCCACATCATTCTCTCACTGCATTTTATTACATCTTTAGAGGCTAGGGCTCATCTCTAATGGTGAACCACCATAGATCTCAAACCATCATGAATACCATGCTCTTCAAATTCTTCAGAACTATTGCGAAAGTCAATTGTATAGTGGAAGTATATGGTCACCAGATGGCCTGAGCTGTTTGCCATGTAAACTGGCCCTACAACACAAAAAATCTCCTTTTGTGTTTTGGTGTACAAACACTGCATGGACACCATATGAGCACAAGGTCTTATGGACAGTCTATCGTGCAAAGCAACTGCTTTGTTTCCTCAGTCTGATTCCGTGCATTTTCTTTTCCAGTAAGTCCAAAGTTAGTCCCTTTTGACGCAGATGTCATATGTTTTATTACTTGTTCACAGACATCTCAGATAAATAGATAGATAAAAATTATATTTTCTTTTCTTTTGAACTAGTTAGATGGTTTGTAAAAATGAAGTTAGAGAAGCACATTGACTTTCTTTATAAACTTTCTGAGTTCCACAGCTTCTATTGGAATTTCAGTTTCAGGCAGAACTTCTGATGGTTCCTCCACAAAATTCCTCACAAGCGCCCCTACAGTGAACTTTTATTTATATAGATATATCTAATTTAGTCTTTTTCTACCGTTATCTTATACTCTGTGAATGCTTCTTATAGCTCTACAGTTTCTCTTGCACTCTTCCTGTTTCTGATGTCCTTGAGAAAGATATATTACAAATTCTTATGGCTTTTGCAATTTTTTTTCTCAGCTATTTCTTTGACATGCCATATTCTGGTTTTATATTTAGACTGCTTGAATTTATGGTTCTATTTATTTCCCTCATTTTGATACAAATCTGATTTCTCTAACCATAGCTCTCTATTTCTGTGCCTACCCCCCCCTTACCTAGTATTTTTTTAATTCCTCCAACCCTCCACCTCCATTTCAGTTTCTACATTTTCTATGCTGGTTTAGATGATCTAGTAAGAGAAGATGCTCATAATAGAAGACATTGGAATGAACAAGAGCTGTCACAGTCTAAAAATAAAATATGGGTAAGTGATGGGTACACTGGATGGGGATTCATTTCACATAACTGTGGCTATCAAAAAGTAAAGAGTCTGTCTTGCTTGATCATCTAGTCTTCCTCTATTGTCATGGAAGACAGAGGATCATCTGCAGAAGGTGATCTTTCTCACCCAAAGAGACAGGGCTTGGAAGTGCATACTTATCGTCGTAAACTAAGGACAGAGGCTAGAAGAGTGGGCTGAAACTGAGGCTTAGTAAATGGCTTGCTAAAGTTAGGTGACATGTGGGGTCATGGCCCAGAAGTGTCAGTCACTTTCTTTTTTGTGTTCTTGGATTAATTCAATCTGAGGAATGAATTGAACATGATTTTCATTGGCTTAGGTAAAGTTATAGAGTTAGTATAATCTCTGCTTCTTAGTCTCTAAATTTTCAGCAGACACATCTCTTTTGTTTTAATATTTCAGTCTTACAAAATAATTTTCTTATTCAATCAGCCTACAGGTCTAGTTTCACTGCACATCTCCTGGTGAAAAATTCGTTGGCTGTTGCCATAATTGGGAACAAAGCAATGCAGACACTGTGCAAAGAAAAATGGGTACCATTTTTGTCAGCTGTCAAGACCTCCTATCATGAATAAATCCTGAGGAGGAAAGGTTCCTTTCTGCAGCTGCTGCTCAGTGTCTCAGATTCTCAGCCTGAGAAGAGCTTCTGTTCTCTGGCTGCGTTATGGAGTCACGTCAGCTTCATACCTACCAGTGAACAGAGATCCTGGGTACAATGAATCATTCAGGCCTCTGTACAAGGAAGGAAATACTTGGATGGCTAAAGACAGGGTAGAGTTTCACTCAGAGCTGCATGAATTTCCCCGAAACTCTTTAAAAAGCAGTGTAATGCTGGTTTTATTGTGTTCTATTTGTTATCCAGAAATACAACACATTAGCAGCTTTGAACTCCCAGGTACTAAAAATATATGTTACATAAGAAGATTGAGAGAAGGACTGAATGATGATTTCAAACTGAAAATATACTTATGCTTCTTTCCATTACTCCAGCTAAATAGTGCAATTCTTGCAAACAGCAGAGCTATAGACACTGACTCAGTCAATCTGTACTAGAGAGTGTAAAGAAGCAACTGAACCAAGATAAATATTCAGACAGATCTGCAAATTCAAGAAAGAATTTTTTTTCTGAAATAAAATATGCCATTGAACCTAAGAGTTTTTCTTTTGTTTTCTTTTTCTTTGAATTTTCAGGTATTTGCCTAGGCCGTTTTATTCATTCTTCATTTTTACCATTATTACCTTTTCTTTCAATGACAATATTTTGAGCTGAATTCTAGCATATAGCATCAGGGAAGCACTCACATAACATATTAAGGATTTTATTTTACAAAATGCCAATCATAACAGAATCTTTAAAAGAGACTGGTTTCTTAAACAAAATTCTGTGCACAGTGTTAGTGAAATACATGCTCCAAAAGGGAAAATATAATTGAAATAAATCTTTGAGCAGCATTTTTGCCCAACCAAATAAAGTGAATACCTGTTACCTTGCTCTAAATTTAAACCAACCTTCGTTCATAATTGTAGTCAGAAAAACCCCAAACCTCTGCTAGAAGGGAAAAAAATATATAGCCAAATTAAACTGAATAGCTATGAAACCAATAACTACAACAGAGGGGTCTTAGAGAAAAGCAATATGTGAAATTTAAATGTAAAAACTCCAAATGAAAAAAAAAAAGAAGAAAAAAGATGGTCCTAATTAGCAACAGACATAGACATTAAATAAAATGCAGAGGGGTGCAGGATATAGGAAACTATTTCAAATATGTTAGCACTTTAAAATGTCAGACAGTTTGAGACAGTTATGAAGAATTTATTCCTTGGTTTTGGAAGGCCTAACAGACATGCAATAAAATTCACAGGAGCACTACTAGAACAGAGCAGAATAGCAGGAAGAGTCAAGTGTAGCAGTAATAGAATTCAGTATTTTGCAATATTATATTTCTATAAAGAGGATGAATAATAGTGTACTTAGTTTTTTTGTATTTGCATAGTTTTTATATACATGCAGGCATGCAGAATCCATATAGAGATCAGAAGTTCCATGTTATGATGGTTTTAGGAAATCTGGTCTATTTCAAATTAAATAAAATAACCAGATTTGCTCTAAACCTCAGAGGGGAAAATGAGAGAGAAAATCTCTCAGGAGTCGAAGGAATAGCAATTTTTAATTTTCGAGAATAACAGCAATAAATCTCAAAAGAAAACAAAATTATAATTTAAAAAAATAATGAATACAACACTCTGAAAGTCTTGAAGAGTTGTCAGAACATTGAATTGTAATTTATATCAAAAAGCAACACATTGATATTTATGCAAAGTCATTATCTCTAATGTAATATTTGAAGACGCCTGCAATTAGATTTTATTATAAGTGTTCATAGAGTTGTAAGAGCAGAATGCATATACCTATGTTCCAGCAGTGCATTGTATACTGCTACAGCTCATTCATCGTTCTGTATTTGCATTGGTCTCAAGGCTGTTAGAGATATAATTTAAGGAGGACTGAGGGCTTTTTATTTCTTTGAGAAGATGGAAATTTTTTCTAATTATGAGGTGACACATTTAATGATGTGCTAGCTATAAGAAACAAATACATTTTGCTGCTAGTGTTTTCCTTTTTTTTTTTTCCTAATGAAAATTGAAAATACTTCTATTTTCTTCCTTTGAATTCTGTATCTGGAAGAAGGAAACTGTTCAACTTAATGGCCCAGGATATTTCAGAAATATGCAAAAAACATAATTCCCTACGGTTCTTTTTTTATAAGCAAAATCTGTATATCCATGAGCCAACAGAGTGAAGAAGAGATGGAATTTTACTTGGAAAATGTAGTCAGTTATATACTACTGTAAGAACTTCTTGCTCTATTAAGAAAGAGGGTCCCTGAAATTGTTCCATTTATTTTTTTAGACTCAGAAATGTGGTGAAATATTTCATCCAGACTGTGGATCCACTTAGGAGCTTTTCTGTTCCCTGAATGTCGTGGGAGCAGCCAGGTCATCACCACTACCTGTTCCTCCAATAGGACATGCATTTATTTGCCCCATACTGTATTTCTGCAGGTTGGCTGGGGAGAAGATAATTTAGGGTAACTATAGTTCATCACGTTGTCACAGCTGAAGTGAACTTTTAACCCATCTGTGCCAAGTTGTATAACCTCTTGACTTATTTTAGTCATGTGATAAATTATGTTGGTGTATATCCAGGAATTTGCAAAATTGATCCTAGAACTTTGGACACTATGTGGAGCATCTGCATGGCATGAAAAATAAGTATCACACATTAATAAAAACAAAGCTAAACATAACAAAACCACCCCAGAAACTGCACTGCTGAAATTGCTGTCTTAGCAGATCTCTACTTTTGTAACAAAACCAGTTTCCAGGAGAAAGATTCATAAAAATATTTTCACTGTGACAGCTGATGAGGTACAAGAAAGTCAAGCAGTGTTCTTGCCTCATTCTCTGAGCAGAAATATTGGAGACTGACTGGGTGAAAACCTCATTCTTTATGACAAAATTCTCAGACTTCACCATACCCAGGTTTTCACCCTAAATCCCCACTGAGAAAAGACTTATTAGTCTCTAGTCTCTTTGTATTCATTGCATCTGAAATGTGCTCAGTTTCCATTGCACTTCGTCTGAGATTGCCTTTGTTTAGGTTATGTTGTTTTGAATATCACAGGGACATGGAAACAGAAAATAATTTGTGAGGCAGAGCCATAAGAAAGTCAGGGATTTGTCTGCTATGGTAGAAGCTTTGCACAAGCCTTGTAAACTTGGAGCATGTTTTTGGGAAAAAGTTAGTACTCACTGCTCACTGCTTGCAATATAAGTCTGTGATTAGTAAAATTAATAAAATTAGCATTGAGTGATAATAGTGTCAGGTTTAAATCCACAAGTAAATTTTCATTACTTATATTTTTTTATGTATATCAAAAGGGCACTTTTCAGTGTTTTGACAGCACTAATTGGTATCAGGCTTTTCTTCTTTTTAATCAGAATTTTGGTATGCTTCTAGTAAAGCATTTTAATAAGAAAAACTGTCTAGCATCATATCAACTAACAAGAACCTGAGCCTGGCTGTATCTTTATTCTCAATTTGTTGAAACACAAGACTCTCTTTACTCTTTGTGAGAGAATAAATATTAAGTATGTATGTTAGGCATTGTACACAAATCTCTGTCCCTTTTGTAGTTGTATTTGGCCTATGGCCTATGAGTTTAATGTGGTTCACATGCAGTGCAGACACATTTCCCATGGCACAATGCATTTCTCTGGCAATAGGGGAAAGTGGGATTAGTGCAGTATGAGGCACAACAGCAGAGACCCAGCTGCAGGGTAGAGGGTAAGACCAGTGCTCTGTCCTAAAGCTCTACAAGTTCTGCATCTCACAGCACAGCAGAAGCCTGATACATCACTCATGAGAGGCTGTTACTCCTGCTCTTTAGGGTCCTTGTGGCTGATGAAGTTCTTCTGTCCTTATGCTTCTTCCAGCACTCTATTTTTTTAGAGGATTATGCCTTTACACAAGGATCTCTCCTGCAGGAACTGAACCAATCCCCCCCCACCCCCAAGCAAGGGAACATTTTTCCCTGAGGACAATCCTTTTGATAATCACAAATTTAGTGACAGGCAATTCTAGAATTGATAGATGATGTGACCATGCTACTGTATTCATAATGACACAGGAAATAACATTCCTATGGGAAAAGAAAGACAAAGAAAAAAAATAATAAAATGCAGTTCAGGTAAAGAAGAAAAAGAAAGTGGACATTAATTTTGATTAACTGCAGATTTCTCCTATCCTCCTCCCAGAAGTACCTTCTAATCCCAGAGTCAGAAACTGTTGACAGACAGGGTGAAGCTCAGAAGACACATTCAGGTTTCACAGATGATATCTTGCATTGGGTTCTCAGAAGCATGAGCCCCTCTGGTGGTGATATTAACACAGCGTGCCAAAAGAAAAGCTGGCCCAGCACCTACAGATGCATGAAGAAACCTGGCCAGAACACTGGGGCTCACTTTGAAAGGACCCATTGTCCCTGTCCTCACTAAATCCCTTCTCAGCAGCTTCTGCAATTGTTAGCATGAGCATTAAGGAGTCCCTTGCATTATGGAGGTGCAAAGAACTTTTCTGCTTTCTTTCCTAGAGATGCATGTAGAGCCAGATTCACATAAGCCTAGGATTTTAAAGGTCTGATCTCAGCCCAAGACTGCAAACATTATCCAGGCAGATCTCCATGGAAGTCAAGTAACAGGCTACTGGCTGAACCAGTTTCCACTTGGAGCCTGATGTAACCATGGAGCAGGTGTGAATGCAGACATTGTATCCACCAGAATGAGGATTATGCAAGACTTTCTTTTAAAAAAATTAATATAAGGCACATAGTGATTTAAGATATTTTCTTTACATATTCTGTAATGAATTTAACCAGATTTTTAAAAAATAGCAAAATAAACAAGTAATGAGAAAAAGAAAAACCTACTGTAGACTTCAGCAGCTTGTAGGATTAAAGAGGTGGTCTCCCCTTTCATCACACTGCCCACTTCAACCTGCTTGCTCAGTATCTGCCAGGAAACTGTTTAAAGTTCCTGTGGCTTGAAAAATGGCCAATCTTTACAAAGAAAGAGATTTTTATCTGACCAGCCAAGATCTTAGAATGTCAATACTTGGCTTTGACTAATACAAAAATAAACAAATATGCATGCACATGCACATATATTCTAGGATGAAGGTCTATTGCTGGGTAGTTAGAAAGGTTGGACTGTTCTATTTAATTATGGTAAAATTCAATAAGAAATATAAAGACAAGGGAGAAAATTTACTAAAAGGATCACAGGGAGCCTGGAGACTTTCATTCTTATGTTGCACAGAATATGATGATCAAAATGATGTGCCCACATTGACATCCTAAATGACTTGTGTGTAGCCATGACTCTCTTCCTAGTAGACATCTGTGACAGAACCCTTCTCACCCACCTTGAAGCATCTCTGGACTAGCCAACCAGGCTTCTATAGGCAGTAAAGAGAATTAGAACATGACTGTTCAGATCCATCTCAGTAGCATCCTTATAACACGGGAGTTGTACTCCAGGAGATATTATCCCCTCTCCATGAAGTACAAACAATGAGGCTTCACTCTGCATGAATAACCAATAGTCCCATGCCCTCAAAGATCAACAGGGGCAAGGAATAGAAGTTTTATGTTAAAACTCCTCCACTAAGCTTTGAGAAAGGTTAAATTCTGGGCTCACCATCCAAGGATATTTAAATGTTCAGTGATCCACACCTTTCACTGGTACACTTTCCAGTGAGAGTTCCTCAGTCCAGTTTAGCTCACACATCTAAAGTAACACGAGTGACAGGACAAGTAGATGCTGAAAAGCTAAGGTGTCTCTCTGAGTTGCATGTGGGAGCAGGTAACTGAAGAATTTTAGAAACTCAGAATTCGAACTCCAGAGAAACTGAGGAGATTTTCAGGTGAATTTTGGAGCTTTATGAAGTAAAAGAGCCTTAAATAGAAGTTTCTTAAAAGATACAATCCAAAATTCAAAAACCAGTTGTCAGTAAAAGAAGAAGACTAGCATAGAAACGCACCTGTCATCAGAAGACTTATTTTACATAGTGAAAGCAAATCCATACATTACCTTTCCTTCAGCATATCCAGCAAGGGACAAATCAGTCCCAGAATAGACAAGAATATCCCTTATACTCAAATTACTGGATGTTAGAGACATATCATGGGAAGAATAACACAGAGGGCCAACACGTACTTTTTCTCTAGGTAAGATAAGAACTTCAAGTAATATTTCTCTCATTTGATTAATGAAAGATAAAACTATACATTTTGGAACATAAGGTAAATATTTTCCTTCTGATCCCCTCCCCTTGAAAATGTTTAACATATTAAATGGGACTATTTCAAAACATAAAAATAAAAGAAATCCAATCTGTGAAAGCAATTATGTGTTTTCATACTACTCAGTGCTGATGGCAGAAAGGAGCAATTTTTCACTTACTCCTGCCTCACAGTTAAGCCTTTTGAGGCAGCAAGTCCTCCTTAAATTAAGAGATGAAGCACACTGTAAAGGACTGCTAGTTGGCATGCCTGTTCTGTCTTTGCAGCACACTTAATCTATACCAGGAGAGAAAATTTGGAGTCCTGCAAATGTTTTTGTATCCAAATCTCTTCCACAGCATACAGCTACAGCCATGCTATTTGAAAAGCAGAGCTCTCTTAAGAGACCAATTGCAAAATTTTACAGGTTTCTGTAGGAGCCAATAACATTGGCTGTTCTTTTGTATTTGCTTTTCCAAGATGAGAATGCACATGACTGCATCTATCCTTCACAAGCTTCAATTCTGATTTGATGTGTTTTCTTAATCTGGCTTAAATTTGCACCTTCGCGTTCAGCCCTTTTATTTTGAATTCTTTTGGGTCCCCTTTTTTTTTTTTTCTTTTCTGCATTATTTTAATAGGCAGCTGTTCTGCATTAATCTCAATGAAAAGAGTTTTTTCCTCACTGCTTTAATTATGTTCAACTGATGTTTTTTATTTATCTGCTTCAAAACTGTGTCAATGTTGTTTTAAATGCCTACATTTCCCCCAAACACTGATTCTTTTTAATATGCATTCATCCAATTCACCTGGAAGCTGTTTTTCATGCACACTAACATAGAAGCTCCACTTGCATTTCTGAGGCATTTATTATGGGATCTGAAAACTCAGCAGCTAATAAAACAGTCAGTTTTGGATAATGATCAGTCCTGAGAGGCCATATGAGGACACTAGGGACACTGGGGAATTTTTACTTCTTATGGAATTGAAAGAAATGGAAAAGTTGGATAACCACTTATTTGAAATTGCTTGTGATAAATTAGACAGCATTCTGGGAGGAGTTGACAACATTGTGTCATTTCCATTGTGACAGTCAATTTTGAAGTGAAGCACAAATAAAGGAAGAAACCCAGGAGATCGGTCTCATATGTTCTTGATATGTTCCTGACACAGGAATAAATCAGCCTGCTTAGAGGGGGGTGAATTTGCATCAGAGAAAGCCCATCTGTTTTTATGACCTCCAAAAATACTGAAGCAGTTACTGTTGCCAAGTTTTCAGATCCTTTTGTTTTCTTCAAGTTCTCTCACCTTCATGTTTTTTTTCCATGCCACTCCCAACGGAATTATTTCCTTAGTCCAGAACTTGAAGATCCATCTTTCTTCATTTAGGGTCTGATTCAAACCCATTTAAGTCAATAGAAAGAGTTCCACTGACTTTAGTGGGCTTTGGACCAATCCTCATATTCCTCTGGAATATGCTTTTCCTACCATGGTGCTTACAGAAAATAGTGTCAGCTTTCCATAGTCCAGAAAAAAAGGAAAGAAAGACAGGGAGCCCAACCTACATGAAGATGTCTTGGCATAGATGGAGAGCTGTTACTACTCTTCAGTAGCTATGTGTAGATCTATTCTATTTTGGGGGGGGAAAAAAATCACTGCATTATTTTTTTCCTTCTCAAGCATTAGTCAGCTATGGTTATGCTGATCAACTGGTCTAGTCAGGAGAGTCTCAAGATGTCTCTTAACATATTCTTACCAGTCTCTTAACATATTTTTACCAGTCCTTTGTAATTTTTTATCTTATACTCCATGGACTTTCTGCCTTTTGAGCACAGTTAATACGGCAAAAGTCTGCACTTCCAGAAGACATTTAGTTAGCTGTCATCAGACTGCTGTCTTCTAACGTCCATTGGTGCTTGAGAGAATTTTGGCCACTTGGTTATCATGCAGCTGCTCCACCAAAATTCCTGTATGTGGAAGAGTCCATTCTTTCCCCATAATAGGAGGCTTTCTCATAGATCCAGCCACAGTACTTGTGCTACTACTGCAATCACAAAGAATCTGCGAGCTTCAAGAAGAGACGAGCACTATGTCCAAGCACATGCAATTGCACATCTAGTCAAAGAAGAAATGAAGAGTTTAAAGGGGCGGTGCAGGTGTAAGAGCAGGCAGGTGTCAGCCACTTCCCACCAGGACTTGTGCACAAGCAGGTAGGCAGAAGCTGAGTATTGCCCTAGGAATAAAAAACCCCAAACCTCTTTTCGATGTTGGCCTTTACTTCTGGAGAAGCAATTTTGTAGGCTTTGGGGTCAGCCTTTAAGTTTTTGCAATACTGATGATTTGACTAAAGGTTTTGTGGAAGTGGAAACTCAAGGTACCGTCCAATACAGTTCACGAGTGCTACTTTTTTAGCAGGAGGAGGGAGCTGAACTCTGCATTTACTGACTTTCAAAGTATCTTCCTTAGAACAAAACTACTTTGAGACCAAGTAACACAGAAAATATATTAATTTATTGGGAACAATCAGTTCACAATTAACCAAATTCATGTCCTGCTAGAATTCTTGATCAAGATTTTAGTAATTCAGACTTCATCCGTTGAAATTTTACATTGATTCATAATGATGGAAAACAAATGTTTATGATCCATGTTTTCTTATTCTTGGAAGACAAATATGGACCTACATTCTTGTAGATAGCTCAGATTGCCCACTGTTCCCCTTAGTTCTGCTCAAAAAAAAAAAAAAAAAAAAAAAAAAAAAGTGAGATTTTTTTGAGCATTTAGAAGAAACTATTAATTTTCCATCACAAAGCTGCAAAGAGTGATGGCTCTAAGACAGTATCACAGGAGATATAATTACCTATGTCTGGTCATGAAGGAATTGCAGCAATCTTCTTACAGATCTATAAAAGGTAGATATAGATAGATGTCATATAAGTCATCTTTGGTGATGCCCAGGTATTATATGACAATGAACACCGTTTTTAAACAAATACTGAGTCATCAGCTTTAATGATGAAGCAGGGAAAATTATGTTAAACTTATGTAAGAACCAATTTAATTTTATCTCATGTCAGTGACTCATCTTTCTCCCACACAAAATAGTGTTTCTGACTCTCCTACTGTTTTATTCTTCTACAGTGTATAGCAAAGAAATTTACTACTTAAATGCTTGTGCCTTATGTTTATAGAAAACAATGCTAAGAGGAAATTGTTCCTGAGCACATTTCAAATGGCAAGGGGCCAAGAGACAATGAAGCAATTTAAAATACATTTTGAGGACACTGGTGTTTTAATTTGAAATAATTTGTTTTATGTTAAAAAACATTCTGAGTATATCCACTTCAGTGTCACACTTCATAAAGCTTCTCTCTCACTTTCTATCATAATTGTCTACACAGTTTTACTGGAAAACTCTTAGAATATGCTGAACAGTTGGAGCAAAAAATTCAAGGAATAAATAGGAAGATGCATTTCTAGAACAACAGGAAACATGCTGTAGATGTTCACCTGTCAGATGTTGTCTGTCAACTGCTGACATCAGAAATGTCAGATGCTGGAGGGTCAATGATAGTGTTTCCTCCAAACACATCATACTTTTCCCAGCCAAGACCTCAATATTTGGTTCAAGGGGGTCTATCTTCAGTGATGCTCTCATTTTGCTATATTTCTTTAAATATTATCTATAGTACCATCCTCCTTTTTTAATCCCTTTTTTTTTTTAACACTTTGGCATAATTTCTCTTCATATGTTTTTTGT
The DNA here is from genome assembly GCA_013397795.1 of Orthonyx spaldingii. Classification (NCBI taxonomy): domain Eukaryota; kingdom Metazoa; phylum Chordata; class Aves; order Passeriformes; family Orthonychidae; genus Orthonyx; species Orthonyx spaldingii. Next base: position 291,417 of record VZTJ01001360.1, read on the forward strand.
GTTCCTGCCTCTGTGATATAAAATCCACCACTGTCTTCTCAGCCTCCTCATCAATAAGTTCCTCATGATTACTCAATAAAATGTTTGAAGTAACTGCAGAAATTCTCCCTTTCATTACCCACTTACACAGTTGTCAAATCTGGTTCTTACTTTACTTTGCATTTATTTGCTCAGGTAGCATTGAACTTCATAGTTCTGCTGCAAATTGAATTTCATCATTTGTCTCTATCTCACACTCAAAATAGTTTGAATTGCTTTGTCATTCTATCATTCCTACATTATCTAACCAATCTAGAAATATTTGCTTCTTCCTTCATACCTTAAGATTCTTTTTGTTCACTTCTTCGTAATAGAAGATGTTGCTTAGAACACAACACTGGAGATTCGTAAAACTGTCTATGCTTTTTCCCCAATTAGTCATCTTGCCAGCAGCGTATTTTCCACCTTTTACTACTAATAATCTATTTTATACTCTGATAATCATGTTTCATGCACTGGTGATGATAATTCTTGCCTTGACTCCCCATGTCCACCCCCAAACACTGTGCCTACATCTCCTGCATTAATGATGAAGCATCAACAGTTTTCTCCTTGTGCGTATTGCATGTGGTTCTCAGCCTGAGACACTGCCCACTGTTTGGCTGTTGTGTTGGGTGTCTGGGTTCTCCATGCCATGGCCGCGTGCTGCAGCTGGGAACAAACATGGCCAGTGCAGTAAGGGTTCCTACTGGATGTGCTTCCTACAGATTTTAATGAGACCCTTCACCCATGCCTTGTCATGAAATAGAATTAGATTTGTCTCAGGAAACTTGAACCTCAAACATACAGGTGCATGTATCTCAGTTAGCTACTTAAGACTTCCTTCATAATCACTGGTAAGAAACAGGCACTTCTCAGGCACAATTATTATGACATATTTTAGATATCTGCAGTAGAATGAGGTGCCTCATATCCTAAAAATGCTTATTTCTCTCTAGTGACTGTACAGAAAATTTAAGACAACTAACTTACAGATGTAGAAATCAACGTTTTAAATACCCACACTTCATCACATGATTTTTATGTGTGGAAGCTCAGACTGAGGCTGGTGAAAATGAATCTTATTCCTGATTTAAATGAGTGGCTCCACCTAAAGCTGAATGATTAGCCTCTCTGAAGGACAAGACCACTGTGCCCTTAAGTAGAGGCAGCTGGCAGTTCTGAGTGTTTTGGGTTTTCTTGGTCTATGTCTGACCATTAAATTTCAGCAGAATAACTTCTACAAAAAAAAAAATATTATATGTCTTCCTGAGACTCAGACTGCAAAGAACAGTGAGGATCGTCAGAAAATCAGGCTTTCAAAACTTCCTTTTACTCCCTGCTTTCCACACATGGACAAAGATATGATAGGGAATGTGCTGAGTATCACAGCTCCGGAGTTCAGCCTTGCCTGTGAGGCACAACAAAGACTGTATATATAATTTTGTATATATAATTTGTATATATAATGGAGGGGAAGAGTGAGAGCTAAAGACTTGCACAACAGGAACTCTTCCAGTTTTGAATATTGTTTGTTTGATTGTTTTCAAAAGGCATAGAATGCTTACACAGAAAATAAAGTATTTCATCTTGGTGTCTGGGAGGAATCCATCATACTCTGCCTGGAATTTGCTTTGAACTTTCATTGTCCAGATGTGGATGGTTTATTTAGAGGAAAATATAACTTATCTAGATGCTTATGCTATGTACTTAATGATATGGCTTGCAATAAACACAGTTACAGACAAACATATCACTGTTATCTGAAACGTAGGATGGTTTAGAAGCCCAAGAGCAACAGAGTCTCATACTGATTTATACAATAATTAATTTAAATGCTGTTCTTATCAACATCAGTGACAAAATTCCATCGACTTAAGCAGTGCTAGATGTTCAGTCCATGTTACTTTGTCATTTGCTGTTAGCAAAGAGTTTGCATCATGTTCAAAAATGACTGCAATTTAAAAGCTCTTATGTCTGATGCATCAAAAATGCACTTTAATTAAAAGTGCACTGTATCAAAATTTAACCTATTTACATAGCTCAGACTCAGGAAGATCTCATTAAATTTCAAACCTCATAATTAGAAAAAATATTGGTAGGTAACATGAAATAGATCTTTGTGACAACATAACCATGTGAAATGTGTAGTTTATTGCAGGTCTAAAAATTTTTTTCCTACCCATGTCAGAGCCCTATTCAGTGAACATATATGAAGCACACTATTCTTGTAAAATATGGATCTAGTGGTGGCCTGGCTTACCAAAATTCCATTCTCACATGTTTCATTAATCTTTCTATATTGATGTTGTCAACATGGTGTTGCAGATGAGATATGTTAGCAAACAGCTGAGGGGAAGTATTTTTAAAATGTTCCTTACCTATAACTGATCCAAGTGAACACTGTAATTTCTTCTTCCTGAACAAAGCCAAACATCTCAGCTTAAGCGCTGAGCTTGAAGATAACTTTATCTGACCTGTTTGACTTTGTTCTGAAATGGATTAGGAGCATGCACATTATCATTTGAGAGGTAGTTTATCACCACTTTTTTATTTTTTCTCAAATAATAGTTATTGCTGAGATAGATAGCAAACTCTTCCAATGTCCATTTTTGCTGCAGAGACCTGGTTTGTGCTCTTGCCTCTTGCTAAGACACATTCCTAGAAAATGAGAGGCCAGTCTTCATCTACTCTGGAATGACTCATTTGTGGATTCTGATTATGTTGTTTAAGGAGTGAATTCTGTACCATTAAAAATTATCTGTATAGAAATTCAATTTTTAAAAAAATTGAGGCTAGAAAATGTGCTTCTTAGCTAGTAGGGAAATTGATAAAATGGAATGTGCACACTGTCTATTTGTAGAGATGCTTCGACAAGTTACTGGAGGTGACTGAAAGAGAATATTGGAATTCGTATTGTATTTCAAACCAATTTTGTTTTCTTCAGATTTCCAAGTCACAGATACTGAAAATAATAATAAAGTAGTCTTAAATATTTCATTATTATAAGGCAGCTTATTTGCAAATCTTTCTATTACGAAATGTTCAGAACATCATTATATATTCAGAAATTTATGAGTCAGTATTCTGACAGGTTATAATAAAAGAATAATTTCAGAGGGAAATTCAGCATTTTTAATCAGTTATTCTTTCATCTGTGACAATGAATGAGTGTTTAGTGTTGGCTGTAAAAATAGTGTGCAATGTTTGAATACTTTTATAACAAAATCTTTATTTTCCTTTTCCTGGAACCTTGGCATCTATTTTCTCATATATTTATAGACTATTCATCAGACTTTGGACTGTTCATTTGGGTTGCAAATGAAACAAACCCCAAGATTAAAGCCTTGTCTTCAGAGCAGGTACATCCATTGTGATCTGTAAGGCCAAGACTGAGAAGCATTCCTGTATATGTTCAGTTTTGAACATAGAGACAAGTGCTTTACTGAAGTCATGAAGAGATGGAGATTAAAAGTTGTTGTGGTGAACGGACATTTGTAGCTGGGTGAAAACCATGATGCTTGTGTGAAGTACACGTGTAACACAAGTTTCAAAGAACCTTGCCAAAATCTTAAGAGTTTTACAGTGCTGAATGCATTCCAAAATATTTGTCATACTTGGTCTTAAAAAAAAAAAACTTGTCTCACTATGCAGCTTCTCTGAAATAGCTGTTTTACGTTGGTCTTTAATGGATCTTTTCCAAACAGAGCATATGAAGTCAGAGAAGAGGAATTAAGTTGCTTTGCAGGGCACCACAGCCGACCCGTCTGTGCTGCAATGTATGGAAAGGCTGAATGTGCACTTGCTGCTACGGTGACGTAAGAAGCAGACGTCCCCCATGACGGCTGTCGGGGCCACAGCCGGACAGGCAGCCTCGCTGAGGTGAGCAGGGCTGCTCGGCTCCCTGGCCCCGCACCAGCATGCTAATCATTCATGCACAGCAGGATATTTGCTCGGGGAAAGGGGATACAGTTAGCAATGGATTAGATCAGCTGAAAGTTCAGCAACTTTTTTGCCGAAGAGTGCAATGCAGAAAGTGTTGTTTGATCGGAGCTGAGTTTCATAGCATTCTCTCTTAAATTATAAAGCTAGCATTTGTGCTACATTAGACATCTACGTGTGGCTTTGGTACTGCTGTGGGCATAGCTATCCCCTTTTACTCTGACTTCTAAAGTGGTAGTAATGACTTTGATTTGAAAATCCAGTGTTCTGAGACAAAAGATCTGCAGTGTACCTTAGCCCAGCAAGAGAGCAGACATTCTGGACAAACAGGTCTGAGAGATGTACGTATGTCTCATACTGCCTTGGGCCAGTGAGTAAAATAGGTGACCTCTTCCTGCAGTCCAACCTGCTCTCATTTTGGAAATGAATGTATTGCGACATGGCCTGCGGCCAGGTTCTCAGGTGGTTCTAAGCCAGTCTGTGCAGTTGGGTTAGTGGCCTTATGCTGACTTCTGTTCAGAGCATACGGCTTAGATCTAGCAAAGCAAGCCACAGGGTATTCCACTTCCCCCTTGGAGAGGTTCAAGACTGAAGCAGAATGATACTTTTTAAACTCACTAATTGAGGATTATCAATTCCAATGTTTAGGTCAAATCAACAGGCAGTTACAAGATTCACATATGCTATCATGCTCACTGCAAAAACAAATCTTTGTCTCATGTTCCTAAAAATGGCACCCAGCCTTAACCCAGGGCTGAAGGGACTTATGTAAAATTAAATGGTCTCATCTATTTTAGTTGCAACACTGTTTGCTCCTTCTGGGGAAAAGTAGAACAAAGCAGTCTGGCTGGGATCTGAATGCAAGATCCAGACAGACTGAATTTACATGTTTAATATGTTTATTTTCACGACCAGACCCTTGGTTAGAGACTCAGAGCTAAGGGTTATACTGAAGTATTTCCTGGAAGTAAGTAACCTGTGCTTTTGAAAGGAAGAGGCTGTTTAACTGACATGCTTTGCTCCATCTTCTGAGAAAAGTCTATTGGTGCCCATTTATATGTTGCTGGATGCTCAAGTAGGCACTGCATTGACAGGGCTGTTGGGTACCAGACTGACAGTATAAGGTGCAACCTCTGCCTAACTGGTGCAGGAGATATATCCCACACAAGCCCTACCCAAATTGCTTCTAGAAGCACAGATTCCCTCCTGCTGCTGCAGTTTACTGCTGTCGTCTCTGCTTTTGGGTTTTGGCTAGCATTTCTGCCTGGCTGTTGGCTTCCAAAGCATTCAGACTGAAGTTGGTCATTCAGAGAAGTTGCAGATGCCTGTTGTGTTCAAGGCCAGGCTGGATGGTGCTCTGAACAACCTGGTCTAGTGAAAGGTGTCCCTGTCCAATGCAAGCTGGTTAGAACTAGAGGATCTCTAATGTCCTTTCCAACCCAGGCCATTCTGTGATTCTAAGTTAGGCAACTAGTGTATCTTACACCAGAAAAGGAGGTACAAGGCACACATCTCAGTGTAGCTTACTAATTTAAAAAGGTTTAGGTTTTGTTTGGTTGGCTGGTTTTTTGCAGTGACTTCTGTGAATGCCCATTCTGTGTCCCATTCCCCTCACTTGTGCTTGCTGACAGTTGGGTCTTCCTTGAATCTTGATCCCTTTGATAAATGGAGTTTTCAGTCACAGTGGAAGAAGACTTTACACTTCTCCGTATTCTCTACTAATTCCTATGTTGTCTCTTTCCTAGAGCAAAAAGGAGAGTGAAGAATGTTCTACTTATGAAGCACTCCCATTCTTAGCTCTCCTGTGCAAATGCTGCCATTTCCTTAATTCCACAGCTTCTACCTCAGGGAATTTATTTTGGACTCTCCTTCCATTTTTGGCAAAGAGCTCAGTGTTTCCAAACAAAACAACCTCCCTTCATGACCTCTTCAGTCAGGACATTAGCTTTTTCCTGAGGAATAATGTTACTTGCTTGATAACTGATCTCCTGCTCTGATTTGTGCTGAGCCTGCCTAGTGTGCCCAGCATGTTGCCAGCACCCTTTGAAGAGCAACTAGAAAGTCAGAAGGAGTTAGCAGCATTTCTGTGCAAAGAGGACCTTAATGGACGAGGATAGCTCCTTTAAGCCATGCTACCCATGCAGTGTAAGCCAGGGAAAGCTTTCAAATGTATGTGTTTTACTAATGCAGTTCTATGTCAGTCACAGGTACATGCTTGAGTATTTGCATGTCTTGTTAATAGCCTTAAATAACCTAACACCCAATCCATGACTTGTTAACAACTTCCTTGGAATAATAAGGGATGAATAAATCACTGTGTTTGGGTAATCACACCATTAACCTTGAAAAGAAAAAAGAAAACAGTTGAGAGAGAGAGACAGGAGGTCCCCAAAGACTTTGCTGCTTGAGAACACAACACCAATATAAATTTACAAGTAAATTGTGAAATCAAAACAATGCAGAAAAATTTATACTTTTTCACGTCTTATTTTAGAGGAACAGCAATATTTTTTTGGATTTACTTTAAATCATTTAGCCACAGATTAAACGGAATCAAAGTTAAGCCAGTCATTCTCAGATAAGAAAATAAACTCAGACAATTTTACAAATCTAAAGGCTGATTTGAGTTATACTGGACCAATTTTTTCTCGTCTGTGAGTATTTAGTGATGGCAAATGAGCAAAGGCATATGTGATGGCAAAGATGAAGCTGCAACAAATTACTTATTTATGGATCTCTTCCTTGTTTTTTCCTGGTCTAGCCATAATAGAGTTAACAAAGAAAGGGAGAAAAGATCAAAATCTGAATAGCAGCACTTTGCTAAGTTACAGTTAATGGGGACTTTGCAGGGACAGCAAAGTAAGAAGAAAGTGTTTCACTGCCTGGAACTGAGAGCAGGCTAGTTCAGTTTGGCCTGCAGTTGGTGACAACGCATTGGCAGAAAGTCTGTCATCTCATTTGGCTGTCTGTTTGTTCCTCCTGCTGTCCCCAGTACTACTGACTGGAGTTAGTTCTGCTAGCAAGTGTAGTCATCTCATATTTTTTCTTTCAGTTCCTCAGTGAGTATATAGGAACAGTGCAGTCTGAGGATTTTTCTCTTTCTCTGTATTACAGTGTATGATGTTAATAAAGCAATGTATTTGTTATTACACAAACCTCAACAAGACAGGTAAGGTCAGGTATGTACAATCCTTACCTGTGCTTCTTAACCTCAAGTATGCCAGATTAAAATGACAAATCTTTTCCTGGCCTAGGAGAGAGTGATGAGAAGCAAAGAATGGCTCTTCCTTCACCTCATCATCAGAACCTGCCAACATCACAAAAAACTTCAACAGATGTGTTGCCTTTATTGTTTATCATTCTCCCTGCCATGAAGTGGTTCTTGGCCTAATGGTTATAAAGTGTTGTCAGTAGAAAATATGAATTCTCTAGATAGGTAATATATTTCTTCTGTTCCAATCATCTGGAAACTAGTATTGTGGATTTGGGTATCAGAACACTTTACTCACAGATATAGTTTTAGGAATCACAAGCCTTCCCTGTCTTGTGGGGAAGACAGTGCAGTAAGGGTGAGAAATTGGGCAGTTTGGCATAACAGTTTCTTCCATGCGATCCTTATTCTGCCTGCGAGGTGTCACAGTCCCAGAGGAAGGTTGGGTGGATCAGCATGGTGGCTCTTGCCATCTTGAACTTCATCCTGGCACAGGAACATAAGATTTCCTTCTCTCTTTGTCTCCTCTCTGACCCCTATAATGGTCCTGGATCTAAATGCAGGGTTGTGGCTTCTCCACCAAAGTCATCAGGAACTCCTGGGAAGATCCCAGCATTCACTCCCAAGTTTCCTCCATTATAGGACTGGCTAGGAAAATAACTCATTAACCTTTTTGTCTGATCAGCTTGAGCTGATGTTGTCTGGTTTGCCATCACCACAGGTGATGGAATCCATTGTCAGTTTGTTTCAGATATGTCCTTGACACCTCTGTATTTCCTGAAGATTAACTTTTTTGCATAGTTTCACTCTCTGTTTCCTGAGCACACCAAAGTTCTTTGTTGTTTGGGGTAGATGGTTGATCATATTTCATCTAGTACAGCAGAAACTGGGTTACAGTTCAAGGGCTCAAGCAATGTAAGTTAGGATTAATAAAATAAATATTATTTGGAATAACCCATAAAATGCAAAGACATCTAATTATTTTGTCTGGTAAGGACTACCTCAATGATAAACAAAACTTTGCAGAATGTCTTGTCATTTTGTAGGAAACATCTAAATATTTTGGTCAGTTCACTTGGTCAGCTGCACACAATCTTTGCATGGAGTTTGTCTGAATTGCAAACAGTTTACCTTGTACAGTAAATGCAGCTATTATCTATGGACTCATTACCAGTTCTTGATTTTGCAATAGCTGATGTCGTGTCCATTTTTCAGATGCAGAGAAAAAGAACTAGAATATTGCTCTAAAGCAAGGAAATGAAATTCATATCTGCTCCTATGATGTGCTACGACTAAGTAAAGTATTTAAACATGAAAGTGATAAAAAGCAAAAAAAAAAATTTCATTGACTCAGCTGTATTGTTGTTAGGTATATAAACATTTGCATTCAAATCTTTGTTTCCCATCTCTGCTATTGCTAATACCTCTGGTAATAAGGGATTTCCCATCTTTATACAATGCCATGAAGCTTTTGGTACATTCTTCCAGTCCTACACTCAACAGAAACAGAATAGATCAAACTAATATTCAGATAAAATGGAGCTGGGTTTGTTTGAATGGGTTTTGAGTTTGTTTGTTCTTAATTAGAATTGAGGAACAATCTTTGTACCTATAACTTGTGGAAATCCTGTAGCGTTTTATTTAATAAGAAACCCTAACAGCTGTGAAAAAAGCTAAACCTATGTTCTGTAAGCTAAGATAATGTAATTTATCATAAGGAGAGGGTTAATAAACCAAGTTGTATTTAACCATTCTTCAAGTCTGGCCTTGCTGAATGAATTACTGCAATTAGACTTTTCCTGGGAGAGCGTAGTGTCTAACTGAGCTCACACACCAGGAATGAGCAAGATTTTGAAGTCTGAGGAGCCAGAAGACCTGGTGTGTGTGCATGTACAGGTCTATCAATCTATACCATTGCTCTTTCAAGGGTGCTGCTGTGAATTAATAAATCTGGTCCAGCACAACCAATTTGGAGAAAACTTCTCTTTTGGATGCCTTTTCATTAGATCATGGCTCTAAGAAGCTGTTAATCTCTGATATTTGAATATAAGATGAAGAACTGCAGCCAGGGGTTTGAACAATGCTTGCAAGTTTTAGTGTTTGAGCAGCTTAGCACAGATACATGGAAATGAATATTTGGGAGTCTCCAGCAGTTGCAACAGGCCATGGCATGAACCCTTGAGTGTATGTTAATTAGCTAGTTATTTCTGACTTATGACCTTTTCCTTTCCTATTAGGTATTTTCTATGCAAAAGTGATTAAAATGAGGAGACTGTGCAGACACCTGAAAGGCTAGAGGCTGTTGTGATGAAATCCAAATCCCTTAAACTTTGTTACCACATTCCACTAATGCTATGAATTCTGTTTAGTTGATGCCAGCATGGTTTTATTCATATTAAATATCTCAACGTTTTATTTGCCTGGTTTAAATAAAAATAAGAATTGGTCTAAGCTTTCCAAGAAAGAACCTTAAAAGTCTCAGATTTGAAGTACAAAAAGATGAGGTAATTTAAAAGGAAGGAAAAAAAAGATAGAGAGACGTAAAAGGAAAAAATAGTAAAAGGAAAAAATTGAAAAGCTGTTCCAAGTTATACCATTTCAAGAAAAAAATGTCTGAAAATATGATACCATCTAAATTTCCAGTGTAATTCTTGAAGCCTCAGATTTGAGGGCTTGATATATATTTAAGCTAAATATTTTATTATTCAATCAGTCAATATTTTGAGAATTGGCAGGCATAAGCTGTCATCAACAAGACATCCTATCCAGCTTTTTGTTTTCCAACAAAATTTGCAGATTTGGCTCAGCTGAAACATGTAATATGTCTAACTCAATTTCCAATAATTATTTTAAATTAAAAATGAGGAAAAGTTTAAAGGTAGCAATTAGATGTTTTAAAAATCAATTCTATTTAATGCAGAAATAAGTCTTCATTTTCAAATTCGCTATTTTGTGATGTCTAAACATCTTAATTATTTTCCAGTAGAATAGAATCTTTTTTTCAATCTAGTATTACTCTTTTACTGTTTTGATCACCTAAATACTTTTAGTGTATATATTCTTCAGGAGCAAACTTTCTGCAACCAAGTCACTTTAGTCCAATATTACTACTTATGTTTTCCAGCATCATAAGCTATGAAACTCTGTCCCATCCTGGCACCATGGTGCTGGACAACAGAACAAATACTGATTAGCTGTGAGTGGCTGAAATTCTGGCTCCATCACAAGGTGAGGCTGACTTGGTTTACAGGTTTTGATGCATTAAATGATCTTTTTTCCTTTGCATCAGTGTCCATTTCACTGTGTAAGAGGTAGCTGGGAGAATGGGCTGCCTGGGCCTCAGGGAGGATGCAAACTGGAGTCACCACACAGCCCCTGGCAAGGGAGTGAGAATCACCCTGCCTTTTGTTCAGAAGACCTGTGCAAAGTAACCATTACAAATGCTCAGCTGCAGCATCTTTCTGGAGCTGTAGTAAGCACATTTTGGCTTTGCAGGGCCTTTTGCAGGAGTGCAAGGAAATGAAGCAGCCTTGCAAGTCCCAGCTACAATGCCCTCCTGTGTATTTCAGATACAGCATCCATGCACAAGCCCCGCTACCATTAGCTTTAATTACCATGGTGAAACATTTTTTTAAGAGCAACACATTTCCTGCGTGTTAGTCATGATGTTCCTTCAATTGCAAGGAATACAACTATCAAAGGCAAGAGAATTTACAGAGTCTCCCAATGCCCTATAAAAAAAATAAACCAGGTGAGCAATCAGGACTTATTTTCTACCTACATTTTTCTTTAATTTTCTTAAATAATACACCAAAAGAACAAGCTCCATTGCTTGTTTCTTAGGTTTCTCCCTATAAGATGCTTCAGAGTAACCCTTACTCACAAGCAGGAAAAATCCTTGTGAACCCTGTGATAGAGCTGAAGACCTATCTTTAGGTCCTTGTCAGAAGAGCAGTCTGAATGTTCCTCAAAGCAGTTCCCATTCTCATCTTATCTCATCAACAGATTGACACTTGTCGAAAAAGACTAAGTTTCTCAATCCCACTGCAGATCTTGGAATATGGAAACAGAGGATGAAATTTTGTCTGAAATGAAGGGGCTGTGTGTCCTGGGTATTTGATATGAGAGCACTTGTGGCGCTGGCTGACCTGGGGAGCGGGAAGGAGAGGAAGAGGTGCTTTGGGTAGTCCTTCTGCCCCAAGGAATAAGGTTGTGGTCCTGTCCCTAAAAGGTGATGTCCAGAGCATGCAGAAACACAGGTATGTGAACACAATTGCACCAGTCTGTGTTGCTTAGGCTAGTGCTGGAAAGGACAAAAATAGTGCCAAAAACAACAGGTGAAAGAGAGCTACTGAAGTCCTCACTGAGGAAGAGGAATCACTGAGCAATTACAGAAATCAGGAGAAGCCTGGAGCCCCTTTTGGACCTTATAATGTCTTGATCATTCATTGGCTTAGTTTCCTCATACTTAAGGCAAAACATCCATATTACTTTTCACTTGTCCCTTTTTATTCTCTTCCAGCTTCCTTGCAACTGACACCAGACAGCTATACGCTTGAGTGCATTGCTGATTTTTTTTCCATTCCAAAACACTTTTTTATGGAGTGACAAAATAACAATTTTCTAACTTAGTTTTCTTCAGTCTCCCCAGATGTTTGAAAAGACTTTTGGAATCATAAGCTTTCAGAAATATTATATAGACAACTGTACTCTTTTATTTTTCTCCTTCAGCAGGTCTTTATCATTTATTTGTCCAAATTCATTGTGTAGGGATGACTGTCAGAATGTGCTGACTAATAGGAATACCTAATGGATGCACTGTGCACGCCAGTAGTTCTAAATTTGAAATGATTTCCAGCTGTCTTTTCTGGAATATGAACAGTACCTGCTTTTCCTCTCCATATAGAGTATTTCGGATTCTTGCCTGAACAGCCAAAATATATTCCTCCCTAAGAAACTACATAAGCACTAAACCTTCAAATTTACTTCTTCATTGCTCAGTTGAGTCAAAAACTTACATAATTCCTCAGAAGTTATTTTCTTAGAATGAATATGAATCTTGAAGGAAATAACTCAATCCAAAGTCCACCTGTTTTCTAGTTCAAAGGTCTTATTGAGTCCATTTTACATTGTGTGGCCAAGAACGCCTTCACATTCTGACTGTTGACTAAACATTAAAAAAAAATGCTTTAAAACAATCCATTAATATAGTCAAATCAACAGAGCATTGCTCTGAACCTGCATAGATTTTTTCCAGAAAGAAATTTCAGACTGATAGAAGCCATATTTTCTCAGCATGTCAGGCCAAGTGAATAATGCATCAAAAGATTGCATTCTTTATTTACTTTCTAAAATGTCAATGAACAACAATGACAACAAAATTCTAGAAAGCAACCATTTCTGCAAACTATTTCTCTGCTTTAATGAAGTATCCAGGATGTTTTTTTGTCTGGAAAAGGTGCTTTTGGGCAATTTGTAGCCAAATTAGCTGTGGAGATTCATGAGCATGCTACAAAACCTTGCTTTTCCTAGGGGCCAGAGCCAAAGCTGGGGTCTTAGTGGGTTCCATAAAGTCACAACTGTATTCATGCTCAGATGAAGCAATTATTCAATTTCTACAATTTAGTAAATTAGATTTAATGTCACTTCCATTGATCTTTCTGTCCCATAATTTCTTGAATTTTTCATAACAGCAAATGACAATTAATATTTATATATAACCATAAAGCAGACAGAAGCATTCTTTGATTTTTTTATTTTTCCTGAAACCTTTGCTGGGGTCCTATGTCTACCCTACAGTCAGAATGATGATTTTAGTCTGGGAAGCAGTGATAAAGTAATCATGGCAAGCTGCAGCACCACGTGAGTTAATCATTTGGATACCTATCAAGGTCTTGAGGATGTCTGTATGAAATTCTGGGGAAGCTGGGGAAGCTGGGATAGGTTGCAATTCTGATAATGGCTGTTTGATCCATACCTACCAAAGCATGAGGAAGGATTTCAGACTCTGTATCAGAGTACACAGGTACGAAAATTTTGTTTCCACAATGTGTCATAGAAGCAATGTATTAAATGGGGGTTTTAAATCAGAAGTCTGTTCACTCCAGGGAGTTTAAGTAAAGGAGCGAAAGCATAAGCATGCATTAGTTATCCTGCAAAATATGCAGTCTTCATTACTTCCAGATAAATTTTTAGCATTCTAAAGACCTGGGTGATTGTATATGAGCTGGGCAGAGGATTTTTACCAGCATCAGGAAAAGCTAGGGAAGGACTTAGAAAATTAACAAAAACACAGTTAACACTTGCAAGGATGTGAGGAGAGGAAATATATTATCACTGTGCTTCCTGAGGTGTATAAAGAGACAGTGGAGATTACAGTAACTGGACAGGAATTCAGTGAGACATCTCAAGAGGCACCTGCACTACAGGTACCACTTGAGGTATGTGTAGTGCATGTTGAGGATCATGAACTCCAGAGTAACTTTCCTTGATGTCAAGTAGGGATACTGGTGTAAGTAAAGGAAGGGAAATACCGTGTCAGGGGACTCACAGTAGGAGTCCTTGAGCTTCCAGTCCTCCTCGATCCATTGGAATACAGAGAAATTGCCAGGGTTTGAGCATCACCCACAGCAAACCTGTCTGGGTTATTTTCTTTCTTTTTTCCCCTCTGTATTTTCACAGTGATCTTAAGGAGTAAGGCTCTGCTCTTTGTATAAAGGAGGTCCCTCCTTATTGAGTTTCATGCCGTTGCTTCATAAAGGTCTTCATATGCTGGATTAGATGAGGCCACAAAAGTTAGTACTCTGTGTCTTGCAGAGCTGCTGAGAGCAGAAGTTTAAAATAGAGAAACTCCAACTTAGATAGATGAATAAAAATCTAATTCTTACTCCCTTTGAAAAGCTCATTCTATTTCCTGGGATCAAGACTTTGTTTTTATAATGGAAAAGTATATTTTTATCATCCTTTTTATCATCCACTCATTCTTATTATATATGTTAACATTGGAGCCCTAGCCAATACAAATTTTATTCAATCAAAATGTCTCCAATACTTAGTTCAATCATGTTACAATCTTGACACAGACATATTCCATAGGAATGAGTGAAATGTCTGCTTATCCTGTATGTCATCTTTTCATTTCAGGAGTTCAATTTCAGTGCCTTGTTCCTCATCTGAGTATAGATATGTCTGTATGTTCAAGACAAGGTATGAAGAGATACCAGTGATGCAAGAAAAGGGACAATTTTTCTTGCAAACATTTTATACTAATGTGTAAGTGCAAACAATAAAAGAAACACAAGACACTTTAAACTCCAGCATTTTCATATTTACACTGGTTATATAAGTTACACCACTTTTTATTTTACTGTCTGCTCTCCCAAATATACATATAATGAAAAGCAGTAACTCAAACAGTGGGCAGCAGTATAAATGGATCTTTGTTCATTACTATTGTAAGGGATCCATCCCTTATTTCATCAAAATAGAACTGCACTTGACTAGAAAGTAAATACTGTGTTGAATTCAGCACCTCTGTACCAAAAACATTTTTCTACCACAGCTCATCTATCTGTCACACACATCATTCAGTATTTCAAACTGTATTCTGAAAGTGGGAAGACAGATCTATTTCAGACTACAGTCTCTTTTTCCTTCATCCTACCTCTTTCAGATGCCTCCTTTTGATTTCAGCTTCTCTGTTTATATGCTAATGCTACATGGAATTAATTGCTGCTAAATCTCACTGAAACCATGGTTGCTTTGGCTCAGGTTCACCTTGACTCCAGTGATTGCTCCACCTTAGCTAAGTGCTCTTAGTTAAACCAGTCCACACACAGTGATGTTCCTGCTCCACTTTCATCCTTTTTTTCCAGGGCTGGAAATACATTATTTCCTCCCTGAGGGAATAACACTTGTGAAATACTTGGACAGTATGGTCTTATGATCCTAGAGTACAACTGAACAGTTAAATAAGTGTTTAAACCCACTGTACAGACTGTTTATTTAAAGCAAAAATGTATTAACAGCTCAAAATATAAGGATTTTGCTATATCAGTTGCACATATTCTAACTCCACCTGTATTAGAAGGTACTGGAAGTATTGAGAGCTACAGTTCTTTAAAAATACCTCTGTTTTGTGATGCATACGTGGCCAAAAGTGTAATTAAGAGCAGAGAGTTTATAGCCTCTAGACCTGGTACACACCACATTGCTGCATTTCTCTAGCTAGGTCAAGACCCCTTCACTAGGAGCTACAAATTATTTTAACATTTACACCTGAAAACAGATCTCTCTGCTGAAAAAAATGCTTAAGTAAAAGTTTCTTAGGGTATAAAAGTGGCATGAAGTGAGGGACAAATTAATGAATGTTGGCCTATAGAAAGTATGCATGTCCTGCCTTGGAGCATCTGTGATAAATACTGTGCCTACCCAGAAGACAAAAAAAAAAAAAGGTATAAAGCACAAGAAATCAACTGGAACTAATTTAAAATATAAAACACTTTGTACTGTGGTTAAACATATTTAGCACTTTCTAGTGTTTTAGGACTTGGAATTCACAAGGGGAAGAGAGGCTCCCTCTGCTTTCTCCCTGCCAAGAGCTGCTCCCCTCTGTTACTGTATTTGTGATGGTTTTAGAAAAGAAAGAAAAAGAAGCAGTAAGCATTTTCCAGGAATTAGCAATACCCCTCTAAAAGGGAATGTTTAAAATCATAAGAGTTTGCACATTTATGCATCTGTCTTTTGTAGACAGTCCTCGAGTGAGTGAAGCTCCATAAAAGCATTGCTAGAAATGATCACAGCAATAGAAGAAGCCTGCTGGTAAGCAAGGTGTTGGATGAGACTCCATGAAAAGTAACTCTTTATTTTTTATACCACGTTATTAATCGGAAGCTCTCTAGAAAAAGCAAAATATAGAAGAGCTCATATTGATATCTGCCTTACAGATTTTATATTTTAGCTCCTCCCTAAAACATCTCAGGCTAATACTTGCCAAGAAAAAAAGTAGCTCTGGAGAATGTCAGCTTGTGTTACCTGTTTGAGCCAGGCTTCTGTGGAGATGTGTGTGGCAGATTGCCAGCAAAACTCTTGGGAACACTACAGCCCAGGGCTCTATGCTCTTAACAACTGTGTTTTTCAGACTTTATTGCATGCCTCTAAATGTTTTCAAGGCCTACTGTATACTCCTGTAGTGTGAATTTAAGTATGCTGGCTGTAAGTTTGCTTTCTTAAGTTGTTGTTTGTGGATCTCTTAATAAAATCACATTGATTCTCAGATAACTGTCATGGAATGAAACCCATTAGTCTGGAATTTTATAGGTCTGCTCTGGAATAAGTTACCTTCCAAAGAATGTTAGAGTATGTTTTATTTTTAAACAGGGGATAAGGGGGAAAAAATGCATTTGCCTATCAATATGGTTTTACAGTAATGGAGCAGTACCCCCACTTCTGATGCATCATTAGGGTTATAAGTAGCATCACCAGTTCTTCTCAGCTGCTCTATTGCCCTTGTTGGCTCATTAGGTTTATCAGTTAGAACTCACTGACCTCCAAAGTCTCTTAGAGCTTTGTCTGTCCTGTTGTGACTGCTGAAATCAGAGCAGGACCTCTCAGCACATCCATCCTGGATTTCTTTTCCAGCCCAAGGTGTTACCACTGTTCTTTTGCCCCCTGTGTCCTGTGAATGCATTCTGCAGGATCACATTCAGTCATGATTTTTTGCTCCATATTCCTTCTCAGGTTCTCTTTGTAGAGATTCAGCTGTTTGCATTCATTAAAATACACTTTCAGGGTTTCTCCTGCTTTCTCCAGATTACAGATTAATTAAACCACTGACTTAGCTATAAAAGGTAAATGTCAAGAAAAATATTAATGGTAGGAGCTTTTTTTAGGAAACACACAGGTTTTTATTCCTCTGAATCTGCACAAACTTTGCAGACTTCACTCTACAATAGAAACAGAGAAAAAGACATGCTTAAAATGACAGTTGCCATGGCACAGTGTCCTTCTCTCCCAAAAATGCTTATCTACCACTTATAAGGTTCAAGACACACTCAATGTAGCCTCAATAAAAAGTCTCTCTGCTTTCATTAATGCCAATGCTAGTAACTGCCCTTTTCAGGCCTTGTTTGCGAGGTACATGGCTCAGACTGATGTCAGTGCCTTAACATGACATTTGATCTGTTTGCCAGCAGTTATTTTACCCAGCACTTTCTAGGAAGTCGCATTGGGAAAGTATTTCCTAAGATTTAGGTGTGATGTGGGGGTTTCCTGAGTGACTCAACTTGTTTCAGAGGCAGTCATTTGCCTATTCAATGGTGGTACTGATGCAGATTTTCACTTGGAGCAAACATTTCACTTTCAGAACTATTTGTGAGAATATGAGACCTTCAATTTTCAACGGTTACTGAAAGCCAATTTTTAGCAATGTATTTACTCCCTTAAAAGTGCAAATAAGGTATCAGATGTGATGGTGGCACAGAGGAAAATCAAGACTCCTGGAGGATAATCCTAGTTGACACCTGCTTACATCCCTGTGTGCCTCAAGGTGCTTGAAATAATTTTGGTTCTGGGAACAGCAACGTTTTTGAAAATAGCGTCTTTATGCCCAATTCACTGAGGATGGTGGTGCATTATGCAAATTTAAGGGTCTGATTTCACTACATCTAGATGAAACCTACATTTTTCCAGTCACTTTTATACAGCAACTGCCAGTACATCGAAAGGATGACCACAACTTCTTCTTGCTGATGGTCTCCCATGTTTGTAAAGCAATGTGGAGAGCTAATCAGGGAATGGATTCAGCAGAACACTATCCTGGAAAAAAATGGCTCATTGCAGCTGGGTACGAGCCTTTTCTGAGACATAGTATGGCTGCAAGGACTCTAGAAGAAGCAGAATGAACTTCTGTGGTAAGTGAATGGGATAGATGTATCTGGTGTCAGTGCCAGTTTCTGCTGGAGTGAGGCATTGGTGCAGAATCGGGGTCCCAACAACAAGTACATACCACCACATGTCTGCAGTAGTCTGAGGAACATCCCAGCAGGGGGATTTGCTGGCATGTACTTCAGACCTCTCCTAGTTCATGCATTTGGTCTTCCTTCCTATTGCAACCAAGATGTGGGGAATAATAAGGTGCCTTCCCAGGTCTCACTCTGAGATGGAATACAGATATATCCCGTGGTACATGTCGATATCTGGAAGCTCCTGTTTGCTCTGTTTTGTGGAGGTTTTTTGCAGGGTTTGACTACTTTAAGTACTCTAGAGATTAGCTGTACAAGCCTGGTTCCCTTACTACAGAAACCAAAAAGGTTTAAATAAAATCATGTCTCTTATTTAATTCTCTTTAACTAACCTATCAATGGTAGTATTCAAAATATAGAAAAAGATACAATCAGGCACACTTGTTTGTCATACTCAGATTTACAGCATTTGACTTTTGTGAAATGGACTTCACATCCCAGACACCTGCAGGCAAAAGCTAACATTTCCTGGCTTGTACACAAAGCTTTCATTATCATATCTATACTCTATAGTTAAAGAAATCCCTAATGTTGCTGCGGCTCCAAGAAAACTTGTTTAGTTAATATGCTCTAGGGAGGGCTGATGATGGATTTGCACCTTTCTCTGTATTAACACCCTCTGTGGTGGATTTACTGGCAGAGGGGTGAAGAGGTATGACCTGGTGCAATATGCAGGGTCCTGTGCCCCATGGTCCATTTGTGGCTTCCTGGCTGCACAACCCTTTCATTCAGACTGGCCTTACATCTGCCTTTGGGGAAAGCCAGAGATCATAATTTACAGGCTGTCTTAATTAGCACTTGGCTGTCAGAAGGGCCCGTCAGTACTTGTACATCCTCAAAAAGCTGTTGGCCAGCTGCACGGATCCAAGTTTTGCAGGAGACTGTCTTTTCCACAAGATTTCTGCAGGGGAGAGAAAGATTTCTGTGGGGGAAGTTTTCTTCTGCCTCTGTGGCCTCTGCTGTGTGAAAGGGGCAGCAATGTGGTACAAGAGCTCCTCACTTGGAGAGAAATCCATTGTGCTTCTTCACTCATGATGGCCAACAGGGTTAAGTGGAAAGCATGGCTCTCATTCAAGTGGTGATTTTGACAGAAGAACATTTTAGGCAACCATGATGACTGACTTCAGAATGGAATGGGTGTCTGTGTCATCATTTCCAAAAAATGGTCCAGACCGTGTTCAAGCTGCAGTGAAGAGTAAATACAAACTCTTGAAAAGCCCTAACAGTGGCTTGCCTGTGGATGTACTGGGAATGAGCAGAACCATAAATGACTGATCTCTCCAGCTCAGGCTGGCTTAGCACGCTGCCCCTCGACTGACTTGTGTCTTTCATAGAAATGTTCTTAGTAAATCCAAATTATCACAGAACCCAAACAGCCATATTACTGCATGATTGGAAGCTCAGAATCACTGCAGTTCCTTCTGACCCTTTAATTTTCACAGCTTTTAATGTAAAGAGTAAACAACTAATTAACCCTTAGAGTGTGAACTTGAATGTTTATCATTTCCATCCTGGCTGGCCTGTCACACAAGGGTGCCTGGACCACCTGTCTGCCTGGTATCACTCCTCCTCTCTCCTCCAAAACACTTAGACCATCACCATCACAGACCACTGCCCAGAGTCTGGGGGGATGTGGCATCAATTTGTCCCACTATCTAAAATGTCACATGGAGCTGGTTTTGCTTTCCCTCTTGTTGCTTACCTTAATTTGCAGTGCTGGACTGCTGTTCTAGGAGGTGAAAGCACTAAAGAATTAGAAAGCGCTGTAGAGTCCCTGCCTAACCTTCCTGAAATACTAAAGTTTTTGGAAACTGTCTTGTGCTGTTTGCTGTGACACCAAAACTGTGTCCTGTGTGATTACAGGACAGAAAACAGTCCCTACTTTTAAACCATATTTATTGTGTTATCAGTGACTGATTTCTTAGATGTCTGTACAAGATGCCTTCATGCTCATTGAGCTTTTATTTTTAAGAGCTTTAATGGAGGTGAAGAAATAAGATATTTCTAGCACTGTCCACAGACACAAACTTTACACTTAAACCTTGACCATCCAGTGGAGGAAGTATATTTCTTCGTGCCCCTTAGGAATAACTCTATATTTAGGAATAATATACTAGACTTATTTAGTTACCATTGGATTTCAGAGCCTCACTCTTCTTTCCTCAAAACCAAATGCTAATAAAAAGCCTCAGAAAACACACTGTCTCTGTGCCAGGCAGTTATTTACTCAGCAGAAGTTAATGGAGCTCCAGGTGATGGAGCCCCACAATTCAGGATGTTGGTTTGCTCTGGTAACAGCACTGCAGCTTCTCACTTTGTCAGTGCTTTTCTTCCCCCCGCATGTTACATCCTCGCAAAGCCTCATGTAGACATGCTTGTGCTCATTTGGAGCTAGCAACGCTGATTGAGTTCTGCAAGCAAAAAAATCAATATGAAACAGGCTGAAATCGATCTGAAAGTGTTCCTGCAAGAAAGGATACCCTAATTTAATTGACTTTAAGAACTGCACTTTTAGTTAAGGTCCTTGTGTAAATCAAAAATCTAGTGAACATGATCACAAAGAATTAGGCAACCAAGTTCTCAATACCTTTCTCATAAATTCCCAACAACAACAAGGAAAACCAAGTGGATATTAAAGCCTGCACCATTAGGACATGCTATAAATGTAGAGTAGACACATTCCAAAGCCCTGGAGAGTGGGGGAAGATGTGCCCATGTGACAGGCAATGTGCCTGCACAGTGCAGCTGTTTGGCTTGGGCAGGTGCTCCTTATAGGATGTGCCATCAGTGCAAACGTCAGGGACCTTCCAGCAGCAAATTTGGGGTTGTTGCAGTGGAAAGGAGAGAAAGCAGAGTGATAGAAGGGTATTGACTGATCCCAGGGAGAAAGGAAGGCTATGGAGAGGCCATCAAGAGAGTCTGGGTGAGGGAGGGTTGGATAGAGGCTGGTGAAATTTGAAGAGGTTGAGTGCAGGTAAGGAAGAGTGTAATGTTGTATGTGACTCTGGAGAGAGCATAGAGATCTCTGCCATTTTCTCTTGTTCCCAGTACAAATGAAGAACTAAGAAATAAACAGACATGGGTTTGAACCTATTCACCCCCTCTGAATGACATAGATCATAGCTCTAAGATCCAGATTTTTTGAACCTGTGAGGGACTAAAATAGTCAGTTTGAGAACAAAATATATATGCAACCAGTAAGAATTGGGTTTTTCAGAAGGTATTTACAATACAATGTTTTCCTATGCTGATACCACATATAAAATAATGTCTCTTTGGCACTGGATAGCTGGTGGAGTGTTTAGATATTTTGAAGCCAAATTACTTGCCAATTTCAATTTTTTATTTTTTATTTTACTCATGTTCTATGAGCAGGACAAGAATGATTCACTTTTATTTTATCTTGTTTCCTGACCTGGCACCTGATAATACTTTGTTCTAAGAAAAGTCTTTCTAAGATCAAACAGTGAATATGCATTTCAAAAGATGTGTTTGTGTTTGTACGTCAGTGAGATGAACAGGATGGAGAAACAAAAAGAGAATGGATGTGGTAATCTTCCAAATGCTATTTCATGCATAGAGAACTTCAGTTTCTCCCAGTTTTGTTTTCTATTGGGGTAAAGGTAGAGATAAGGTTCAAAATACGCAAAGTAGCCCTCTCAGTTCAGAAATCACTCCTTTTTTTTTTTTTTTAAACTAATTTCTAATGATAAGAAGTCTTTTCCTGAAAACATATTAATTAATTTTGACTTACAAGCCTTTCTTTTTTTTTTCCCCCAAAGGCATTGCCAATGCATTAAGCTCTTTGTTTAGTAACCTTAGACACACATCCATAAATCAAATATTTACATTGCTCAAGATCTGTGTAAAATAGGGTCATGAGTAAATCTGGAATTCATTAGATATGAACACGTGTTCTAACTGTCATAATGTTCTGTATTTCCCCATGTTCAGGTTTCTGCTTATGAGTTTTCCTTCAGAATTTACTGTTAAGAATAAAAGATGATAGGGCATATAGCTTGAAATGGTTAAAGCTGCCTAGAAACTAGAATTCTTATTCTCCAGGAATTTTCAAAATGAAAAATAAAGATGAGCTCTATTTAAAAAGAGGGAATGTTCTTTCACACTCTCTGAGCCCCATTTAAAAACCAACCAAGCAAACAAAACAAAGGCACATAGAAAAGAAGTCTTAACAAAAAGTCAAACACTCTTTTACTTCTGCCTTTCAAGGAGTTCTTAAGACTAACACAAACAATGGCATTTCAGTGATCACAAAGGCAGGCAGGTCCGAGGTCTGGAAGTCAACATCCCAGAATGGGGAGCCTGGCCAGCAGACTCCAAGGCTGGCAGTCCCCTCTCAGCCTTCTGGGTGGATTGCTGGAGAGCCAGATATCCTGGTATCACTGGTAACCTGCCTACCACCCCATCCTTCAGCTGTCCACATTCTGGTGCTGTTTTCTTACCTGCTGAGTTTCTGAGGCAGAGGGGGAAGGTATGTTCTGCTCTCACAAGTCATAGTACCACGAGCATTCCCTCCTAAAATTCTCTGGAGTGAAGCCAGATTTAGGCATGACCACCTACTCAGAGAGAAATAACAGTCTGAATATGGAAACCATTTTACTAATGTATTTCAAAGAAACTACTTTGGAAAGGACAACCAAGTGTAAACCATGTGAGTGACTCAAGCCAAACAAACAAAACCACTACCACATGAGACTCCAACAATGGCAGGGAGTAGCACAGAGGAAAACAGCAGCTTTTCCACCAGTGAATTAGACCATGCAATGGGGTACCATTGGGTTTCTGCAACATGATGTCACTACCTGCCTGCCTGCAGGTTAGTGCTGAAACCATGAGGCAGAGGAGGATGAGGGTCATTGCTGTGGCCAGACTGCCTATCTCTGGCTCAGCATTCACTGCGTCGTGAGAATCTGGCACTTCTTTGCCCATACCTCTCACCCAAAAAGAGCCAGTTATTTTTTTTGTCAGTACCAATATTCTTACTTCTTTACTTCTTGCTTTTTACTTTGTGAATGTGATTTGACCCAGAAAAACATAATAAATGTGCAATTGCTTCTTTTATCAGACTTGTTAGCTCTCTCACACTGCTCCATCCCTACTTGAATTGCAGTGAAATAGCATTTTCTTAGAAGGTGTTGAATAGTATGATGGGAGACAAAATAAAAATACTTTGTGGGGAACAAATTAGCTTTATTATCAGTTTTTCTCTCTGGGACATTCAAAATGAGTGAAAGTTGTTATTTTGTCATAGGAGGAAGAGCCTAGCATCTTTCAGTTTGGTAGCTGGCAGGGAAGATGTCTGAATGTTTTGAAAAACCCAGTGGTGATCGATTGCAGAAACTACTAACTTGTGCAACATCTCTTCGTTTCTTCTGACACAGCATTTCATGCAAAAAGCAAAAGTCAGACACATACTCTCCATTTGTTGTGGATAAATAACTGTTTTCCAGCACAAAAGGCAGTTAAGTTTATAAAAGATGAAACTTGCATAGTATGTAATTGTCTTTTGCTTCTTCTTTAGACCTCATTTATGACTTAAATCAGTTTGCAGTTACCAGTTCCTTCCTGTTTAGACATGTAATCTGCAAGGCAAAAAGAGATGTTAAAACTGTCTACATTAGCTGAATTCCCTCTTCAATACATCCTGCCATTTCTGAGATGCATCACTTACCAGTGAAGAGTTTTATATCTCAATGTTGTGTGGGAATAAGAAAGAAAAAAGCTAAGTCAAGCAAAATACAACAAGCAAAGCTCTAATTAAAAAATGGAGATTGACAATTAAAGTTGTCAGAAATTTGTTTATCTTTTTTCCACAAGTGTTTACAGAGAGAAGAAAGCCTCTTTGCAAAAACATTCCCACAAAATGAAAATATTCTTTCCGAAGGCATTGTTTAAATGTTGCTCAACATTAGCAAACTGTGAACATCAAACCCATTTTGATATGCACTTGCTGCTCAATGCCAGGTTTCCCACACACTGGTTCTGCTATGAAGTGTCCTGCTCCCTGACGCCCATGGTAGGAAATGCCGTCAGCATGTTACTGTAGCTCTGCGCGGAGACTGTTGACTGTGGCAATTGTTTGCTAATCTCTCAGCTGAGTTGCCATTTGTTGAGCACAGCATTTTTCGGAGTGGTCCAAGATGACCACACTTTTTTGTTCTCTTTGGCTAGTGCCTCAGGCTGATCTCAGGTTTTGAAGTGCTTTGTCATCTGGTGTCACACTGTCAGACCCATATATATTTTATCTTATCTGATCAGTTAATTTGAACATTACCTTTTTTTGATGAAGACTTCCTGATGTTTCCTACACACTGCTATGTTATAATCTGGTGGAAAAAGCCATAAGTTACAAAGCCATAGCTGGATCAAAGTGTTTTCAGGGGTGAAGAACATGGTAAAGAACATTCTAGTCTGTCAGGATTACATACCTCTGGTTAATAAGAAAATATTGGTATAAGTAACATTTTGAGAACTGCTGCAAAGGGGAGGATGAAAACTTGGGATGGAGCCAGTGCAAGAATGACTTAATGCTGTGACTGATGTGTGATTGATGTGTAACCAGCTGTACGTCACAAGCTTTGCCAAAAGTCTGCCAGTGGAAGGAATGCCCGTACTGAAAGTACAGTAGTAATAAAAGGAAGAAAGGATGTTGTGTAGGTGACTAGCCATGCAGGACAAAAATGCCTGCTGATGCCTGAATGGACAGGAGTCTGCAGTTAGTGTTAGCAGGATAACACTAAAGGTCACACATGCACTTTCTTGAAAGGGAGAGTACTCTGTGCTCTCATTTTTCTTGTTAAGTGAGTGAGTGAGAAGACTAACCAGGTCTCTTTTTGTCTCTCCAAGCCAATAAAACAAAAGCATGGTATGAGCTCATTCTACAGATTTTTAATTTTTTTCTTTGTGCTTGGAGTGGTCCAACAGTGATTTTCTGACCGGTGGGAAAGATAATGGCACTTGGACTCTTGGCAAAAAGCAAAGCATTAGAAATGGAGTAGCTTTAGTAGGCATATGGAACTGTCCCAAAACTCTTCTGCTTTGCATATTTTTCCTAGTTTGTTCATCTGGGTGCTTTCTTCAAGACCATTATGGATTGTCTAACATTAATAACCAAAAAGTTCTTAAGAACTATCCAAATAGTCTCTTTTGCTCATTAGCTGTCATGTCAATAATATCTCTGGGGGAATAAAAGAAAAAAGAAGTGATTCCAGCATAAAATTAATATGAGTGAGAGAGGTATTGAGTTGTGTGTTTTGACAATTTTCTCTTGCTGTGATAGTCAAGCTTATTTTGACTGGCACAAGTTTTAACATATTAGTAGCAAATGTGAATTGCTTTGTGAAATGGAAATGCAATCAAGTTCACCCATTATTGTAGTCTAACATTCTAATTCGATTCATTCCTTGGATTTTATTTATATAGTACTTTTGGCTAAAATAAGGAGTATATTCTTTTATTTTTATAAGTATCATGGGGAGGCAGGCAAGTTAAATTATCAAGTTAAAAATACACTACTAAGACTCTTAAAAGTGGATATAAAATCTGTAAAATTATGTAGCTAAGTTCTTTGTTTCTTTTTCACTTTCACACATTGCACAACTATTGTTCACACACTGCACAACTATTGTATTTTTAAACTCTGGCAACTAAAAGGTTGAAAGTCAAGCTGC
>VZTJ01001360.1:317342-358795 GCA_013397795.1 Orthonyx spaldingii
TTTAGCTCTCTGTGTAGTTCTTCTCCATCTCTGATTTCTGGCTCCAACATCAACCACAGAAAACAATGTTTCTTCCCCTCATCCCTTGAACATCTCTTCACAACCACACAATTTTTGGTAGAGAATATTTGAACAGTAGACAAATCATCTGGGATACTTTTACGGAGTTTGTGAAGATGCAAACTGTGAATTAGTTTCTTCTGCTGCTGCTCTGCTTCTGACTCACTGGCTGGGATTCATCTGGTCAAATTAGGCTTCCTCCTGAACCGGTGTGAGCTTTTTTTCAAAAAAGCCATTTTTGACTTTGTTGACCTTTGCAAATTCCAACTGTCTATTTAGATATCTAAAATTATATGCTGAATGTCTCCAGGTACACAGATCACCTCTCCTGCACATCCATAGTGCAGATATCAGTGTTTTTATGATCTTTGAATGCCCTGCTTTTTAGACACCTAAATTGTACATGTAGTGTTTTAAAACCTCAGCAGCCAGCTCTTCTGAAGCAATCATCTTCATCAGTGAAAAGCAAATTAGTGACACAATCCAGCACATGTGGAGGGCCTAGGAAGAGCATAATTTGTCACAATACATATTATTTAGTATAAGATGAGGCAGGTAGGCATGGTTGAGGGGCAGCAGAAAGGCTTAGCTGGTACTGATAACTAGAATAAAGAGTATAAAGGGGCTAGAGTGAGTTTGAGTGCTTTAAGGAAATTATTTTTAAGCTTGGCTTTGGGAATAATCTGGACTAGGGAGGGGAAATGAATGGATGAGTTCTGGAGAAGCACGAGACAGGATCTGAAAGAAAATTGAATATTTATACTGAAGTATGTGATGACAAGAGGTGGTATACAGAAGAAAAGACTTAGGAAGAGATTATATTCTGAGGCCCTCCTCCTCTTCAGCTTCTCAGGCTTCACAGATAAGGCTGTTGAGACTGAACATTGACACTGTAACTTGGATCCTCAGCAGACCATGGACTTATTGATACCAACATGCCTTCACTGCTGATACGTTTCCTGGGCCTTTCTGCCTGAGCTATTCCAGAAATTTAGAGACCATTTGGAAAGCTATGGAGTGTTGTCACAGGCTCTCAGTGTTTTATCCTGCTCCTTTGTGTGCTACTTCATCAAGAAAAATCTACCTCCATGTCTTAGGTATTCTTATTTGAAGATACAATCTGAATGCCTGTTTTTAGTTTGCCACTTAGATTAATTTGGGTGGTTTCACTGTCTAATGATGTTCAGTCTGAAAACAAGGCTAATTGATGCATGCCTAACAGTTTGTCAAATTGTGGTCTCTATACCACATTAGCTATGTTTGGCTAAATAGACTGCATTGTTCAAAACCCAAAAATCTTTCCTACTGTTTTTTAAACAATTTCAAAATGTTTCCATTTAAAAAAAGAAATCACCAAATAAAGGGACCTGCTAATAGAGTTGCTGACGCTTCTCAATTTTTGCTAACAGCAAGGATCCACTTTTTGGAACTTCACTCAAAGAAGGGAGACAAATATTTTATTTACACAGCTCATTATTTATATCTGGTGTCATGGGTGTCCTTTCATTTCTCTATTGGCTTCTAAATCTCTTCAAAGAGAACTGCAGCTGTAAGCAGATGTTATTCCTTGATTCTGACAGAGAACCATTCTTCAAGAGTAGAGTCCTACAGGGCAGTTTGATAAAGCAGACTGTTAGCATCAGTTCTGTATTGAAAGATCCATCCTGCTGCCTTATCTTCTTATTTTCAGTCTTTTATAAAATCTCATTTCCAAGTCACAGGACATCTTTGACATCAAACCAAGTTTCATCTGACCTTCTGAAGCAGTCAATTCCACTCATTTACTGTGAAAGAAAGAGGCCTCTTTGAATTGAAATTCAGCCTTTCCCAGATTTCAACTGCCCTCTGAAATATCTCCACTCCACTAAGCTGAGAAGGATCCTGCAACCCTAGACATCTCAGCTGCCTAAGGGGAGGCCTACATTAGTGTCCTTCTTCTAATCAGAAGTGCATTTTAAGCCAAGTGTCTCTAACATTCTTATTTTCTATGCTTTGGTTCATGAGCTGTGTCAGAGCACATGAACTAGATTTCATCCTGTTTATACCAAGCTGGATGATGTTCTCCAGAAGTGCACATAATGAGCATCAGTTGCTGATAGGTTTTTGGTCCATGGGACTCAAGTAGAGTCAAACAGAAATACCCTCTCGTGCGTAGTATGGACAGTAGGCACTCTTGTACTGAATATTTTGTTTTATAGATCTGTTTGTGTTGTACTGCACTATCTATAGCCTAAAAGAGTGAGAAAGACACCCAGGAGGGTGCTAGGACCACCATCTGAATGTATACCAAACAGACACCTAAGGCTGAATTTACATTGAAATATAAATATGTTTTGCAGCATGCTCAGCCATGAGGTAGAGATCCATGTCCCCATTGCACTCTGTGGAGACACCAGGCTATGCCATGCCCAGATGTTTTTCCTTTGGACACTCAAGTAAAAGGGACATGAGTGTTACCAATGTATCTCCAGAAAGGAGTGCTTCAGGTGAACACTGGAAGCCCTTTTTGGGCTTTTATAACTCTAGAGAGAAATGACAGAAAATATTTTGTACTTTTAAGTAAAAAGAAGCAATAAACCTTATAATGAATTCAATGAAGATGGATTTAAAATTTCTGGATGGAATTCCTTATATGCACATGAGGAAAATTAAAAATTAAGTATATACATGTGCTGTAAGCAAATTCCAAACATCTCACAGAAAGGCAGAATTCTTTGAGCAAAGCTGAAACTGAAACTGGGAATATTTTTTATCAACTGTAAATTGAGAAAACTAGCTCAGCATTTTGCTCTTTGAGTATTGGGTTTCCTTGAACGGTAATCTGAATACTGGGAATCCACTCATATTGCCTCTACTGTCTCCCTTGCAGAAGGGCAACATACATACTAGGAGACAGATGTAATACAGAATAAAACGCAGGGAGGTAAAGACAGTGCCCAAACATTTGTTTTGAAGCACCTTACAGTTTAGTCTATTTCATTCACATCTCAGAAGCTACAGCTCCCACAACAAAACAAACAAAAATAAATTGACTTTGGCTAAAGATCACGGTGGATCTGGCTGTTTTACCAAATGGTTTTCACCTAAAATGTGTGAGATCAACCTTTGGCTTGTGAACAAGGTTTGATTTTCTTAAAGACCAGCTTGTTCAACTATTCATGTCTTGCCATGCTGATTATTTTTATATTTTAAGAGCAGACACCAGGAGAAATGGTGAGCCTACTTGTTCAGGAACAGGTAAGCTCATATTGTCACAATGGTCACTTTTGTTGTCCATTTTTCACCTACCAGACCATATAGTGCTGACCTCTGTTGTATTTGAAATTTCTACTGAATGTCTGCAAAACATACCTTCCCTGTCTATCAAAATTTCATCTAAATGTTCTATGATTTCCAGCAAAAAGATTACTCTCTTTTTCATAAATAAAATCAGAAGTGCCAAAAACATTCTGTAAAACATTATTGGAAACCAGTCAGGATTTCAAAGATGCCTGAAACATTTCAGTCCACCATCTGATGACATGTTGATGACAGATAACAGAAGAGTCTACATAGGGGAGGGGGGCAACTTGTGGCATAGTCTATCACTGGTGCTCCCTTTTGGAGATTGAATGTACTGCCTGCTCCTTTGTACAGCGATCAAACAGAAGAGCTGGATCTGTAATTTCAGATTGAAAATGGAGCTCATGCACTACCCTAGTTTAGATCCAGGCTAGCTTAAATTTCAATCCTCCTCTTAAATAAAATGAACACTTAAAGAGGACTTTCCAGACCAAGAGCAGAAAGCATTAGTGATTAGTAAAAACCAATGCAGGACTGTAAAGATATCACAGGTCCAAACACCTTCCAGAACATTTTGTGTAGAGAAATTTGTTTCTCCTCTGCTAGTGATAGCTCTAGGACCAAAAACGATATTCCTTATAAAGAGGCATTTAGAGCAATTTTTAAATGCTGCAGGTTTTTTCATGAATGAGCTGTAGTCCTTAAGAATAGTAGAAAATTGTGAGAAATGTGTCATCAGGTAGCAGACAGCCTGAGAACTCTAGTGTTGGTATACTAGTACTGATGTTGTGGTCATCACTATTTCAGGACTTTCACCCAGCAGTACAGTTTTACAATTTGGATTTAAATCTAGAAACACTGAGATGAGTTTTATAAACTGAGTAAAAAAGCGTTTGAGAAATTTGAACAGATGTTCCCACTGTATTCCACACTTGAGAGACAATCACTTACACCTCAGAAATAGTAGAAAGAAGGAAGAAAACTACACCTGGCTGACTTATGGGAATTTAGCCTGAAAAGCTGTTTCACTGTGTGAGACTTAGGTCATGCCGGATACAAATGTAGAGCAGCTACAGATGGCAGTGGGATTCATGCGGATGAAATAAGTGCTATTGCACACTCTAAAAGCATTCCATCTCTCCATTCAAACTGGGGTATGAAGGACACATCCAAGAAAAATTTCCTTGTTCAGACCTCTTGAAAAGTCAACATCATTCACTTAGACACAAAATATGAAGAGTAGAACTCATCAGCCTATTGGTGTTATAATGACTGCATGAACTCCATCAGATTCACTTGCATGGAGAAGGTAAGTGTAAAGTATATTCATAACACAATTAGATCCATTGGATCTAGGAAGATGCAATCCATGAAGGGTCATTAAGAACAAAGCTGCTTTGATTCAAGAAATCTCTAACGAGCATCTTGTGAAAAGACGGGATAGGGAAAAGGAAACACTATGATACACCATGATTTTATTTATCCCTGTGAATCAAAAATTGACAAATTCAGAGATTGAACTGAACTAGGTGGCCCTTTCTGTCTGACCAAATACTGACAAATGGTTCTGGACCCTGAGGAAAATGTACATAGGGGGCTAATTACCACTTTGTTCATCTGATCAGTTTCCTCTAAATGAGATATCATTTCTTGCACTAAGGATAAGCATTCTATTTGGGGTTAAAATCTGGATTTTATTGTCACTGGAAGAACACCAGTTTAATAGCATTTCACCTCAGGTGAAAAGTTGTTTACCTGTTTGGAACTTTGTATTCATCTGGTGTTGGTTTTAGTATTCTGAAAATGTTCTGAAGCAACTGTTTTTTATTGGCAAGGTGACTTGCTTGATCTGAACAAATTACTGCAGCAGTGAGGGGTTACCCATGCTAAACATCTTGCCCAAAAGAAGGTGTGGAGATATTTACAGATTCAATCTTGCTCTTAATAGCCTGAGACTCCCATTACAGTGCACTTGGAAAAGGGAAGGAGGGACATAAAAATCTTCATGATAGATCGCATTTTGCCAGTAGTTTATTTATTGCACTTCATTGTCTGCAATTCTCCATTATTAAAATAATCTTTCCTGCTGAAGCTAGTTTTGTACCATTCAGTGCTATGGAAATTATGTATTCTTTTCCAAAAAATGGAAAACCTCTTCCCAGTTTCCAAGCTTGCTGTAGGCACTTAGGTCAGCTCTGCCAGAACAGAGTACATATGTCTGCGTATTGCAAGAAGTGTTTCTTAGTGGTGCGTGAATGTACTCTTGTGCACTGAGCAGTTTTGGATAATAGCTCCTTTCCCATGCAGCTGGCTGTGGAACAGTATGCTGCGGCTGTGCTCCTGCAGGGAGACATAAAAGGCTGAAGTGTCTGCAGCTCCCAGCAGCCATAGTAATTGAATATATAATTAATTTTTATTATAATTATATATTTAGTATAATTTAGTTCAAATTACCTTCTTTTCCCTCCTTTTTATCCACTTCTTAGAACCTAGGTGATGTGTCAATGTTGCACAAAGCAACCCCTGTGCTTCTTGTTCTGATTTTATCTGGGGAGACACACCAGGCATCACTGCATCACACATTAGCTGCAAGTGTCTTTAAATGATGGATTTTCTTTAAGGAAAAATAATTACACTCAAGGCTCACTAAACTGCTAGCCAAGATTTTCCTTTGTAAGAAATCTTTCCATCATTAGACCAAATAAACGAGATGGGTGGAAACCAAAACCACTGTTGTTGGTTCTGTGCTGAAGAACAGAAACAAACCTCTCCGCAAAGAAATCTCATCACAAGTATGCCTTTGAGTCTTTTGACTAAATTAAAAGCACTTCAAGCTATTTACAAAGCAGGAGATTCCTCTCGTTGTTTATCTGTGGTGTGCCTCCCTGGTATGTTCTGTCTAAGCATGAATGCGTTTGTTCATTTGGTTTCTAGTTTACATCCACAGCAGTCCCAGCAGAGTGGCTGGAAGAGCTATTACTAGCAGCCAAATCTGGAACTGTTTGGATTTATTGTCTTCTCTGGGCATATGGATGTTGGTGTCCAATAGATGGATTATGGCTGATTAATTTGCTCCAGGTTGTGCAGACTCTGGGAGGATTCAGCTGGAGCCATTGCTTGCTTGCCTGCTCCCTCCTGTAATCTCTGACCTCTCATTGCCTCAGTCCCGGGATCCTGTTCAGCTCAGCTAGGTGCAGGACCTGGTGTGGGCAGCTGAGATGATCCGAGAGTGGGGAGAAAGTGGCATGGCTGTTGAGGAGTGCCCTGTGTACATCTTCTCGTGGCTGGAGATTTCCGTGTGTCCCGCGCTGCAGCGCAGAGATCTGGGGCCTGCCTATGGGCACAGTGGATCAGGACACCCAACTCCTTCTCTGTGCCATTTTCCACTTCGTGATGCTGGTGTACGAACAAAGCTTAAAGAAAATCCATTCTGAAGGACACTTGAACATTAGGAAAGCACAAATGAAAACCTGAATGAAGGTACTGACTTCAGTGTACCATTTGTATACAAATGTAAGTAAAATATTACACACCTGTGCTGGATAAATTGCATCCACTCTGTGAGCCCCAGCTCTCTTTACAAAATGTTAATCATGTGTCAGGGACTGCTAAAATTAAAACTTGACTGGTTTTTAATTACTTGATTTTGACTTTCAAATCTCTTGTGCCTCATATATTTTCCATTATTATTGTAGACAATAAAGATTTACAGGACTGAACTCTTATAAACTGAAAGAACTAGGTATGGAAAACACGGATATTAAATAAAAATAATTTTTAAATTGTGCCAAACACAGTGCAATTCATGCTTCATTACTGAACAATGTGTTTGACAGAACTGGAAACAGAAACTGAACCTTGTGAGTTTGTATAATTGTCACCTCATTCTTCTGAATTATCTAAGTGACATGCAAAGGTATTGAACAGACCAGTTCAAGAGTAGCTCATAAAACAAAAGCACAGAGTGAATATTTGTATATTATAAGTTATCAGTTCAGTTTCTCTCATCAAGTTTTAAAATTAACTTTAAAAAAATTAAATCTTACCAAATACTGAAAAGCAAATTACACAAAGTCATCCAAACACAATCTTTAGTTACTGATGCACAGATTCTTTCAAGTATGTGTTCCTTTTAGATTTTAAAAGCATTCAGAATTTGCCCTTTGGGACTAAGTTTGATTTCCCAGGGTGAGTTTGATTTCCCAGGGTGACAACACTTTTGCAAACATATAGGCTGTTGACTTACAGAGAATTGAATCATATGTGACATAATAACTACAGGATTTGACCTGATTTTTTCTTTACAAAGATGGAATTATTATGTCAAACTGGGAAAAGAAACACTTCAGACTTCATTTCTGCATTGTGAAAGTGGAGTTCTTTTCCAGTGCAGTTCCTGCGGACGGAAAAAATATTATCCCAGTCTCCATTCAGCTTAACATCCCCTTCCTTGGTAAGCACAGGCCACTTTTGAGATCTTTCAGTGACAGTGCCATATTTCAGTCATGCAGAGGAAGAGGGAGAGTACTATTCATCCTGGACAAAGCTGCACAACTCTGTGATCGTTAGTGGCACCCAGTGGGTCCTGGTTTCTTCAATGGTCCACAGACTGTGCTGCAGTCCTGTCATGGCAAGTTCATTGCCCCAAAACTTTGCTCTGTAAAAGGATCTTGGGTCTATCCAGGTTTCTGGACATTTGAATTCTCAGATGGATATCCAGTCTTGTTTCAAGGGTAAGGAAAAATAAATTGTTCCAAGGGAAAAAAGTACCTGCTGAAAGAAGCTTGATCCTGATGAGGGACCATTTCACCTCACTGAATATGAAGGACTGTGCAGCAAGAGAATGTGTTCAGTGGCAGATCCAATGGCTTTTAGCTTGTAAAAGGTACTGTGCAAGTGCATTCCTTTTTGTGATGAGTTGTGGTGCTGGACTTCGCACTGGTGTGGGCGCTGTCCATGTCTACTTCAGGAGGGAAGCAAGTCTGACTTTACTGAGGGTTACAAAACTCCAGTGGAGACAGATCATCCTATCCCCAAGGTAAGAATCACCTGCAAGTGTGAGACCTTAATCCAGAGTATGCATCTCTTTTAGGAATTATAACTGCACTCAGCACTTGTGCAATGATGCAGGATTGTTCTTCGTTCCTCATGTGAATGACATAGGTTTGTTTTGTGTTCCTGACATTCATTTGGTACAAATCATTATGCTCAAAAAAGAAGTCTGGACTGGTCAACTCCTCGTGATTAATTCTGTTCCATGATCTCATCAGAGCTGTGGGATTTGAATAGCTCTATATGTTATTGCATCCCAGCATAACAAGGAGGGAATGGAAGTGGATTTTTTACAAAAATATGAAACTATGATTACATTGAATGTAAACATGTAGGAATATATTCACAGATGTCGCTTCTAGTCATCAGAGAAGGTGTTCCTGCAAATAGATCTCATCTATCTTCTTTATCTTCTGTAGGGGCAGTCCAAGGATATCTAGTCTGAAGCAATATTTCATGACTATTCCCTCTGCAGTCCATACAAGATTGTTAGCACTGAGGTTAATTTGGGATGCTTTTTGACTATTAATTACTGGTATCAAAATTTTTCCAGATGCTATTTTTTGTTCTAAGTTTCAACAGCAAAAACTCATGGGATCAACAAATTTCAGCTGATTTAAAGTTTTGGTGACATCTAGAAAAGGAAGTAGAAACTGTATATTGTCCAGTTTGGGATAAGGGCTAACTAAAAAACCATGGATGAGTTTACAGTGGGGAATAGTCAAATCCAAATTTTGTCCCTGAAATTGAAAACTTCCATCTGGAAAGTATAACTTTTAACTCCTAGGAATGTCCTTTCGTAGTCTGACCTTAAAGTGTTGTGCACTGTCTTCTGTGTACTGCACGGAGAGTGTACTGCACGGAGATACCAATGTAATAAAGCCCAGCAGGGTGACTTCAAACATACATATTATGCCACTGGAACCTATAATTCATCTTATTCTTAAGTGCACTTTTAAAGATAACTGAAAAGGTGATTACAAAACTGCACAGGGAAATCATCCCATTCAGGGGTGCGTGTACACAATGTGTGGAGGTACACATGCACCCCACAGCAGAAGGAGATTGCTGTAGCAGCAGTAGCAGCAGCAATAAGCTGGCACTTGGCAGTTAACAGGAAAGTAAACTAAGTCAGGAATTAGGTCCAGAATGCAAACACAGAAAGAATTTCACATACTGTGCCATCAGCATGCAAGTTTCCAGAAGCTCTTCCAACCCCATATTATTTTTCCTCTCTGTTCTTTCTCAGCTCCCATCCCTCCTTCTGTGTTGATGTTCAGAGACAACTTTACCATTTCAGTCGACCATACCATTCATAAAAAATGAAGAAAATTAATTGAAAATATACATTAGAAATCTGCAGGGATAAATCCCATATGCCTCATTGTATAGTACTGTACAAAATGTACTCCTGTATGTACATTCTGCATTAAGCCAGAAGGAAAACTCTTTACTAACTTTGGCATGACAAAACTATCTGTATATTAAAAACAAGCCCTTATTTATTAAGACCCCCAAATCCCAACATCCATTTAAAAACTGGGCCTCTTTCAAAGTGTCTGAGTCATCATGAAGAGCATGATTCATTCAGTAACCCCAGCTCACCACGACTCTCTTAGGAGTAAGAACAGATTCAGTTTTAAGCTTCCTCTGGCAATTTGAAAACCAGTATCTGGCTACCAATCTCTGTTTCTAATCTTAAAGAGCATCCTATTGCTGGTTCTGCATTCCTATCCTAAAAGTGAACCTTGCTATTTCTTCTGAATAATTTGGAGTATAATCTCTTTAAATGCCTTATAAGGAGCCATGAAATTCTATTTTCCAAGTCAGACACAGCTATTTTGAGGACTTGCCTTTCCAGGAGAGGGAATTTGACAAATGTTAGCCCTTTCACGGAGCTACAAACTGGTGCTGTCCAGCTGTGATCTCCTGGCCCCAGCCTGAAAACACGCTGTTATATAAAAGTTCTGTTAACCAGAGACTCAAAAGATGCCTGCGTCATGGAACATATTTGTTCCAGGAATCCTCACCAAATGCAGGCATCTAATGAATTTCTTTTTGTGAACATTAGGACAACTTTATTGATTAAACTCTGGTGTCCGTTCAGAAGGAGCAAACAAAGCAGAAGTGCTGGGACTCACATTTTGCTCTGTGCTTGAATGCACATATGGAAGTATTTTCCAGACAATAGTTCAGTGAATATTTGTGAGTTTCCAGTTTAATCAGTGCTTTTTGATGACTACTTGCTCAGAAAACTTGGCCAACCTTTCATCTGTATACATCTCTTTATTCCTATGCTTAGTAGCAGAACTCCATACCTCTTGCATTTCATACCAAATATTGGGATTTTTGATGTTTTCTTATTGCTTTCCATTTCATGATGTGCTGTATGGTGCTCTTAAAAAATGCATGAACTCCCCTTGATACATACCCAAAGGAAATGACTTATCTAGATCATCATGTGAGTGATTGTACTTAAAGTATCAGATAAAGGACTCCAAATTCCTGCTTCTTTTCTTTTAGGAACTTTCCAGATAATTTGCCATTTAACAAATAAAATACAATTGCAAATCATTCACTTTTTTGGGATCACTCATTTCATACAGGTTACTAAATACTTGCAGGATCTACAGATAAAAGCTGAATTTGTTAAGTTTTGTATTCAAGGTTGACAGCTTAACTCAGAAAAATTTGTTTGTTTCTCCTACATGTAATTTAATGGGGTGTTTGGTTTTCATTTTGTTTTGCTTGTTGGTGGTTTTTTTGTCTGTACAAGAAAATGCAGATATTCTTCTTTTTGCTCAGTTTATTTGATTATTGTGGCTGTCCCAAATGATGTTGAATTATTTAGGAACTGATCTTGCTTTTTTTATGAAAATGAATTCTAGACATATTACACCACACATATGATCTTTAATTTCTTTTAGTCACCTCAGTGGTAATTTACAGTCTGTGGTCTAAAACCTTAGGAATGCCTACACTGTTTTCAGGTGTTCTCCAAAAGCATAACTAAACCTGTGTTTGGGAGGCTTAAATTTTCTGAAAAGGAGTCTTCCCCTTGATTAAACATTGTTAAGACCCAAAATAAAAAAATAAATGGATTGCAAGCACTCTTCTACAATAAATTATATTAATTAATTCCCATGCTTTTATTGTTGAATTAAGTAAATAGTGAATTAGGCATATGTGTTTATGTGTTCATGGTGTTATTTATAGGAGTAATGGTACTGTCTGTAGCCATGTCTAAAGAGAAAATGGTAACTGGAACACTTGTAGAAAAATGAACAGCAGTACACAGAGGATGAAAGTTAAGAAGTCAGGTTAATTTTCAAAGCGTAGTAAACATTCTTCCTATTGTGGGAGAACCTGAACAGAGAATTGATTTCAAAAGCATCACAGAAATTAGAGTTTTCTGAATAATTACATTGAAATTAAATATTTTTTCTAACAAATGAGAACTGGAAAGGGAAAACAAAAGACTTTAAATCTTCCTTGTATATGTCTCAGAGATGTCTGTTTTCTGAGTTACCAGTATTTTAATTGTTTTGCTACTCCTTCAAAGAATACTAAATTCCTCATTAAGCTGGTGAATTGATTTGGAGTACTTGTGAAATGAAAGAACCACAAAATTTAAAGTAACGGAAATGGATTTTTGAGCTATTTTAAATACTTTAAGTTGCTTTCTTAAACCCACTTAAAGTCAATGAGCAAAGTTAGAACAAGGATATTTTTACTGAAGGCAAATCAACCTTGACTTCCTTTAGAGATGTGAAAAACATTATCCAGGAGAGATAAAATTATTATTATGTACACATGCAGATACACACACATATATTCAAATTTTAAAAATTAATAAAATAAGGCACTTTTTAATTAAGAAAACATTCCGTAAGTTAATTTCGAAGAAAAAGAAAGCAAGAATTGATATTGTGACCCTGTGAAAGTCTGTGATTCATTTCTGTGGAATGAGGATATTGTCCTGCATTTTTTTGAAGGTTAAGTCTACATGTAATACAGTAGATGTATCTTTTCAGAGGGCTGTCTGCTGCTTGATATGATTTATAACACCACTTAGCATGACTGCAAAGCTAAAACCCATAACTTACAGATGCAACTACAAGAAAATTTCTGTGGTAGTGAAACATTTCATTATTGAATGACTACTCCAAAACACAGCAGGATGAACCACCTTGGTAGATAAATATCTACAGGAAGTATATATTGCTACTTTGTCACTATCTAAAGGGTGAGATATCTGATGTTGAGAAATGAGTTAAATGTGCTACTTGCTCATATTTTAAAAATATGCTTTCACTGTGCTGTAAGATGATGTTATGCACCGGTGGTAATGTCTCTGGCTCCGTCTAGGAGAAATACATCTATTCAGTGACAGCACAAGCACAGCACTTCATGAAATCTGTAGGATTGTTTGTACACGGCTCTTTCAACTCATTAATGAACTAGTAATCTAGATGTATCAAAATAACAGCTCTAACAGACTTCACTATCTAAAACCAAAGCAATTTGCTTTTATTTTTAAGCAGCCCAGTAAGTTCCAATCCCACTGCTGCAAAGGCTGACTGCTGAGGCATCCTCTCAAGGGACCAGCAAAGTGAGGACACCTGACTTGAAGCTAAGGTTTGACTGGAAGTAAGGTTTGACTGAAATGAGAGTCTATTACTCATGGATTTCATCGTCTGTGTTCTGTGAAATAGCCTCATGCTAGGCTGAAAGCCAAAGCAGCTGCTTGCTTAAATTCCTTGCCCGCTGGAGCACCCCAGGACTGCCTCTCTGGCTGTCCTTAGGCTGGAATCCAAGAGTAAGGGAAATGAGTCCTTATGCACGCAGTCTGAGATGTACCCTGAAGGGTTTGACTCTTCTTCCCCGGTACATCACTTACCCTTGCCAGGGATGACAGCAGGCAGCAGCCATGACCCTGGTTCCCCCCTAGGGGCATGGAAGGGCTGTGAAGTCGGTGACCTGAGTGCCAAGTGACTCTTCAGGCAGTAAGATTCTTGTGCAGTGGGGTTTCAAGAAGTTCAGAGAATGTCTGGGTATACTGTTGTTCAGGTGATCAGGATGCAGAAAGGGTCTCTGGAGCTGTGTCCATTTTGCCAGGGATACCTCATGGACCTAATCATGGGCAACAGTCAAATTCTCATTGTCTTCCTGAAACTAGGTTTTCACCTAGAAATCCCTAGAAAAGAATTTGCTGGACTTCCATTTCCAGACAGTTCAGAGACCTGAATACTTCAACAAACAGAAATTTTTCATGTTAGCATGCCATTCATTAAACCATAATTTGAGGCCCCTCTTCATTTCTGTGTGAGCCACTGGCATGGGATTTGTCATGTTGTTTTAGATGGGAGATCAGCAAGTTTCAATATGTGCTTGTTCACCTACATAGAAATCAGTGGTCATTTCTGGAGGGTGGTTTTCTCCAGCTTTGTTTACAGTGGCACAAATATTGTATCAGATTAATAGAGTCCATATAAAGCAGTACGCCATGTCATGTATTTGAGATTTTAGCTATAAGAAACATTAGAAATGGATGCAGCTGAGTTTCTTAATACTAATTTGTAGGATCCTTCCATACTAGATACCAAACAATACCAACAGACTCTAAGCACTCACTACAGACTTGAATAAGTAATTGCAAAGCACATGTCCAAGTTGCACTACTTCTAAGAAACATTTGGATGCCCTGTACTCTTTATTTTTGCATATTTTTAAAGATGACATAATTTCTTTTTTATTGTCATTATGTAGCTGTAAAAATGAAACAAAACAAGCTTACAGCATGATGTCTACTTTCCTGTCTGACAGCTGCTTTAGGATACAAACAGGCATTCATTCGTCCCTGCCAGGGATGCCAACTTCTTTTACTGCTCTTTTAGCAGCAGCTCTGAATAACCACCTCCTGATGCTGTTTGTGTGATGCTAACTGTCCTCACTGTGAGCTGATTCAGCGGCCCTGCATGCTGCTCTCTCTTTCTCTCATAGAGTGCTGAGAAAAGTATTCACTTAGAGCTTTGAAGAAAAGGTGCAGATGGATGCTCTTTGCTACCTCTTTTCAAAAGCTGTTAATGAATATATCTGGATCTCTGTCTTCACAATGTCTCCGCATTCATCTGCTGCCCACCTCCTTGATCAGGGAGTGTGAGATGGGAACTACACGTACTGTCTTGCAGATCTGCTGGTGTGATAAGACCTTGTGCTTGAGGCTGCTGAGCAGCATCAGTAACAGAAACATTAAATCAGCCCATGCACCCAATTCTCCACAAATGAGAATGGCTTGCTCTTTCGAGCTCATGTGCATTGACTTCCGTGACATCAAAGTACTCATTATCCCGAAAGCTACGCCTGTTAGTCCTAACAAAGGAGTATTTCTTGCTTTTAAAAAGTACACAAGGTTATAGATCATCCACGTAGCATCAATAAAAGTGTATGAAATAAGACAAGACTGTAATGAGACTTTTCCTCTTAGCTTGTGAAGGAGCACTAATTAGAGAGGATTTCCAGACATCAGACTGGGAAGTGTTTGTTGCGTGAAATAAAGATCCTAAGGATATAAACTGAGTCATAACATCTCTGTGGCCCTGAAATTTGTTTTTCTTAATGGAAACAGTGTAATACAGTTCAGAGAAGGAATCTTGTTGAACTCCCTACACTTGAGTCTGGCAAACAGCAAATATGAGGAGTTACGCAAGCCACAGTTAAAGCTCAAAATGATGCCATGGCTGTGGAATTTGAGAGCATTATAATTTCCAGTTCAAAATCTTCTCTTTGGAAGAAAAGACCTTGCAGTACTGAATGAAGACACATTTAAGCATAAATATACAAGGGAGCCTTTGCAAGGATCCAGAAGAAGCTGTAAGGGAAATCAGCTTAAGGAGGCTACAGAGTAGCCTGTGAGCACAGTGCCACCCCTGTGAGAGGACCACATCCTGGTGCCATCATGACGAGTAGCTCCCTGTGCCACTCGTACCGCCCTGATGAGGTGAATGGAACTATTCAGTGAGCAAAAAGCTGATTGGCACAAGCAAGCTGTCGGAAGGACTGAAATTTCATAGCAACAGGACTGAGAGCTCTGTTTTTGGGGATGTACGTGGTATGTGTGACCCTTGTGTTGTCCATTAGGAGTACATTTCACTCCTTCATGGTTGAAGAGCAATCCAGACATACTCATGACTCATTGAAGGCAAAAGTAAAAGAAAAAAATTGCAGATGAAGCTGATAATTATGAATCATCCAGTTACTTTAACATTCAGATATTTTAAAATATTCAGCCAGACTACTCATTTTTATTTAAGCTCAAAACTTCAGGGCTAATGTAGCTGACACACTTAGGCAATGAAAGGCAGTCTTACAAAATAAGATTTGCAAACAGAAAAATATTTTTCATAGCTGAAGACAAGATTGTTTTCCATTATCAGAAACAATCAGATTAGTGAAGAGGCCTTGAGACTGTCATAGTTTCTAGAGGACATGCCATGCACTAAGCACTTGTAAATGCACTTCCTATGGAGGGCTACTGCTCCAGCTAGAATTTTATGCAATAGCATTGGCTTCCCTCACATCGTAACCAGGTCTGTTGTCCCAGGGTTGGAGTCTTCGAAGGATCATATGCTGCTCCTTATGTTTCAGACAATAGCTTCCACTCAGGTTGGTGGTATCTAATTTCTCACAGTGTAATGTACAAGGGAAACACATTTTCTTATCCAAAATTTTCATGTTTCTTCCTTAATCTTTTATGCACTGAAGTTTCCCAAACAGTCCCTAGTCAAAATATACCAGAGCAAAATGAAGGGGGCATACTTTTCACAGTATGGTCTATGCTCTGGTACTTATGAATTATTAGAATAATTAGAACAAAATAGAAATTAGTGCAAAGGAGCACTGAGACCACAGGAAAGTGCATAGACAGCATTTATGAAGGCTCAGTGTGATGTCAGACCTTCCCATGTTTAATCGGTCCTGTGGACTGTATCAGGAGTGAATGGGACTCCAGACTTCCCTTCTTCAGCAACTCTGCTTCATAAAATCACCCATTTAACAGGAAAATAAATTTAATCAAGTTTAGGCTTCCATCAAAAAAAGTAACATACCTTTCCATACTGAAGGAAAAGTCATTATTCAGATGAATTCTTTAAACTAATTTTCAAGGAAAAATGAAAATTTCAACACAAAATTGAATATAAGGAAAAGTACTCAGCAGTACACAAGCAGTCTCAGAAAAGGTCCACATATTTTTATAGTCTGAGGTTTCACTAAATATTTTCCTTCAAAAATTTACAAACATCCTGTCTGTCTTTGTTTTTGTGTCACTTACAACTTTTTAAACTTTTTAAACTCAGAACTTTTTAAACTCAGAAATGTTTACAAACAAATAAGGTATTGTTGCATTAAATTAAAACGTACTGTTTTAATGAAGCTAAGTATAAATGTCAATGTACTTAAAGAAAGAACAATAAAAAAAAAAAAAAATAAAAGTTTATCATCTCTAGAAGTTAACTGTCAAAAAACAAT
Organism: Orthonyx spaldingii; assembly: GCA_013397795.1. Lineage (NCBI taxonomy): Eukaryota > Metazoa > Chordata > Aves > Passeriformes > Orthonychidae > Orthonyx > Orthonyx spaldingii. Next base: position 334,266 of record VZTJ01001360.1, read on the forward strand.
AGAGAAATTTCTGTCTGAAGTTTTAATGAAAAAAGTTCCAATACTGCTGTTCAAAAGCACTTACAAACCCAAAACAGGTGGAAATATTTCCATCAGGACAAAAGAAGTGGATCCAACCCAAAATGGAGCTGATTCTTATCTTGCTGCCTGACACCCAGAGAAGTGGCATGACTCTGAGGGCACTCACTGTCCTAATGAGTGCATGGAGATGAGCTCAAGGGAAAGAAGGGAATGATCAGCTTTGGTACCTGACCTGAGACCTGAAGGTAGAAATGCTAGTGGCCAAAGCTGATTACAAGAAACATCAGCTATTTTTATGTGTCAGTGATTTCATGACAGAGAATACTGCATTCACTTTTGGGGTTTTTTTTTCAGGAATGCCAGCTTTTTCTTCCTCAGCTTCCATTACCTTTCCTCTCCTTATGCACCCGCAAAAACAGCTTAGGAATCTCAGTTTCCATTCTTCACTGGAGCTACCCACAAGTTCAGAAAAGCAGTAATCCAGGTGTTTTCTACTCCAGTTTCCACTGACTTGCAGCACATTGTGACTCTCAAGTGTCTTGGTTCTGCCTCAACCCTTATGGTACATCATGGGAACTGCATCGCCAAGCTCCCTCTTTGGAGATGAAGCCCAGCCAGGGCCCCGTGCCCAAGGAGAGGAATGTACTTCCTTGCAGCCTTGTTACACATCCATAGAGCAGTAGGATGCATCACAGCTGCCTTTGCCTGGAGGGACAGTGTAAGAAGAGCATTAAAATGGATTGAATCATATGCAAAGTAAATTGTATTCACACAATAGTGCACACGAACAAGAACCTCAAAGTGGTTTATCATCATGAAACAATGAAGTGAAAAGTTTTGGATCAGAGCCCTTGTTCTGTGAAAAGTTTAAATGCTTAGGCTTTTGGTCTCAGTTTCAAAAATGAAATATTAAAGTCATGCCTACAACTACTATTTTACCAGCTGAGTACAATAAAATGGAAACACTCAACTTTTTTGCCATATTTTCTTTCCCTTTTTTCCCTTGTTAATCCTTAAAAAAGTTAGAACAGCAAAGGAAAAAATGAAGGAAATGAAAAATTATTGTTTTGGAGTGGGCAATGAAGGAAACTAATACCTGACATTATTAATTCTATTTTATTTTATAGCAAAGAAAAGGCCATAAAATGATAAAATAGTAGGGAAAAAGCAGAAAAACTGGAAAAATCCAAAATAAGTTTGCAAACGAGGTTCCCATAGCTCAGGGGACTTACTTTTTGGTTAGCCTTTAAAACAAAAATTCAACTAGCTCAACCACTATTCTTCTCTGCTAAAAGACATGACTGAAATACTCCCCTAAATTTAGGTACCTCAGTAACTTAACTGCTATCCTCTGGGATGAGAGTTACAAGAAGTTACACTTGCAGGTTTTAATGCATTTCTGAAAATTAGAAAAGACTATACACTTGGGGCATAGCGATAAGAAACTTTTTAAAATAATATTGGACACTGGTTAGCTGCATTTTGAAGCAAGCTGAAGTTAAAGTTTTAAAAAAATCAAGCACGTATACAAAGTTAAAAGTCTCCTATAAAATGAAGAAAATCTTCAACTTGAGGATGGGTATAGTATTGCTCCACTTTATTTGTTCATAAACAGGTTGCTTCTTTGACACACGCCCATATTCACCAAATACTTTACTTATGTGTACAAAAAACATACATGACTCTTTTAGAGCAGCCCAGTGAGCAGGATCCATGAAGCACTCTGCTTCACAGCTGAGGTTTCTCACCTCTATATAATCTTTCTATTATGACAATCTGCCTGCATATCCTCCAAAACCAAGGTGCTGGGTTTGTGTCAGTGACTTTTTGAAGGACTACCTTTCAATTTTGAAGGTATTTGAACTTAAATCATGACCATACATGGGAACATATGGATATCTATGTCAAATAGTGAAAAAGGACTACCTATCTAATTGGATTGGATATACCTATCCAATACCTGGTCTGGGGAATCCTGTCAATTCACCATCCTTCCCTCACAAAGACCAATAGCTGAAACCTGTGAAAAATTACCAGGAAAGCTTATTTCTCTCATCTCCAGTCTGTGAGATTTCTAAGCCAAGAGTATGAAGTTTTACATTTATCAGCCCTAATGGATTTTCCTTCCATCAGTTTGCCCAAAGTTCTGCCTGAAGTGTCTCCCTGTTAACATTCATCAGTAACAAAGTCTTGTGAAAAAAAAAAAGAGGGAGTTTCTTCTTTTTACCATCTTATTTCTCTTGCCCATTGCATCCCTCAATGAAAATATGTGCATATTGCTGGTATGCACTGCATCAGAAACTTCCATCGTGGAAAAGCAACCCCTGTAATAACATTCTGCAGGGACAATAAAGAAGATAAAAGTAGAGATATGAAGTAACTGGTAAGGTCACAGCATTTCCAGAAAATACATGCAATTCATAGGCACTTTTGATCAGGACTATAGTATTTTTAATCCTGGGATTTACTTCCTGTCTCATCCTTCACTTTTGCTTACAATCCCATAGCTTACTTTTTTAGTTAGCTTCCTTATTTTGGTTTAATAAAACAACAGAGCTGCACCGATAGGTTATTTTTTCATCCAGACATTTCTGGTTTTTTAATGTTTGGTTTAGGTGATTGTATTTGCCGATGAAAAGGTGTAACTTTTTTTTTTTAATGATGCAATTTATCTTGATCATTTTTAAAGCCAAGATGCACCTGCCACCCGAAGGGTCCAGTTTCAGGAGGCTGGTTGAGACAGGCTAATTTCTGCCTCTGAGTAGGTCTTGCTGGCTCCTGAGAGTCCAGCTGACCCCACTCCTCTCTCCCTCCTGCCCTCATCCACAGGCAGGGACAGCTCCTTGAACACTGCAGTACCAGCCCTCGAGGTGAGTGTGTCCCTGTCCAGGCTGCCTGCTCCAGGCTCCCAGCAACTCTGGTGTGTGGAGCCAGCCATTTGTGGCTGTTTCTGGCAGGCAAGAGAAGCTATTTGGCTTTTTGTATCCTGTTTGCTGTTCAAGCATCATTTTCCAAGAAGGATGCTGAGCTATGGAGCAACATTGTGCAAGATGCCTGTGGGGAAAGGTTTTTAGAACCAAAGGACAGCTTCAAAGTTTCAGCTTTTCAAATATCAGCATCTCTTTAAGGACAGTGAAACACCTTCTTCCCTCTTAACCGTATGGTAAATCAAAGTGAGGTACATGATTTATGTGAAACTTTGGCTTTATCAAGTTGCATTTCAAAATAGAACAACAGTAGTAGCATTTCAAATAGATTGTGAAAGGCATTCAGGAGATCAGTGCAAGACATTCGCTGACATACAAGGGTTAGGTGTATGTTGAATAAATCCGGCTTGGCAAGGAAATCTTCCTCCCTGTAAACCTGTGGTGTTCCGCAAAATGCTTGCAAAAGACACTACGTAAGAGCTTGTGTCAAATGGAGTTGATCTGCCTCTGAGATGATATAAAATACTTCAGCTCAACTATTACTTGACTAATGTTTCCTGGATAGTAAATCATGCAGGAACCAGAAAACACTGTTGTCAAAACATCTTTCCTCTTCATATCTCTGTAGAGCTGGTAGCACTTCTATGAGGTGTAGTTTCACAAGCCTATAACAAAGCTTTCTGTTTGTTGCAGAATATTTCACAGCTATAACATTCTTTTTTTAATCTATTTTTGACTGGTCTCTCTCACAGTTTTCCATCCATCTTATTGCTCTGTGAACTCCATGACCTGAATATTGTCGAATTCAAAGATTTCCATCATATTTCATGTATTCATTCCTATTGAGCTTAGTAGTGTTGAGTCTCTACAGCACTTTCTACAGGACTGAATAAATTTTGCATGTCACATCCTGCATGTTTTTTATTCCAAGAGAAAGATGAAGAGTGTAGCTAAAAATTTTATCATCAGAGTTGCCAGCTCTGGAATGGGGCATGTTAAAATCACTCACTTGGAGAGACTAATCTGAAAAATGAGCATTCCTGTAAGCATTGAACAAGACTTGAACAGCACAGGAAAATGGAGACTTTTTAAAAGCTAATTCAATTGCATAATGACATTCCATCAGGTTTGGGAATTGTATTTTTTCCCTTCCCTATTTGGCTTTTTAATATGGTTTAAATGATAGTTTGGTCACGTGATAAGAATATTTCCCTTAGTAGTACAATGCAGCTGCAAAAGCTGTTTCTTGGCTCAAGAAATACTAATACGGTAAAAAACTCAAGGTTTACACCTGAGAATAATATGTATTTTTTAAGAAAAGCATGGTATATTAGCTACTCATTACAGAACAGTAAATAACAGAGGAATTTTGAATTTATAAAGGTTTTCATTGTAGCACTTGTGTTAATCCTGTTGTCTGTACCATAAAATAAAGCAATATCAGAATAAATAGTTGTGTCTGTTCAACATGGTCCCTGATTAAAGAAAACAGCTAGAAATTACAGTTTAGTGATTGCAAACTGTGGTTTCATTTCTGCAACAGTGTTTGTATCTGGCTTCCAAGTTGTTCTAAAATAAATGCAAGGACCTTCCACATTCTCATAGGTATTCTCATAGACTGTTGTTTTGGATCCACCTGTGTTGTACACAACTGACAACAGTATTACCTGTGGATAGGTAATTGCCTATGTTTATTGCTCTTATCCTTCTGCCTTTCACTTGTATATTTTCCCTTAAAAAGAAAAAGTGTTCTGAATTTCAAGATACACATGCATGGCTCACTTCCTGTCCAGCTTAATAAATTGCTTTACACACTTCTTATTTGTAACCAAATTTTTAGAGATTGGTTTTGTCAATTTGCTATAGATTGCTGAGCAGAATGATCAACTACACAATTAAGTTTCTATTTCACATGCTGTTGCTTAATCTTAGTTTCTGATTATTCTGAGTCTGCAAGAAGTGCTCACACACTCTTCTACTGCTCTGAGTAGTAAAATAAGTAAAAAGGCACATATAAAAAAAATTATGTTACTGCTGGTAAAAAACAAAAAAAAAGTACAAGAATTGTCCAAAGTCCATATGGATTCGACAAAAAAAGAGGATTATTTTGGTATAGGGGACTTCCCACAGTACCAAGAGGATTTTCTCTCATGGCTGAGTTGAATACCATGAAAATAAGCATGTATTTATAGGCCACATGAAAACTCTGAGTCTCTTTATCTTGTCTTATCTGGGTAACACCACAGTGTATGCAAGGAATGTTTCTTAACACCAGTACTGGCAGCAGTAATAAAAATGTGGAAATGGAATATGTTTTAAAGTTTTCCATTACTTGTAACCAGTTTTGACTCTTTCCTAACTACGACCATGACTAAAGCTGTGACTGTGGTTAACTATTTCATTTTGAGAAAGCAGACACAGAGAAATTACTAATCTGGCCTTATTTTAGCAAGCTGGTATAAAAGAGAGGTAGAATGACAGATCAGCATTGCCCCCAGTCTCATCCTTTACCCATAGATGAAGAGTGCATGAAGAGATCAATTACTGCAGATGTGAAAAAAGGGCCATGACTGTATTAGATTGTAAAGAACAGAACTCCTCATAAACCTGGGGTTACTTCTAGTTGACAGCTACAACCTGCTTCAGAAATTCCCAGGAAAGCAAACTGGTATCCCCTACTCCACAAGGCATCTTAGTGCTACTGGCAGTGGAAACTGGGTCTGTCCTGGTGACATAAGTTCAACACAAGTGTTGATGTATTGAAGGAGATTCTGCAAGGAGACATGAGCATAATACACAAACAATTAATGTCTTCTGTAGTTTAATCAGTTAATTCTTTGAAAGTAAGTAGGTCAAGGAAAAGAAATTTGATAAGTGAAGGAAATATAAAACATAAAGTGGCTGGAAGCTGCAGTGAGACACATTTCTTATGTTGAAGCTACTTACTGGATGGTTTCCTATGAGATACGGCCCTGTTCAAATACAAAGGAAAAATTCAAAATTATCCCTTTTTCAGATAACTGTTGCAACCAGTGTTATGAGCAACCGCACAGTTTCTTGTAAACTGGATTTCACTGGGAAGTATGATTTTGTCAGGAAGATCACAGTATTTAAATTTTGAAAGTTCCAAGTCTGACTGGACCCAGCGAGTTTAGGATGTCAAGCTGCGTTTTGGTTAGAACAAATGGTAGGGAAACTGAGCAGAGTGGTAATCCCACCAAGTAGCTGCTGCATCTGCTAGGCACAATTTACTTTAGAAATTATATCTGATTGCATTTGAAAAATACAATTTTTCAGAAGTTCCATGATATTTTTCTCTCTCCTAATTTGGTTAAGTCTGGTTAAAAATGAGGAAACAATTCCCTTCCAGATCAGTCTGCTTGTGACATCTGTTATACTCACTGTGTGCCACTGCAGCTTCTGTATTTTCTTCTTAGTCTGTGTCTACTGTGCATTAACTTCTGATGTTTAAGACTTTGACTATGATAGAATGGGATGAAGGCACAAATGTTCATGAAGGGAAACCATGTTTTCAGGAATACAGACAATGAAAAATAAAATGCCTGCAGTGAATTGGGATGTAAAAAGAAACACACGGTGGGAGAAGTGTAAGGGGGAGGATTTCCCCGAAATAATCTATCCTATAGTCTTCCACAATATTTCTTACCTGCCATCATACTATATGCCTTAAACACTAGGAAAATGGTTCATCTGTTTTTCATGATGTCATATGTATGGAAGCCATATTTCAATCCCAACTTTCAAAAGATTAGCATAATTTTAAAATAATACAGTTCAAATAACAGAGTTCTCACTGATTTTCCACTGTAAGGAATTAAATGTACAATACCTTATGGTTTTGGCTTGGCAAGTTTCCCAGTGCCTCGCTAGCATTCATGTGGAATGCATTTTATTTGAGCCATGGATTAAGAGGGGTGCAGCTGACAATGCTGTGCACATTTTATTGCAATGTATCTGTTGGAAACTAATCTGAAAATGTTTCAGTTGTCATCAAGCAAACAAAACTTCTGTACCCAGACGAATTAGTCTTCAAATCCTCTCTGAAACTGGAAATTATATAGAGAGAATTTCATTTTTTAAAACGCATTTAGGCATCTGGCAAATTGGATTTCTCATGTATTTTCACTTCATTAAAATTATGTAATTGCATCATACATTACAAGTATGCAGTTTGCTTCATTAAAAGTAATGTAAATATTAAAAGCATCTATTGCTTTTATAAGAACAAATGTGTCCAGCAGGACTAGAGCAGTGATTGCCCCTGTATTCAGCACTGGTGAGGCCACACCTCGAATCCCATGTTTAATTCTGGGCCCCTCACTACAACAAGAACATTGAGGTGATGGAGCATGTCCAACGAAGTGCAATAGAGCTGGGCAAGGGTCTGGAATCTTATGAGGAGAAGCTGAGGGAGCTGGGGCTGTTTAGCATGCAGAAAAAGAGGCTTCTCTCTCTCTATAATTACGTGAAAGGAGGCTGTAACAAAGTGGGGGTCATTTTTTTCTCCCCAAGTAACAAGCAATAGGAAAAGAGGAAATTGTCTCCAATTGTGCCAGTGGAGGTTTAGATTGGATATTAGGAAAAATTCATTCATGAAAAGGGTAATCAGGCATTGGAACAGGCTGTCCAGGGAAGTGGTGGAGCCACCATCCCTGGATGTGGCACTTAGGAACATGGTTTGGTGTTGGAGTTGTCAGTGTTGGGTTAATGGTTGGACTTGGTGATCTCAAAGGTCTTTTCCCAACTAAATGATTCTAAGTTTCTAAACTGTTTGACACAATTAGAAGCAAGGAAAAGCAAAAAGGAAGAAGTATAAAAAGAAGTAAAGGAGAAGGGTAGAAATTTTCATTTCATCTTCTCACTGCTTCCTTTCTCTTTCCTCCTTCACTTTTAGTTCTTTGGCTGGGAGGAAGAAGGACAAAAATCAGGATCATTATCCTGGATGTCAGGAGAGAAGTCTTTGGCATGTTCAGGGATCTGCTTGGAGGACTCTCATGGGATATGGTCCTGTAAAGGACAGTGGTCCAAGAGAACTAGTTGATTTTTAAAGGTCATTTCCTTTCCTCCTGCTCAGGACTCCCATCCCAACCATCAGAAAAATCAAAAACAGGTAGGAACAGCAAAAGGAAGGTCAGAGGAAATATGGGCCTGTTAATGGATGGGGCAGGGTACATGGTGACAAGCACACAGAGAAGGCTGAATTATTAAATGTGATTTTGGCTTGGTTTTTACTGATACAACTTACACTCAACAATTGCACACCCATGTAGAAAAGTCTGAAGCAAAGAAGACTGATCCTTGGACAAAGAGGATCATGTTAAGAAATGCTTAGAACTATAAAAAACTTTGGGACCTGATAAGATGCACCCATGAGAGCTGAATGACCTGTCCTAAAGTCACCAGTGTCAATTATTTCTGAAAAATTTATGACAATCAGGGAAGGTTCATCTTTTAGGAGGTCAAGAAGGAGGATTCAATAAAATATCACCTGGTCTACCTCGCTTCGAACCCTGAGAAGAAGATCAGGAAAGAAATCCTGGAAACCATTTCCAGACACATGAAAGACAAGAAGGTGATTGTCAGAAGTCCACATGGAGTGGACTCCACAAAGGAGTTTTAGATCCGATTCTGGGCTTCCCAATGCAAGAGAGATATGGAGCTATTGGAGCAAGTCCACTAAAGCACTGTGAAGATGATGAAGGAATTCAGACATCTCTCATACAAGGGGATGCTGAGAGACCTGAAACTGTTCAACCCAGGGAAGAGGAGATGTCTAAATGCCTGATGAGGAAAGAAGAGAGAGATAGACTCTTCTCAGTGGCGTCCAGTGGCAGGACAAGAGGCAATCATCACAAGTTGAAACCCAAGAAATTGTATCTAAATGCAGGAAAATATTTTTCTACAGTGAAGGTTGCTGCGGAGAGAAACAGTGCCCAGATGTTGCCCAGAGAGGTTGTAGAGTCTCCAACTATGGGAATATTCAAAACCTGACTGGCCATGATCATGAACAACTGGCTCTAGCCTGCATGAACAGACACTGGACTAAATATCCTTTTTGGTGCTATCAGCAATTCCATAATTCTGTGATTCTTTTCTTCCTTGTTTTTTTCATACTGCCTTTTACATATAAAACACAAACATATTTATTTTTCTAGATTGTTGTATACTCCTTATGTTCCTTTTCAAAAACCTTTCTATCTTCTTCTTTTTTTTTAGGAATTCTTCCCTTTTTCATATTCTTGAAAAATAAATAGTACACTTTTACCCTTACTTGTTTCCTCCCTCTCTATTCCAATCCATATAACCACAGCCATTTCAAGTCTGTTAATTGCCTTTTCAAATCTGTCAAGTCAACTTATAGAGTAATACATGACATTTTGCAGTCTGAATTCCTACTTTATTGCATTTTTCTTCAGTTCTTGCATTCAGCAATATCAGCCCATACCACAGATTTCTAGATCTGTACACTTAAATAAAGTTTCCTGTGAAGGTACTGACTTTAAACAGGTGGTTTGAAAAATCTTTTTAAATTCAAAATCTGAAGGCAGTAAAGAGAACAAAATTAAATCAGTGTTTTAAAGCTAATGTTATAAAAAGGTAGTTTATAGGGTTTTAAGCTTTTTAGTGATTGTTTTTTCACTGGCTACAAGCTTGAGCTGTCTCAGCCTCTGGGCTGTTTTAAAGTCTTCATAATAAAGCTCATTCAGGTCACACTAGACCTGTGAGCTTCATCAAATTTGTTTTGAAGTTTGATAGCTAAATTAATATTTTAGGAGCATATCCATTGTCTGTAACTAATGTCCTATGGTGTGCTCACCAGGATGTTTATTTAGTGCATCAATACTTCTTAGAGACTGCACACCACATCAAATGAACCAGTTTTTGGTTACTGTAGAGTGAATTTGCCACAATTTCTTCAGAGTATAATCTCCAATTTCTTCTCATGTAATAGATGTGGATGAGGGAAGAATCTGTTAGGGTACATTTATTTATGTGCATGAAGAAAATAGGATTATATAGCCATAGTTACAGATTGTATGAGAACTGGAATCTGAAAGTTTATCAAATTTGGTCCCTAATAAAATACTCATTAGTTTGATATGACTGGAAAGGTAGATTTAAAAAGCTGTTTATATTAGGAGAATTAAATCACTTTTGAGTTGACAAAGTGACAAAGGATCTTTTAACTAGTATGTTTTCCCCTGTAGTTTTTATTGCTGGCAGGTCTGGACTTTAGCCTGACATTGCTCCACTCTACCAGTAGAATATCTGTTTTGGCACATTCTGAACTGGTAACATTGCCTCTGTGTTTGAAGTCTTCAGGTCTGCATGTTTCACTTGGAGTTTTGCAAACAGGAGGGCCTTCAAAGAATGATGCAGAACTATACTAGACTTGAAATCATAACAAATATCTTGGTGTTTTTAGCACGGTTCAAGTGGGAGCACAAAAAAAAATCATTTTGAGAAACTTCTGGATGTTGTAATCATGGGCTGTATGAGTTATAATATTTTATAATGGGTCAAGGCCACCCTAGAGCCCAAATTGTCAAAAGAAACTGATGACTGCTAAGGCTAATATGAGCCTGGTCTACACTTCCATTTTACTGAAATTTGTATGCTGATTAGAAGTATTAAAAAATTAGATTTATAAGAAATATGACTATGTTAGCAAAATGCGTGGAAGACACATTTATCAGACAAAATGTTCCTGAGAAAATATACTTTCAGTGCAGGAAATGAAGCTCATAAATTAAACCAGCAAAACAGTAATTATTTTAGTTTAATTTGCATTTTAAATTGCATTCTAATTTTAGATAATACCCTTATTCCTTGTCTGTGTTAATGTAGCTCCTATTTTCACTCATTGAACCCTGTTACACATCCTGATTGATGGACTGGAGACCTTCCAATTATCAAATGTAGCTTTTATTGTGTCCTGTTTATAGGTATATCAAAGTCTAACTTAAACAAACTAGATTGAGTCCTCTCTCACCAATGAGAGGTGTCAATGAGAGTTTGCCACCAGTCAGGCAGCCTCTGTATGCCCAGTGCAGGGAAGACACCTCAGTCCTGCTCCGCTGCAGAGACTGGATCCGCTGCAGGATCTACCAGGACTTGTCACTGCAGCCAGCAACCACCCCATTCCTTTTGGGCCCAGTGTTTCATAGATCGCTGAGGATGAGCTGACTGTCTTATGGATCTGATGTTGTTTTCAGAGTAGCTGTTTCCCATGTTGAAAAGTTTATTTGCATTGTGGTTTTGTGCATGTATCTTTTTATCTGTTTTTTAAAAAACAAGTGGACTTTATATTCCATTTAAAAAGCAATCCCCTTTGTTCTGTGCTGAAGGCCTCTTCTTTTAATTGATTACCATTCTGCTTATTGTTATATCCTTACAAAAACCATCAGAAATGTCCTCATCATTTCAAAATCTGTCTTCTGGGGGTTCTCACTGGAAACAAACACTCTTAATTATCATAGCTGCTCTTGAACACATTTTGATATGGTTCAAGAAGCTAATCACTATTTCTTCTATCTTCAATATATAAATGTTGTGATTAGAAAATACACAACAATCTGTTACTGTTATAACTATGCTAAGCTAACCATGTGAGTGAATTAAAGGAATAGCAACTTTAACTATCATTCCACCTGTAGTCTTATATTAATTAGCATGAACTCTTTTCCCCTAATTTAATTTTTTTATAAATAAAACCTTCCGCTTGCAGGTTTTTATTTGACTGATGACTGAGCATATTATGTCCCAACTGTTCTGGAGTTTACCCAGCTAAGTTAGTGAAAATCAGCATTCCTGGTACTCAGTCAGGAGGCATTTCTTTTAGAAATCTAGGATTCAAAGGTCCAATGTCTACTAACTTAAAAGCATGGATTCAGCAACTGGTCTTTAACTTTTCTCTCTCTTTCCCCGTGCCCCCCTTTACTGTAGTGTGAAGGATTCTGCCATTTCTTCTGTAGCAAGGGATAAACACTACTCTTTGGGCTATTCCCCTAATGCAATGTTATAAAAGGCAGCAGGTGATACAGAGAAGAGTTACTATGCACAGGATGTTCTGCTACCTCAAACTCTAGTGCATTAATTAGTTAGGGTGTCTTGCTCCATCCCACAAAAGGTGGTCCCTTACACCATAGCTTCTAAGTTCTGTGCAGAAAAATGCAGTGTACTTGTCTCAATAATGCCTATAAATAGCAGACTCATTTAATTACATGCATCGAGTGCTGCACCAAAATTAAATCTTCCAACCATAAGACCCTAGGGCAAGATACTAGCATCTAACTCTTAACCCACAGTTACAATACTGAGATGAAAGCATGTTGTCTTGCAAGTGCCTAAAAATTATGTTCCATGTTAATAACCCTTTTTTTTTAAGGAATTAACCGAATAATATTAAACCAAATAGATTAGAAATCTTCTCTTGTGCTCTTCTATCCGCTGTTGCAAAGACCAGAATCATTTTCAAGCATGAGCCTGTTAATGATAACTTTCTCAACAAGCCATAAATCTTGCCTTTGCTAATATATCGTCTGGTTTAGTTACACTTTAATTATTTACCATGAATTCAGGTATAAAAGACAGACCTTATTTGTTTACTGTGTTTTCAGAATCATTGCCATGAGAGGCCATAGCAGCCTCTTCTCCTTTTGTGTAGTAGTATCAAGCCTCCAAGGCTCTGGCTTTGCTGCATAACATAAGCAGACAGTAACTTTTTTATCCTATTTAACTGGTCTGTTGAGTCTTTTTCTTGATAATTAAGTTCATCAGCTGGCTTTTAAAGTCTGGTCAGAACATAATTGCTATAGCCCTAGAGTATTAGATGAAATTAGCAGCTATTTATTCTTGCTCATTTCAATTATTTACAACTCTGGCTACATCATTCCTTTCGGTGCTATTTTCTTCAAATTTCTCAATGACTTTAATTGGATAAGGCTCAATAAATTTAGGAGCAAATATTTAAATGTTTGTATACCATCTTTCCTCAGAAAAAAGTTATGCCTTAGGCCTAATCTCTGCATCTTTAATATTCCAGTTGCCTCAGTATCTGCAATAATGTATCTTAGCAGAATGATAAAAAAGAAGCAAAAACAGAAGCCCTTACAATCTTCATATACTATCTACCTCCATATGTTGAGATGTTGGTGATGACTGGGATAGGACAAAAAGAATGCTACCTTCATTTAAGGAGTAATTAAAGTAATCCAATGTTATGGTAGACCATGCAAGCTGATCTCCAGAAGTTCCTTGTTTATTAAGTCTTACAAGCGAAGCCAAACCAAACCAAACATGAAAATAAAGAGTAGAGAAAAGGGTACAGCAGATGAGCAGTCAGCACCTTATCTAAGGTTTTTCTTGGTAGAGCACAAGATAAGAGGGTGAGAAGGGAGGAAAAGGGACACTGATGAGGCAGAGACAGGGAGAAAAGGGCATGGACGGGTCAAGCACATGGGATTATGGTTTGGTTTCCTTATTGGAGGATGCCGTAGAAGGCTGAGAAAACTGAGGCCACTTCTGAGCATTGTCCATGAAAGCACCGTAGTAGCCCTGACCCACGCCTGCCAATGGAGAGAGGTGGGATGAGGAAGTCTGGAGTAGAGGTGATAACCTTCACACGCAAAACCCACCAGGTGGGCTAAGCAGAACTTACTCCTGCTGGACTAACACTGACTACTGCTTCCCCTCTGCTCCATGTGCGCTGGGCAGGGCCGCATGCCCTGCAAACAAGGAAGCGGATCCAGCATTTTCTGTTTTGAAAGGTCAGAGTTGCATAAAAGCTTAACCAGCACTTAACACCCAGGTTACAGAGTAGTATTGGATTTCAGCACAAGGTGTTTTGGTCTCCCTGGCTTGACAAACTAGTACAGGTTGAAATACTGTGTCTGCGTAGTAGGAGGATATCCATGTACAGGGAACAGCGTGTTGCTGGATTTTGCTACTAAATATGCTTTGCATTTCATTCATTTGCAATTGCTTTTTCAGCATCATACAAATGAATCAGAATAACTGTGACTCAACAGGAACAGCAATAAGCCTGGCTGCTCTAATATCTAGTGTTTCTCACAGAACCAGTATGCTCATCAGTTTTACTACATGGGGAGATAAGACCCTGCCTGAATCAATGGTCTTCTCTATATGCATCATATCCATTTTGCAGATGGCACCAACCCATCTATTGCTTATGGTAGATGTGCCATGAATTTTGTTTGGAGAGTAAATCTTTTCAAGGTGAGAGAGATAGTAGGGATTCAAACAGTTTTTTCCTACTTTTTCAAGCAATAGCAAGACATGCAATGAAGCAAATTCTGGGATTCTTGTTCCTAATTCCTATGCAGCATTACTCTAGGGTTTTTTCACTATTTTGCTCAGTCTAACAAAAGGTGGCCTTAGCATTCAAGTTTTATTTGGAGCATATAGATTGTATCACAAGGAAACACAGACTGGGTACAAGGCTAATTCAAACCTTTAAATTAATATAATGCAAGAAATTGGTCTTCTGTAAGCCCCTAGTCTCCATTGATAGAAATGTGCAGTTAAGTCTTTCAATTTTGAGGAACTCAGTGGAAAATTTTAAGTTGCCTTTTGTGTGTCTGGAATTTTTTGGGTTAAAAAAGAAACTTTAAGGTGTTTGCTAACAAAGATGTTGAGTACTGGAAGGTAATAGCTAGTTCTTATTTCCAACTAAATAAAAGCACAAAATGCATTTGTAAGCATTGCTGACCCAAAGGCAATTGTAGATCTGTTAGAAACAAGGAAACAAGAAACCCTGCAGATGTGATTGCTACTCTCTGCCCACTTTGAAACTTAGCATGTCATGACTTGTTTACCAAAGATTATGGGTTTTGAAGGACCCAGCTCATGCAGGCTGGAACAACCCCATTCTCGTCACTTAAAAACAAATTCTAGAAATGGAAAAATATTTTCTTGAAGTTATACAACACCTAGTTTGTTTATAATATGTTTTAAGTCTGATTGCAACTTGTCTTGAGCAGCAAAGCTATTAGAGTAGTTAAAGTAATGGAACGAACAAGCTAACACGTGCTAATAAATAAGCATTAATAGCTCATTAATAAGCTATGTTATGATTTGCCTTGGAACATGATGACAGATATGAAAGGGATTTGATGCCTTATCCATTGAGCAGTCCAGACACAAATTCTTTTGTTCAGAAGTAAACAATGAGGTCAAAAATATTCTCTCAAGCATCTATGAGATTTTAGTTGCATTTTGTTTTGTTCAAAGATTAAAATTATTTTAGTCAATAGTCTCTTCTTTATATTCTTTGATGTGAAAAGAATAGGGCAAGGTGAACCTGTATTTCTTTTCGATATCATTCAGGTCCGGCTGCTGCTGAGATGGAGGAGTACTTATTTAAACCTCTGCCAGCAGTGTGAGCACTGATGAAACTGGAGCTCCTGACTGTTTGAAAAAGCGATCACTACTAGTCAAGTGAAAACTTGACCAAAAATCACAGCTTTCAGGGGACACATTATTTTCACAGCATTTTACATTTGAGGGATATCCTAAATCCTTTGTTGGTCATGAGTCATGGAGTGCCAAGTCAGACCCATTCAGCTCATACATTCTGGACTATTTATAGGAAATCATGGTTGCTTTCTGTTGTTATTAATATTTAATGCTAGAAATAGTCTGTTCCCATATCCATAACTTACACAAGTGTCGTGGTCTCATATATAACAGCATAGATATACCCAATTGTCGGGGCAGGTGCTTTCATATATTGCTTAGCATTAAAGCACACAGAATACATCATCTCTGTATTTTTGTCCCTAGGACAAAGAACATATGTGTTGTAGATTAATTTATGCAAGTGATCCCACAAGTCTTTAATATTTACTCTTTCCTCATAGCATTCTGGCAACATTCTAAGAAACATATTTCTTTGTATCAAAAAGCTACTGAGTCATTCTTTAATTGCTTCTGTTGATATCCTCACGATGAGATTTAAAGGGAGAGTATTTTTCAATGGTATATAGTTTCCTTAATTTTGCAAAACCTTTCTATAAAGATTCAAGTCACTGTATCATGATAAACTTATTTCAGATTTGTATGCTTTCACTATTCTTTGCAAGACAATTGGCGATACAGCAAAACTTTTGGTTTTCCTTGGCATTTCCAAAAATAAAACATTTTTATAAAAAATGCACAGGTATGCAAGGAAAGCTTACATTTCATTTCAGATGTGAATTTTGAATATTCTTTTACTATCATTTTCTTATTTAATATTTTTCCATACCTGTCATTTAATGGCAGGATGTAGCCTCAGATATGAGTATGTCATTTTCATCATGAGGAACAATGCATAATAAAATATTGTATTAAGGCATACTGCTCGCTGGGATTTTTTGGGTTTTGCATTTTTGGTTTGGGCTTGGAGTTTGGGATTTTTTATTAACAGGTTGAATCGAAGCTTTTGGTATCAGCCAAAATCTCTGAAGCAAAAATATTCTACCTGGCTAAAATCTTTGACTATTTTGTATTACATCAAGTATCATTTTTTTTTCTTTCTGCCATGTCTCTAGGTATCTAAACTACCTCATAGTTTATGCTGCAAAAAGGACCTGTTCTCTAGCTGTATTTAATCCATACAAGGAGGAAATGTTAGGTTGTAGATTTTCCATTGGGACATCCCCTCTTACTACATGAAAGAATAAGATGGGGTAGCAGAGAGAGATAAGACCTTGGGGGCTGGAAGGCTTCTATTGTTTTCCTAGCCATTTCTGCAAGATTTCACTCTCCATGCCTCAACTTCACCATCTGGAAAAAGGGACTAATGGTACAAACCTCCTTTGTAAAACAAACAAGCAAACAAAGAACCTCTGTGAGTTCTCCTAGTGAGAACACAGCTACACAGAGGGAGTTTTATTATTATCAGCATTATCGGCTGGCCTCTACAGTTGTACAAATCCTGCAGTAATCACTTCCTTCCTTGTTTTTTTTTCAGAATAGAGAGGTCGAGGCTGTTTAAAATGTCAATGTTATGCACAGGATACGCCTGCATTCTTGTTTGTCTAGAACGCCATGTTTCTCACATTAAAATTTATGAAACAAAATTCCAATTAATCACGTCGACAGAGTGGATTTTGTGGGGCACCAACATGGAATGTACAGTGCCCAGTTATCTGGCCCTCGTATTTGCATTCCTCTGTCATATCCAGCTTCAAGGAAGACACTTCCTTTAATGTTGTTCTTTGCAGAAATTATAATTGATAAATCCATAGAAAACAACTGCCTCCTTGGGCTGCTAAGGGATGTTATGGGTTTTTTAAAAAACTTATTTAAAACTATATCTTTATTTGTTTGGGTGGTATTATTGGCTACTCTATTTTTATTCTTAGTAAAACCCTCTCCCTTGTCTGGACCAAATATATAAAATTGATAGAGAACAGCTGCTGTTCAGTCTGCTGGAGTTTTATAACATGTTATCAAACCCTTTGAACACAGCTGGTAAACAGACGCTCCTCAGAGCATGTCTGCCAGCAGCTCTTTGTATTGAAAAGGTAAGACAGTTATTTGGAGGAAATTCTGCTAAAGCAGTACAAATACTGCATCAGAAGCCTTATATGCAGGGACTGTATGTTCTGCACATATGGGGTTCAACCAGAGGTTGACATTCACATTTTAGATGGGAGATCTGAACAAGAAGTGAAGTCAACATACACAAAGTGATTTACCTGGAATTACAGAACTTCAGAAATGACTCTTTGAACAGGTTTTCCCTCTGAACTCTCTTTATAAGAAGCATTGGGAAAAGGCCAGTGTACTGCCAGGATATTACTATGTAAATATGCAGTTATTCTGTGATAGCCCTGAAACCCTGAGTACTCCGTGGAAGTGTTCTGTTGACAGAAGGGTTAATCTTGGTTTTATTTGGTTGTCTATCCCCTGTGGCTTTCTGCTACATGCAAATATTCCTGCAAAGCAGGTAACTCTGAGGGCCTAAGGGGATTTCTGGGAATATGGCAGCAGTTTTCTAGGCAGAGCAGAAATGCATTGAATACATTGCTGAAATGGGATGGCAGCTTCGCTCTGCCTAAGGGATCCCCTGATCACAGACTGCAAAAACTGCAGTTTCTCTGGCAGCCACTAAAGCTGTTTCCAACAGAAACAGTGTGGCTGTTTTTCATGGCCAAAAAGTAGAAACAGCAGGGCGCTCTGGCAAGTTCCTGGAGCCAACTGTGCTTTCTTGTGGGCACCACCCAAAAGTATGAGATTCACAGGGTTGTGAGTGTTATCAACTCTCTCATCCCGAAAATGAGCAGGTACTTTAGCTGAGGAGTAAATATACCCAGGAGTTTTATTGCATTGTCAGATGCATTTAACACCTGTGAAAACCCATGCTTCTGCTGCTGCGTTGCAAACATTATGTGACAAGGCTGCTGAATGACTTATGCAATGACATGACTGCTGTACCACATTTTCCAAGGTGGTAAACCAGAGAGGAAAGTGTGCATCATTTAAGAGGTGTTGTTGAGACATCTGGTTTTCATATAGATAAAAATAGATGCTGTCAAATGACTGTTCAGTAGGCTACATGATATTATTTTGTTCCCAGTTGATTATCTGCCATATCAAAACATCCACAATCCTGCAGGCATTAGACTCTTGTCTTCAAAGACAAGAGCAGGAGTGAAAATCTTGATATACGAAAAGCATGCAAAGGGCCAGCAGGATTCACATTTTATGTATCACCTGTTCAGGCTACTGTTCTATGCACTTGGCTGCGTAATTCAGGTTGATCAGCCAACTCCACATTGCAAGATGGCAGATTTGGTCCATTGCTCTCAGCTCTTTGGAGACAGTGAACCACAACTGCTGTGAAGTAGTATTTAAGGGAAGCAGAATATAAGTTTCCTTTAGAATGGGTACATAACTAAATGTTTTGGGATACTTCATATGTGGGTTGATCTGGACCAAAATAAAAGATCTTACTTATTTTCCCAGTAGGAGATTCAACTTCTCTACACAGTTAGGAGATTTCCTGATTTTACTTTTTTTTTTCATTTTTCAGAAACTGAAATAACTTTTCCAGTTAATGCTGGAAAAGCTTACTTCTAATAAGGTTGCAGCAGGCAGGGAAAACATGGGGAAAGATGCAATATTGTGCAAAAATGTCAGACTTTTGTGTCATATTTGAGTCATGTTGGCTTGAGCCAGACTAACTCATGATGTAAATCTAAAATTTAGTGAGTGATCCAGTTGCTGGAATTTACTTTGCTTTCAAAGTAAAAGTTAAAGATCTTAATAGTCATAATGCCCCTGCATGTTAAAATTCTGGAGAACATTAATGATACTAAACGGAAAGTTTTCAGCTTGTCCCACCACATCAGTCTAACCTCTACACAAGCAGAAGCAGAAGCAGAGAAACTTGCTTCTGATACATTCTGCGAAAAAATTACTTATTGCTGCAAACTATGGAAAAAGAAATCAAAAGTCAGCAGAGGAAATGATAAACAGTAGTCAACTGTAAACCCAATAGTGGGAACAGAAGGATGAAAATTATGAAGCACTTAGCAAATTAAAGAAAGAAATAAAATGCGGTTTAGATAACATATCATGCTGATTGTAACACAGCATTAACATCTTCTTTGTCCAGCTGACAACATAAGGCAAACAAAGCCCTTCTTCCATCTCTTAATTGCTCATTGTTCTTGTACAATAGCTATACAATGAACAATAGCTATAAGCAGATTGAGGAGGGCTATCAATGCAGCATCAGGTCATGATCACATTTACTGAAGGATGAATAAGAATTGCCTCCAGCCCCTCAGAAGTGTTGTATACATTTAGCAACAATGGCTATACTGTGCCAGAATAAATTACTTAGGGAAATCTATGAAGCCCATAAGGCTATATTTTTGCCAGTTTGTGTGTCAGAACAATCAATTAGAATCTTCAGCCAGATAGGGATTTTCCTTTAGCTTAAAATGTAACTAAGAGCCAACAACTCATTACATTTGCATAGGGAAAAGACTTACATATATTTTCAGGTTCTATATGGTTAAAATGAGTGTCTTGTCAAATTAATTCAGCCATAAGCATATTGCAAATAATGTGCAAATCTCTTATTCCTTATTTGCTGAGTTACTTAATCTGTTTTTTTTCTTTTAAACTTACGCTTGATCTGGTTTTCTACACTCCTTTTACCAACGGATAAAAGACAATTACTTCTGTTTGCTATCTAAAGCCTTTCAGGTAGCAAAACAATTACTTAAACTCTACCTTCGTCTGACACAGCTGTTGATGCAATATGTGGAAATTTACAGCTGCTGCCAAGAGTCACGGGGTTCACAGAAAGTACAAATACTCAGAATGCACTTATCAAAGTAAGTGGGAGAGAAAAACAGTAGAATATGTAGCTACTGAATTACATCTTTTCTGTAAAACGGAAGAAACCTCCATGTTTCATGGAGGTGTTAGAATAAGAAGTTCTGCCTCCCGCAAAGGCTTGAAAAACATTTATAAAATGCTTGGATGTGGACAACCACAATATTTGGTGAAGTCAGTGATAAGCTTGTCTGGATCACCTATCTAATAGCGTAGAGGTAAGGCAAAGAAAAGATGATCTAAGTTTAGCAGTAGTGCGGTAACCCACCCATGTTGGTAAGGAAGGCTGTTGATACATGATTTCAGGTCAATAGCTGGAATCTGGAGTAACTTCACTGAGGTTCCATGGAAAAGGAGACTTCCTTCGTGGCCTTGGATTTGACCACATGCTTTATCTCCTCATTTCAAACTCCTGGAGGGCCCTTTTACAACCCCTCTTTTGTACTGTCTTGCACAGCCATCTTTAAGCTATCCTGGCAAAAAGACTCCGACAAGAAAATATACACAAAGTAACAATACAAAGCAATTACTTATTGGTTAATGCACAACATTGAAAAAAAGCATAGCTGAGATTTATTGAGCTTTTTGGATAAGTGTTAGTGTGCTCACCATCCTGGATAGAGCAGCTTTAATAAAGAAAGTGTTAACTGCACCCCTAAATGTTACCTTATCATCACTGAAATGGAAAACATTATTCCCCATGACCTGTTTGGTCACGACCTTCTTTTGGCAATGATTGAATGCAGAAATCACTCCTAGAAGGAAAGCAGCTTCCCTAGTTATCCCCCTCACCATCTATGTCAGGAAGTTACCTTTCACACACTCCAGGAACCTTCTGGACTATTTCCTCTTTGCTGTGCAGCCATTTGAACAGACATCTGCTAAGCTGAAACCTCCCACAAGAACAAGAGTTAGTGATTGTGAGACTTCTCCCAGCTCCTTACAGAATTTGTCATACCTAGGCTAGGTTTAGTCAGGACTTGGAAATCTCTGAAAAAAAGTAGTTCTCCAATGACATCCGTGAAGGAAATAATCTTTCCTGATTTGCCCTGTACATGACTAGAACAAATGGTGTGTACTGTCAGAGTTAGAAAACTCCATGTTGTTGACTGCGGAGTTCAAACTGAAGGAACACTGTGATTTGAAAACTCTTTGTAGGTTGCATCAGGAAACCTGTGGTTTTATATGTTGCAATTTTCATTTGTGTAAGAAACACCCAGGAGGAAGTCATAACTTGCCTTTCTTGCATCTCTCTGGTGGCACAGATATAATATGAGAAAAAGAGCAAGACTCATGAAATCTACAAATTTCAGTGTTGGTTGACAGCTCTGTAATCCTTGTCAATATCTTTGACAAATCTTATGGTACTGTAATTTTCTTGATGACATTTGAAGGGGAGAAAGGCTGGAGTTATCAGTTTGATGTGTCATTCAGTATATCAAAATAGTCAAGTAATCTAACTGTGGGTATTTTACTGTGTCACTGTGCTCTGCAATCAGAACTGGCATAATTAAGAGTAGTGGATATCTAATGGGAAAAGCAGATTTTAATCAGATTGTTTACTGCCGGGGCATCTGGAGAGTTTTCACTTGCCTGGTTTTTCGTTTCAAGGGGAATAGATAAAACAAAGTATTCTCCAGGGTAATGTTTGATTTCATGAACATATCTTGTCTTTAAGGCTTCCGGTACCTTATGTAGAGGGGAGTAATGAAGAAAATAAGTTTTAAAGTCAATTGTCCATCATGGAGATGAGTTTTGTAATTCGTGGGAGAATAGAGATATTTTCCAAAGACTTTTGAAATCTATCTTGGAGGTATCTCAACACTAAGAACTGCCTCAAATACAGGGAAAAGCATAGACCTGGCACAGTACTGTAATTTGAAACACCCTACTAGTTAATGGAAAAAGGAAAGGGTTCTCAATGTTTTTGCATCAAAATCCACAGTAGTTATGCCCTATGGGCACTGTGGAGATATAGTAATTTTTAACTGAGCACTTGAAATTTCTTCTGTCAAATTGCTCAAGCAAGAAAAGATTTTTTTGCATTGCCTGTATCAGACTGCAGTACAACCCTTTAGAGGGGGAACATCTCCTCAGATTAATGAGCCACTTAAACTGTGTGTGTGTCTGTGACTGTGTGTGCCTGTGTGTTTTTATCTTTTCCTCTGAGACATTTAATAAGCAAATAACAGCTGCACTCCCATTCCTTAGTCCTGCCCAATTATCAGATCTGTTTTCAGTATGCTGGAGAGCACAGGTTATGGGACTGTTTTTGTGACTGATAAAGCCATTGTAGGACCTTACCTTCATTGACAACTATTTGTGTGAGAAAGGAGAAAATACAGGATGAAGCTGGACGTATGTTAATCATGTTTTGATTGCTCTGAAAGTTCCCTGGTTGTGATATGTACAGTACTTGTGTGAACTGTGTTGTATTACACACCAGTGAAAAGATGGCCAAACCCTGTTATCAAGACGTATAAGTTTTGGTGCAGAGTAGGGCATCAGTCCTTTAAGCCATATTGTTTAGAGGGTACAGCAACATGGCCAGTGTTCACTGTTAGCATGGCAGCCTGGCACACAACTGATGACACCCATCCACTGCCTGAAGCTGAGGATAAATAGCACAATGAAGGTAAGATTAAGCAAGTAGTCAGAGTGATTCACCAACCGGATTAGCAAAACAGAAAAATCCGCGAGGCTTTCCATGACCTCCCACAGGCTTTTGTTTTCTATGGAGCTGAGAGTGCATAATTTCCAGTGGATGGTGTGAAACAATGCAGTGTAGCTTCATGGAGTGAGGGGTAGTCTGAGGCATAACCCCACTACTGCCTACAGTCAGTAGGGCCCATCCCTCAGTCACACCCCACTTCTGCTTTTAAACAGAAAAGAGGATCGGGGGCTGAAGAAATGAAGAATTTGGATTGCTTGCTGGCTGCAAGTGAAGCCTCTTTGCCAGGGATTTCAGGTTCTAGCTTGACTTGATTGTGGATGTGTGTTTTTCCTCCCTCTGAATTTTAATGCTCTGGTTTGAGTTCAACCAAATCTAGCAAAATAGAGAAGCCTTGACAGTAACTGTGTTTCATGAAGAAGGTTGTCTGGGCAGAGAGATGGAGCAGTATTAATGCCTTCACTAACTGAACTGCTCTAGCAAGTGTCATGGGCATCCAGAAGGAGAGAATCCAATCAATGAATCTCAATCCATAAGAAAGTGTATGGGAATAGCTCTTCACCCTTTGAACTTGCATCTCACATTCCAAGCTGAAATTGTGGTCAGATGATCGAGACCCACAGAAGAGAAAGGAGCAGGAAGAAGTGGAAGAAAAGAGAAAAGGCAACACACAAAGTACAGCTAGCAGGAATGATGAATTTCTAGACCTTGTAAAATCAGGGAAAGAATGGGAGCCAGAACTGTATCTGTATCCAGAACTTACAGACTTTAGCATAGCTAGAGATTAAAGAAGAAAAAGCACACAAATATTGTTTTCACTATTTCATGAGGTAGATGAGAGGTGAGAAGTGAATAAAACATGATTGCCAGTAATAACAAAGTCATTGGAACAACTGATAAGGTAATTTCATGTAAAGAGTGACCCAAGACAAACTAAGTCTTAAAATGAGACTGGTTTACTTTACCTGTGGCCAAGAACTAGAGGGGCAACCAAAGCACATTTCAGAGCAGGAATATCTGATATTTTCATGTAACCTTGGAAGGATTTTTAAATTCCTTAGCTGAAAGACAGGATCATTTGTTGTACTTGTGACTTCAGCATGCAGGAATTATTCTTGAGAAAAACAGATACACTCTCCAGAAACGCTTTTGAAAAGTGGGGACAAATGAACTATCTGGGGAAAGGATTAAATTCATGGCAGACACTTGAGCAGAGAAGGCAACAAGCACTACAAGAGATCTAGGAATCAGTCCAGAGGTAGTCTTACCCTTCTGTTGCAGAACCACTGCTCAGAGCAAAAAACCAGAGAATTCTTAGGGTGCAGGAAGGCAGGAAGTGAAATGCACCAACTGCAGTTTCTTCTGACAAGAAGCAAAAAATTTAAAAAGAAAAAGACAATACACACAGGGTGTAGAGATATACTGCAGGAGGATACATGCAGGGTGTCTGGAGACACTCTTTGTGCCTCCACTGGAGCAGGTGAATTTCTCTGACATCCAGTCCTCTTTCTTCCTTTCTTCCTTTCTTCCTT